>OY970829.1:56268553-56793008 GCA_963853835.1 Calendula officinalis | reverse complement strand
GAGAGAGAGAAGAGAGAGAGAAGAACCTTGTGTTGCTATGGAAGCTCTCTGCTCCTATGGAAATTGGGGAACCTGAAATGGTGCAGTTATTTTGTTGACTGTTGAGGGTTTTTATAAATTATTCACACAAAATATGGTTAATATGGTCACAGATATTATGTAACTATGTTTAACAAAGATCAGATTAACTGACGAGTGATGGTGACGATAGTAACGATGACAAGGTGGTGATATGTGATGATGAGTGGTTGTAATTTGAACTTTTTATAAAGTTCAACGCGTTCATAACAATACAAAAAAATCTCTTTAAATTAATACCCGGTAAATTAATAAACACTTTAAAATAATAAATTTGTCCGGTCCCGACTTGGGCCAATGTAAAAATGTGAAAAAATCGATAAAATAATAAGATACGGAGTAATAATTTTTTTAAAAGATCCCTTTATAATTTCGGTCCCAATAAAATCATAAATTATCAAGTCTATTTGGAGCCCATCTTTAACTTTTCTTATTGCATCTAATAGCTAAAGTGTTGTATTTTTGTATTTTATCATAAAGTTGTGAAGAGTGTTCGACGTCATAAGTGCATCCTTTCGCGTAACATGCTCCAAACACTCTGTATCATCTTCGTCATCATCCTCTGTATTGTCCTCAACGATAGTACCCACAACTTCTTCTAAACTATGAACCTCCGAGCATGCTTCATTTTCACCTAGGTAGTTCATTAGATTGTCAATATGCATCTTATTACGATAACCACACTGCTTGATCATAGTCTCGAGGTCTTATGTTTCTTCATCAAAAGTGGATTCTTCTAAATTTCTTGCAACACCACTAGCTGAACGAATATTACAGTGTTGAACACGTAATTATTAATTATTAACACGTTCGCCTCTTTAAATTACTAATTATTAATTTATCGATAAATTAATAACTCTCTAAATTAATAAACTTCTCAAGTCCCGACCTTATTAATTTAAAGAGATTTTACTGTAATTATAATCAAATGAATAAACATATAGTCTAATAGGTCAGTTGGTTATGGTATTGTGTTAATAACACATATGACACAAGTTTAAATCTTGCATGATGCATATTTTTGATAAAACGCAAAGCTATCCTAAAATAGTAAGTATTAAGTGAAAATTAAGTATTGCTAAGAAGATTTCAAATATAAAAGATAATAATGAGTGACTAATGTTAAAAGAACCTTTTCAATTTTCCATTTAATATATTCCCTTATTTCTTAGTAAAGTATTATATTATAGTATAAATTAATTAAAACATTAATAGAAAAAGTGAAAAGTTATACTTATCAACCATAATTAAGTCAAGATATATTAATAATTTGATAACATTGTACAAGTACATATATATATATTGAAAACCCACTAATATGATACATACGTAAAACAACGGATAATTATTACTTTATTCCGGTTATAAACACATATGTAAAACAACGGATAACTATTACTTTATTTCGGTTACAAACGATTGAAATTTATTTTGTAATGTTGATTGGTTTGAGTAACACGTTTTTAAGGTTAATCAAATCATATTATATGCAATTTCACTATATTTAAGAAGTTGCTTTTTAATTTAACATGTTCTTGTTTGAGAATTAAATTATATTTTCTTATGTTCAAAGATCTATCAGTTATGGAATGTGATTGATTACAAGTATAATTGTATTGATATAATACCAATAAAAATAACAACTGTAGTAAGAATAATAATAATTTTGAACTTATTGCAAGAATTTGGTTGTCTTAAAAACTTGGAATAGATCTCATAACTAGCAAGAAAATGGCCCTCTGATTGTGAATACAAGGTTAAAGAATTAATGAAGTATCCAAGTCTATAAGTTCGATGAAATATTATTCCTAGAAACCGTTTATATCCAACAACATTAACCAGTTTTTACACTTCAGCCCGAATTATATGATAATATATAGATTAAGGATTGCATTTCATTCTAGCTGGAATATTATAAACGGTAACGTTTTTAAGTTAAGAGTAATGGTATTTAGGCCTACCATTTAGACCTACTCATAGGACTACTCATTAGATGAAGACACGTGTCAAAATCAAGGGATAATATTATGAGAGAGAATTAGTGGAATACACATGTCATCCTATCAAATGGGTAGGCCTATGAGTAGGTCTAAATGGTAGGACTAAATATCATTTCTCTTAAGTTAATGTTAATCACAAGGTCTTAGTGATATTTAATACCCTATTTCAGCCAGAATAAAATTAGACTTGACAAAAATCAATCATATTGCTATCGTTGAACCCGTCAAAGTGACAACCTATAAAACCTATTCCTGAAAATGGTTGATTTTCCGCGCCCACTAGCTATATCCCGTTACACAACGTTAATTAGACTTTGTGTACAACAATTCACAATTCCAAAATTAAAAAACAAATTGTGTTTAGTTTGCAATTGGATTTGGAAATAGTAACAGGAATAGGTATAGGATTGAAAGATAAAAAGAAGAGAGAAAATAAGTTTAAATATTATTTTATAATTATTAATTAGAAAAAAAGAAAAAAATTACCAAAATTTAAATCCCAACTTCAAAACCATATTAAGCACACAAAATAACCATGTTCCAAAACCTTCACCACCAAATAACCAACTAAACAAACCAAAGAAATCATAAAATGCTTTAACTTCTCAACCTCACCAATGCCAATAATTCCAACAGTTTTCCAAACTATGAACTGAATGATGATTTGCACATCAAACTAAGCAAAATTTTAGTCAATTAATAAGCACCCTTTTGTTTCTCATCCAATAATTTCACACAAATTATCTAATCTTGACCATCTTGACTCTCATCCTTAGCAAGTTTGATCATATCATCAATTCGAAGTATTGTTATAGCTGCTTCAGTTGCAAACTGACACAAAATACACAAACAGTTATTTAGCCTGTGTGTTTCCACTACCTAGAGGTAGTAAATTTGACCCATTTGCTTATAAACGGGTCAATTCCACTTATGCTTTATCCCAACGGGTCAAATTAAAAGGAAACAGGTCAAACAGTAAGCACTTTTCATGTGTAAACTAATTAATCATTTTAATATGAATTTTTTATAAAACTGGACCAAAAAAAAGTGTTGCTAATCAACCCGGCCCCCCCCCCCCCCCCCCCCCCCCACAAAATTTCCACTTTCCATAAGATTTTACCTGTAGAATCTTGACTTTGCTCATTGCAGGTTCAATCACACCAGCTTCCAAATTGTTACGGGTGGTACCCTTAATTAGATCCAACCCCATGCTGCAATTAAAAAGTTAATCATTAATCATGATTACTGCAAAAGTTTACTGTTTAATTACCTTTAGTTTTAGTGCTAGTTAATAATATTTTACCTTGATAGATGTTTCTTATCTGCCTTAGTTTGTGCAGTATGGTGATAAGCACGCAATTTAGCTACTAAATCTGTTGCATCCTTTGCAGCATTCACAGCAAGAACCTGAACATTAGTCAGTGAATATATAATCAGTTAAAAAAACTATATATTTATTGTATTAAATAATAAAAAATAATTATGTCACCTTTGGAATAATTAATAATGACTCAGCAAATTCTGCAATTGCTAATTGCTCTCGAGATCCTAAAGTTGTAGCAAGATACTCCAAATAAACAGATAATGCAGCCTCAACTGCACCTCCACCTGCAACCACCTGGTCCCACAACAAATTAAATTATACTCCCTCCGTCCCTAAATAAAGTTCTCATTTCTCTTGGGCACAATTTTTTAGGAGATAGTTAGTGGTGAGGTATTTGGTATTACTTTTGATTAAAATATATGGTTTGATTGGAGAGAGAAGGTGTTTTAGGAGATAGTTATTGGTGAAAGTATTTGTAATAATATTATTATATTAAGTGGGGCCCTTAAGTTTGAGAAATGAGAACTTTATTTAGGGACAAAACTTGGGGGAGAAATGAGAACTTTATTTAGGGACGGAGGGAGTATTATATTATTTCACATAAATAAATAAAAATTGTGATATTTATCAACAAAAATCAAATCTTACTGCATTAGATTCCAGGGTTCTTTTGACAATACATAAAGCATCATGCACAGCTCTATCCATCTCATCAAGCATGAAGTCATTAGCACCTCTAAGTATTAAGGAAACCTGATTAATAATAAAAACCATTTATTAACTAATTTAAATTTAGATAATTTAACATCATGTTACTAGTTATCTAGAAAGATTAAATCACATACTGCACTTGTGTTTTTGGTTCCTTTTATCATGATGACATCATCATCTGCAATGCGTTCCTCTACCACTTCATCTGCATGTCCAAGAAATGATGAGTCAAATGTTTCCTCTCCTTCCATGTCAGCAAATGTTGACACCTGGATAAATTAATTTAAATCGATGTAGATATTAAATTGATTAATTAATTAAAAATTAATGATATTAAATAGTTAATAGTTGAGAATTTTACCAAAGATGCACCAGTTGCTTTTGCCACATGGCGTAAATCCTCCTTTCTCACACGTCTAACAGCAATTGCACCAGCCTCCACAAAGTACTATATTTTAACATTAGAAAATTTAAATTTCCTTTTAACAATAAACAGAAATTTAAAAAAAAAAAGAGATGTACGAAAAAATATAGATATTAGAAACAACTAAAAAAAATTATAAAAAAAATTATAAGGGTATTTTGGTCATTTTAGATCAAAATGGACGAGAAAAATGAAATTTGAAGACCATAGGAACAAAAATCACGAAATAAAAAAGTACAGGGACAAAAAAAACAAAATTAAAAGTATAAGGACAAAATCATAGAATTCAAAAGACAACAGGGATTTTTATGTAATTTACTCTATAAGAAAATACCTTGAGTGCCATATCATCAATCCCCTTTGTTGTCAAAACAACATTAGCGCCAGCTTTTAAAATCTTCTGAATCCGTTCTTTTGTCGTGTCAGCTTCTCTGTAAAAAGTAAAAACCACATTTAAATTTTAACAAATTAAAAAAAAATCAATAAAAAATTTAAAATCTCAAAATCATAATTCTGGGAAAATAATACCTTTGACGAATTTTTTCTAATTCTCGTGGATCAGTGACTAAAACTTGAAATCCTAATTGCATTTTTGTTTTCTGCAGATTAAAATCAAGACATGCTATTTTAGCGGGCCCCACTCTCATTGGCATGCCTTGTGCTGCACGTCCAGTATTAAGTGCATACCCTTTTAACAAGTAACTGTCTTTAGCACTTTTACCATGTGCTTTAAGGATATTAATTCCCTGAAAAACAGAAATATTGTATTAAATTAATATGATTTTGTAATAAAAGTCGATTAAATACTAATAAATATTAACTAACCTTGATTGGATACTTAATCTCACCACGTGCATTGGTCATTTTAACAGATTGTACTGCGTCAACAACCTAAAGAATGTAATAAATCATGTTATATATATTTTAAAAATATTAGTTTTTTAATATTTAATAATTCAAAAGCATACCAAATTGGCAAAGAAATCGCTGTCACTTGATAACAATTTTGAGGACATGCTTGTCTTGGCACAGTTTATAAGAGAATCTTTTCCAAGCTTTTCAACCTAAAAAAATTGCAACAGAATATGATTCATAACATGACCCGAATACTTATAAATGGGTCAAATTTGGGTTTACGGGTCAAATGGATCATTTATTTACCTTGACTGCCAGCTTTTCTTCAATATATTTGCATGCTTCTCTCATTGCAAGCTACCATTGTTTATAAATAACAATAATATATAAGAGATTAAGAGTGAATTAAGAATTAACGAAAAAATAACAAAAACAAAAGCACTAACTCTATATCCGCTAATTATAGATGTTGGGTGAATCTTATTTGTGACAAGATTATTTGCTCCCTGCAAAAAAAAAAATTTATTTCTAAACTTTTTTTAATTATCTCCATGTTTACGTATTAAAAAAAAAAATAATACCTTAAGTAACTCGGATGCTATGATGACAACAGAAGTAGTACCATCTCCTACTTCTCTATCTTGAAGCTCAGCCAAATCAACAAGTACCTAAAAACAACATAAATTTCAATTTTCATGTATTTTAAATTGTTAAAAAAATAGGTTAGATATATATAAATATAGTGAAAAAGGAAATATAGCATGTTTCCACCTTGGCGGCTGGATGTTCAACATCCAACATCTTGAGAATTGTGGCACCATCGTTTGTGATTGTAACGTCCCCAATATCATCAACCAACATCTGAAATGAAAACTCTTAAACTCATATTAGCTACCATCATAATCATAGGATTATATATTCACAAAAAAAATTATTATATATCAAAACTAATTATAATTCATCATTTCATCTTCGTTCGAAACTAAAAAATTCTAAATTAAAACAGTATAAAATCGAGATGGAGGTAGCAAAATAACGAAATACCTTGTCAAGTCCAACAGGACCGAGTGAAGTTTTCACGATATTTGATACAGATTGACAAGCCGTAACTGCACGAAAAAGGAATCATGAAGAAACTCATTGCGATTAACATTTAGGGGTTTACGGAGTGAGCGATCAACTTACTGTTTTGAGTGCGAACATCTTGACCGGATTGACGATCCCCGAGAATATCAAGCGATTGTGAACCGATCGACATCGAAGGAGATCTCGATTATTACGTAGTGGATCTAAATTGAAGATGATTTTTGGAAGAACCCTAACATTAGAGCGCTAACCGTGTGAAGATGTGTAACGGTATAAACCCTACTACACAGTGGGTCGACTGAAGTAGCGGATTATTATGTGTATTCTTCGGTTAAGCGGGTAACTCGGCTTAATTATCGTGACCGAGGGTAATCTTGATGACCCGACCCAGACTCCTTGATTTATTTTTGCAAACAAATTTATAAAAAGTGTATAATTCTACCATTAAATTTGATATTTTAATGTTGTAGATTTATTCATTTTGTTTATATATCTATTCCTTGAGCAAATTACTCTCCTTCCAAAATTAAAAATGGAATGTAATCCATGTGAAAAAAAGAAGTTACTCGTTCGTAGATTTTTAAAAAGATATTTTCATTTATAACAAGTTATCAAGTTTTACAACCTAACTATTAAACTATCCGTATACAATACATGGCATTTGTTGGACGCCTTTCCCATGGTGATTTCGTGAGGGTGGCCACCGTCGTTCGGCAGTGTATAATGAGGGTTTGTACGTTATTCGTGATAAGTGATACATGTATTAATTAAATAAATTTCAAGGTTTGGTCACCACTACAAGTAGTCTTAGGTTTACAGTTTCCAAACCTTTCCTGTTCATTTAATAATGTTTACCTAGAAAATGATCGAACTTATAACCTCTTGAAATTCATTTCGGATGTTGTTACAACCTCCGAATCTTTCCTGGTCATTTTGTGATATTTACCTAGGAAATGATAGAATTTATAACTTGTTAGAAAATCATTTTAGGCATCTTACTACCAGGTAATTACCAAAGACTTGCCTCATTGGCTCTTTTAATTGGGTTACTCATTTGATAAAAGAACATTGGTTTTGAATTGTATTTTGACAAAGACATGAAATATGTATTTTGTCATATGATAAAAGAACATTGGTTTTGAGTTGTATTTTGAGAAAGAAATGAGATATATTTTGTCTACGTGTTCTTGATACTTTGTAATTTCTACATTCTCGTTACAACAAAAACTCTTTCAAGTAACAATAATTAGACAATGAGTTGCAAAAAACAAATTCAAATGTATAATAAACTTTCTAAGGCGTAATCTCAATTAACTTAACTGACAGGATCCAGAGAAAACTTTCGGCAAATTGCAAAAAAGAAGACCAGGCCCCCATATCTTACACACTACAAGTGTCGTTTTCATAATTATTTTTTTCATAAAACATAGGACCGATTTGGGTCCCACAAAGCTGGATACAAAACACGGTTCAGATTAAATCAAATGACTATCGACGGCTAAGTTTTCGTCTCTTTCTCTCCTTTTCTCTTCTTTCTTCTTCTTCTATTTTAATACGTTCTTCTTCATCTTCCTGAGCAGCAATTCTCGCACTAAAACACAAATTAAAACACAAATTTAAATGAATAAACATATTATTATAAATGCAAATTTTCATTAACTTTACTGACCTGCGATTCTCCTCCGCCATGATGTCATCAAAACCGGCCTCCATGTCACTATCATCATCATCATTATGGTATTTGTTGGGATTATATCTGGAAAAGAAAAAAAAACAAAAACTCATATTTTCATGAAATTTCAAAAATACAAATTTAATAAGCTGAATCAGATAAATTTATTCTACCTACCTGAACATGCTTCTGATCATACCGATGGCTTTATCGTCATCATCATCATCTTCAAAAGGGCGTGATGGTCTTTTTTGTAAAAGTGGTTTCTTTTGCTGTGATCTAGGTGGCGGTCTAGCTGTCTGTTGCTTTATCTGTTCAGAATTTTTTTTAATATATTAATTATTACACATGTTAAATTCCACAAAAATACAATAAAAAAGAAAAGACGTATACCTGAGGTTTTGAAGTCACAACGGGCCTTCTAACCATATTTCCCTTACTAGATCCCCTATCATCTCTCTTCTGTTCAACCGGTCTCTTATGAACGACAGCTGGCGCTGATCTGGCGGGAACAGGTTTATGCCCGGTAGGTATTGAACCTCTAGAAACTGGTGGAGGGATCGCCTTCTGTCTGCTGACAGCTGGCATCTTTGAAGGCATAGGTTTGTGTCCTGTGGGCCGGGATGGCCCACTTCCTTCATTTCTACCAACTTGTTTTCTAGAATCTAATGATGTTGAAGAAGTCAACTTGGTTGAAGTACTAGGTCTTTGACTTTGACTTTGACTTTTACTTTGAGTTTGACTATGTGGAGCGGATTTTGGTCTCGTTTGACTAGATGTAGGCACGGGTTTTCTCTCTTCACGAGCGTTAATGATTTTTCTACCATTATTGTTCGGTTGTCTTTGTGATAAATGTACCTCTGCAGCATTTTAAAACACAAAGAAAATGGTCCTGAGTAGAGGTGGAAATTGGGTCTGGTTAAGAAACGGGTCAAAGAGTATAGTTCTCGGGCACGGGCCAGATTGGGTACTTGGGTTATGTTGGCCCGAAACACTTTTTCTCCCAAAAAAATTAGTTATCTTATTTCGACCTTTTCAAGAAAATGAGAACATACAATTTAAGCAACACTTGGCCCATTTGACCACAATGACCAGTCAACATAATGGGAAACGGGCCAGAATTGTAATCCTAAATTTTAGAGAAGCATACCGGGTTTCGGAGGTGGTACTACACGTTTAGGAGTAGGATTTTTTGGAGGAATTGGAAGCTCAGCATCATCTGATAATAAAAATGAGTAATCTCTTGTATTCTTAATCATCTGAATTTTTGCTTTGGGTTTCGCCTAAAAAGGTAAAAATAAAATTGGTGTAATTAACTAATTATTAGTGGATTAAAAATTGAATATGTAATTTTATATGACTAAAACAGTAAAACTTACATAATTGTCTACTTTTTGAGGATGCTGCCCATTGGGTCGAGGTTTGGATATGGTTTGATTTGAAGAACCACCCTTGTCCGGCTGCAAAACCCAGCAAAAAAATAAAATTTGATAATTCAAACTAAAATTATTAGATAATTTAAAAAGTAACAGTAAGGAATATCAAATACATACAACATTTTTAGGTTTCATAACCCGTTCTGCCAAATGTGGATTCTCCAACAACGACTTGCTTTCTTGAATCACTCTTTGAGCAATAACGGGTTGTGAAGGCCCAAAAAAGGATCCAAAGCTGCAACACATAATATAATTAAATATTTACTATTAAAGATGAAATGTGTATCCAGATAAAAATTTATTAGAAGAATGGTGCTGACTTGTCATAGGGCATTTTATTCTTCTTTTCTCGCGAATTTGAAAGACTCGAACTTGAATCCTTTTTCTTCATCTTCTTTCTAATACTTTCCTTCAATTTTTGCCTCAATTCAAGGTACTCCAGTTCTTGCTGTGTAGGCAACCTTTCTTCTTCTTCTTCATACTCAACACCCTCTTCATATTCACCACCTTCATCTTCATAATCTTCAGATTCTTCATATTCCTACATGAATGTAACCATAAACAATGTATTAAACTTAAAGAAGAAAAAGCCCTAAGATAATCAGTATCAGAAAGATAATGCACAATGAACTCCAATGTTGCTTACATCTAAATCATATCCTCCCATTGTATGTCGGATCTTCAATGGTCTCCTATCAAATACTTAACAAGGGTACCAGGCGTTCTTAAGGCAGAAAACTGCATAAAAACACCAGCGTAAGATCGAGCCTATTAACAAAAAATTAACCTTTGTAAGAAACACACATGGAATTGATAAATTGCATGTGTATAACAGAAAATTAAGATAGTTAACATAAGAAAAATCGACTTAGGGCTATGAATTTTATCGAAATTAGGGTTAAGGTACTAAAATTAGGCGACGAACCAAATGAACAGCTTGCACCAAGAACCATATCATAAACGAAAACACAATGCCAGAAATTGAAGGGGGGAGACATAACTCGAACTAGAAAAAAGAATATAATTAAGCTCGTGAACCAAAATTTTCGAACTTTATTACGTATTTCACATTGCATTCTGCTAAAGTTTATAATGATTAGCTCATCAGATTGATAAATTTACAAAATATTCGATAAATAACAGTAATTTATGATCCAGATCGGAAAAATATAGCGGAAAAGGCGAAAAAAATAGTTCAATCGAAAGACGAACTCACAAGAACCCTAAAAATTCCCAGTTTCGAGACTTCTGGATCAATCGCCTCAGTTCTTCAAAATTGATCGATCATAAATGAAATGAATCGTAACGGAAGCACGTCGATCGGATGATGGTTACAATCGGTGATCGTTGAAGAGAAATCTCGATTTAACTCGCTTTCCGGTGATGAATTACGGCCTCAGCCCTCTTTTTCTTCTTTCCTTTTATCACCCCCGGTTTGGAGGTTGTATATATAACCGTGTAGATAAAACTTTGATGTTTTAGGTGAGTTACAAAATGCACCCTCATGATTTCGTTTAATTCTAGTCTTACCCCTACACTATCTGAAAGGGGTAATTTTCAAACCATAACTTTTATTTCATCTATCATAATTATTGTTTGATATTTGTACAATTAGCTGTAAGATTTGTACTGTGTGGTATAAGAATTAAAATTTGTGGTGCAGAAATAAATTCCCCTATTTGAAATTAACCTTTTCTATTTTTTTATAACTATTTTAAGTTTTAACATTTAACAGCCTAACGATGTATATATGTAACAAAATGGTTGATTTCTTTGATAAGGTAAGTGTAAAATGGAAAAATTTAATTAAAAGTGTAGCTAAAAAACTAAATAAATGGTTCAAAAATTACTGACCATTTGAATTTGTAATTCCAGATTAGTCTAGTAACTGTATTTTCTCATCCTAACATCTTGCTAAGGTGTCTATTTAATTAAAGAATTGTGGTTCGAGCAAGAAAATGGCCATGCAAAATCTGATAGCGAAGCCCAACTCTTGTATTATTGGTATCTATAATTAGAGGTGCACAAACCGGATTTTTCGAAAAACCGAACCGGTTTAAAAACCGGATCGGTTTTAGTCAAAACTGTTTTTGACAAAACCGGTTCGCTTTTGAAACCGGTTTTACCCGAAAAATACCGAAACCGGTCAAAACCGGTTCGGACCGGTTTTAAACCGGATCGGATCGGTTTAGTCGGATCGGATCGGATCGGTTTGGCGGATCGGATCGGTTTTCGGTTTAAAAACTGGATTTATGGGTTTTTGTGTATTTATATACGAATTGGGGACTCTAAAAGACAAAAAAACGATCAAAAATCACCCCCAAGGTTTTTAAACCGGTTTTTAAACCGGTTTTTGATCCGGTTTTCGTAAAATCCGGTTTTAAACCGGTTTGTCCCAACGGTAGTAAAAATACGGTTTTAAAACCAGTTTAGGGGATCCGGTTTTTAAACCGATTCATGCATGAAAACCCCTATCCGCTTCCTATCCGCCGGTCTCGATCCGATCTGCTTCGTCCGACCTCAAAACCGGTTTCAAACCGGTTAAAAATCCGGCTCGGTTAAAAAACCGGTCTAAGTGTGCACCCATATCTATAATGTGGTTAGTGATTAGTAGTGATCCTATATTACTACAACTTATATTGGTTATACAAAATTAATATGTAATGTTTTTCAGCTGGCCCAGTTGGAGGATTTTTTATGTAGGATGATCACTTGTAGCCCAAACTTTGGCCACATTGGTTTGGAAGGCCCATTGTTCTGTTTTTGACAGAATATGAATATATATGATGACTTTTGGTACCATAGACATGATTCGTAAATGGTTAGAAATGTGAAATCTATTATTTCTCTTTTTTAATTTTATCTTTTGACCTATTCATTTGTATTGATTAAATAAGTAGGAATACGAGTAAGAATATTTATTACAAAGCAATACTATTTCTCGAGAAATTTATCCATCATGTAAAGGATCTTGACTCCATTATAAACTACAAATACATTTAAGTTTGCATATAAAACAAATAATTACGTGCATAAGACTTATTAATCTCAATTACGTCATCCATTATTCTAAATTATCTTGCTATTGTAGTGTACATTTATAAAGTTATGAAATTTCCGCTATGTTATATTTTTATGAATCCATGTGTGTATACTTGGAGGTACTCCACTCGTGGATGATTTCGCCAAACACATCATAAAAAGCGACACTAATTTCATTTTCAGTGACTCGAAGTGCCATGAAACCCTGACCATCGTAATAAAACTTCATTTCGTTCAGGTCCCATTGGTTGATGTCACCACGTCACGCCTTTGACCCGCCCCCGCTTGTTAGAAACTGAAGTTGGCTGCATTAGAAATTTTGATTTAACAATTTTTACATGTTTTATGGTGGATTGAAGATGAAAAAATTGTAAATAAGTAAGTAGTTAACATTACCTGTTTTTACTGCTGATTTGTTGTAAGCAGTGATCATGCCCATTAATGTAAAGATCAACTTTATTTGCCTTCAAAAAGATTTAGGATAATCAATTAAGAACCAAAGTCTGGAAACACTTTAGGATGACAAGAAAAAAAAATCTGGAAACGATCCTGGAGAGTCAAAGACTCAGTTTTTCTCAGGTAGCCCAAACAGGGATCCCCTACGTTTAATTAAGAACCAAACTAGATTACTAATTATGTTTACTATAACTCATTAACACCTATTTGTGAAGACTTTTGAACTCAGTGGTTTTAAGTTGTCTTGACATAAATGTGTCGTCTTTTTTATAATTGTCTAACAAATTATGAACGATGTATGAATTGGATGATAAAATATATGTACCTCAAGGATGGGCAAAAGTTGATCCACAAGCTCTTGGGTATTTCCATGGTGACCAGCACTAAAAATTGTATGATGGCCAATCACAATTTTCCACTTGGCACTTGATTCTTCTAGTGCCATAGCAACTTCCTAAATGGATACAACAAAAGCACATAGACAATAGTTTTAGAAAAATGACACAATCAATAAACACATTGGAATATAGTAATTAGTTCAAAGTCCGCAACATGGTTAAATATAAAAAGTAGTTTAAGAGGTGTGTTCTGTTGTCCCAAAAAAATACACACACAACCATTGAACTTCATTTAAGAATATGTTTTTCAATTGAGGTTTTTCTAATGCGTGCTCTTATTGTTAGGAGTATATAAAACCGGATATTCGGATAGTGGATTTTTAGTATCAGAATCCGTATCTGAATTTTTGTATATTTGAAACTCGTATATCCAAAAATTTCGGGTACTCAGTTTCAGCTATCTGAAAATTTCGGATAATATTGGAGTATTATCCAATATTATTTGGATATTTTATTTTCTGTAGAAATCTAAAAATGATAGAAAAAGAATATATTTATCAATATCCAATATCCGAATATTTGAAAATTACCATTCAAATCCGAAAATTCGATTATCCGAAATTTCAAATCGAATTTTGGATATTCGGGTACTGAATATTTTTTAACATCTCTACTCACATCTCTACTACCTATAAAGCATTTAGACCTTTCCCTAAATAGCCGGATAGAAATTCAGCCAAATTCTTTCTATTTTCGGAATTTTCAACTTTTCCTGAAAAAAAATGTCTCAAGAGGGACTCGAACACGCTACCTACAGGTTACATTCCAAGAAGTGAACCACCTACGCTTCCCGCGTTTGCGTTTATAACTCTAAACATAATTTTATTAAATGGATAACCATACGGCTCTTCAAAATGGAGTGGTTTGGCCCACCACAACAATTCAGTCTCTTTGGCCCATCCGCCTCTTATTCGCCTATAGACTAATCAAACGAAGCCCGCAAAGTCATTTTCTTCATATGCCCGTTGGAATGCCATCATCGCCATTTCAAAACGATGGAATCGAAGAGCCCTCATCGATTTAAGCCACTCATCTTCAAACGTCTCCTCGATTCTGCAACCAGCCTCCAGGAGTGATGGGGTATCCTTCTTCACCCTATAAATGCACCACACTGATTTGAAGTAATTAAATCAAACCAGTTTCAAAAAGACACATAGTAGAGATTTAGGGTTTTTAATTATTTGCTTGAATAGATTGAAGGTCATACCGTATTTCTCTCTTTGACCACCGGCGACGACCTCCAGAACTGCCAAGGTTATGGTTTCTTTTTGATTTCTTGGATTCTATTTTGATTTATTGGACCTCCATTTATGTCGGTTTCTTGGTTTTAATAGACTGTTATCAACTGTTATCTTTAATTGGTTTCTTAAGAATCATGCATATATTTGAATCTACTATTATTTTGATTTATCTTGATTTCTTGGTTTGATAATTGAAGGATCAAAAGGAGATGTTACAGCCCTTCAACACCATATATAGTTATTTTTTTATTTTTTATTATTTTAAATTCCAGAAAATAATTAGAAAAAACATCTAATTTTCAATTGGATATTTATTTTGGTCGAAATTGCTATCCTTAATGGCCACAAAATCTCTGACTTTTAGTTCTCAAGATGCAAATTGTAGCAATACAAGTTCACTTGATGATTTGATGGAGATGATGGCAAAATTTCAGTGTTTTCGTTTTGATATTCATGTCTAAATTTATTGGTTTGTGTTTTTTTGTTTTATTTCAGATTTGTGTTTGTGTCCTAAGTATGTTTGTGGGCGTGAAGATGGTTCAGATTTGATCAATTGATTCTTCCTGCTATGAATATCTTTGTTGATACAGAAACAATTGGATGTTTTGCTACTCTAATGACCTGGATGCTCTTTAGATTTGCTTAAGAGAAAATTCTGTGATTGATGAATGTAGGTGAAAGGAATTTAGGTCAATATATGAATAGTTTTGCCAGATTGTGTCTCTGTGTACCAACCATGTTGTATCAAATTATCATTATTTTATCGCCCTTCAAATTTTATAAAGTTTGAAATTTTTTAATGCGGAAGAATTGCCAATCTACCTTTTTATTTGTATGTAGTTCCCTTCAAATTAATCTTGTATCTTGGGATTATTTTGATTTTTTCTTAAATTGAAACTTTTTGTAGGAATTGGAGGCTTCTTTCAGAGGTTTTGTGTTACTTACAATAATTATAACTGATTCTTTACTTGACAGTCTTGACTTACAGATTTGTCACGAGGTTAAAAGATTATGTCGGTTTATAACTGGACTGGACCAGTGCCTTTGATTCTCAGAATTTAAGGATTGTGGATTGTACTGATGAGTTGGTGACTGCGGCGGTTCGATGTCAGTTTTGGTTCAGTTCGGTTCCTGCGTTTGCAGTTCTTTCTGCACATTCCTAATTTATTACTGACACTATAATCTAAATCTTGAGAAAACCATTTAGTAGGCAGACATTAGAAAGAGTCTGCATTAACTTATGTTGAAATTCAATAAAGTGGTTAGAAGTGAAATACATAAATAAGAAGATTTTGAATGAGATAAAGTAAAGTAAGCTTACCTTGAAAGAGACAGTCTAAATTAATTCTTCTGTATCTGTTGACTATATTGCTTTAACAAGAGACGCCTTGGAGACCTTGGCATGCGGCCTCCATAGCATACGGCATACCACCATCTCCGCCCGTAGGCGATACTCCATGACTGTAACATGCTGCGAAATATTGTTCCAGGGTACCCGCCGCCGCATTGCGCGGGTACCCTGCTATATATTTTAACATCTCTACTCACGGCACATATTAATGTACGTGCAATTAATGAAAATAAACTTCCACTTAAAACAAAAATCGCATTTAGTGTACCTTCTAAATTATGTTGTTCAATGCTATTTCACTTTGTACAAAATCTAAATTATCTTTCTAAAAATGTTATAATTTTCGTGGCCTTAAGGCATGAGTTAGAAAAAACCTTTGTTAAAAAACAATTATAACTTACAACTATCCTTATTTTTTCAATGTATTAATACAAAGTTTGTGAAATAAACTTGTAATCTATGAAAGGTCAAGATTTAGAGTCGAGTCTCTGTACCTCTAAAACGTTTGATATGTATTCTTCACGTGGAAGCACGCCTCTCCAATCGTATTTATGCTTTTCTTCTGTGAAATATTTATCTTGAAATGGTGTTGTATCAACAAAGAAAAATTCCACATTTCCTAAATAAAAACCAAATGATGTCTTACTATAACATAACAAAATAAGGATGGCATTGTATATCTACAACTATGCGATACACGTACATTTCGAAAATACATTTTAAATATCAAACAACATTGTTCGGGATCTTGTACAATCATATAATAATACGTTATAAGGATGGTCCCTGAGTTTTACCACAAAATTCATGTATGGTAATTTACTTTAAAAACTTACATTTGATAGTCATTCTTTAGGAAATATTTTGCCTTTATAGTCTTTTATCCTAACGCTCCTTAAATTGGAAAAAAGACTATTAGTGTAATTTTAAGGGACCACAATTGTAACTTTTAAATAGAAGGTTTTAATGAACGATAAACCAAAGAACTATAGGTGCAAAAAAATTTCAAAAAAAGTACTATCGCTGTAATTTCTTAAAGTTAATAATCGTAAGTGAAATTTGGTATAAATCTAAAGGACGATGCTTATAATTTACTATCTTTTTTACAAAATTAATGGAGAGTGAAAATACCTGAGTTCACAATAAAGGACCTAAGACAAAGCCATTTACTATCCCTTTGTGTAAGAGCATGGCTCAATTGTGCCAAGACATTGCCCCTGTAGTCATGATTCCCCAACACTACAATATAAACAAATTAACAACCTTAAATATACAATGCAAAACATACATTTTAGAATCATTTAATTTTTTTATTAAATAAAAAAACATATACTTCGAAGAATCTTACCTGAATACCATTGTTTTTGTAAGCTGGTTGATGTATATATGTGAGTAAACGACTCGAGAAACAAAGGGTCATCCTCGTCAGTTAATCCATCGTCATAAAAATTGTCACCAGTTGATATTATAAAGTCTGCGTCCAATTCTTGTCCCACTTTGCCCATCTTAAAATTAAACAAATGAACTTTAGATAATAATAACATTAATAGTCTATTTTGTAAGACGAAATAACAAACCCTATTATGGCAATTAGCCCAGACCTTTGTTAATGGTTCAAAGACTCAACTATAGATTTACGATGGGCTTGATGACATAAACTAATTTAATGCAGTGATCAAACTTAGATGTTAAAGTAATAAAGTCTACATTTTTGCTGGTTAAATATATGATTGTTTATATTTTATTTCTTTCATACCCTTATTTGAAAGGGATTGGATATCAATTTCATTTTTGTTAAAGTCTTCTTGATTTGGCAGATTGTATAAGAAAGAAGGTTAACGTATCTCGTACGTTCCAACTAAGCATGTTAAAAGTCCAAAACCGATATCTATATCATAATCACATGTTTAATTACAATATTAAAGTATTATGTTAATTTTGATATAAAATCTGTACTCCGATTTTTAATACTATGGGAAATAATTGGGTAGGGTCATGAATTATAAGCATAAAGAAAGCATATCCGTTACAGAAGCATTGTAGTTACTATAAGGAATATGCTTTTTGTGGATATCGAACATACCTTTGAGATATTTTTGGATATGCCCTTCAATTCCCACCCACTATCATATTATTTCTTTTCACAACATGTAATACAAGATTTAACTATGTCCCAATCGCATCTACAGTGACTGACAATTGGGGTCGCTACATATAACTCCATGACGAACACATGCATGTCGTCGCAATATTCTTGACCAAGATTCATTTTACGTAAAGCATATACCGATGAGACGTCGTCGGGATAGATTTGGCGGAAAATGAAATAATTTAGCCAGACTTTCTGAAAATGAATGTATACCGATGACATGTCGTCGGGATAGATAAAAACATGTTATTTTTTATTAGTGTTGCAAGAAAAACAAATACGACGCCGTTAAGTTAACACTTTATCCCTGTAACATGCCATCGTCTGGAAATTATGTTTTTGACCTATTTCGATGACATGTCGTCGGCATGCCAGACCTGTAACTTTTATTAATGACCTATAGGCTATATATCAACGACATGTTGTCGGCATAGGTTAAACTTAGACTTTTTTGTTTTCAAACTTTGGAGATGGCATATATGTATAATAAAACTTCTTTTCTTTTTTTTGGAAAATTGCTCCGACAAAACTTTTCCCGGCAACATGTCGTCAGTATGGGTTGCATCTATCACGACAACATCTATCCCGACGAAAATTATAAGACATAATATGATCGAGCATATGGTATAATATTCACCGTAAGAAACTACTTGTTATCATGCGTCCCACCAATTTGGTCGCATGGCCATGTCATCATGCGACGCGTCTCGCATTTGATACGCCGAAACTAGCGACGCGTCCCATTTGGGTTTTTGGTTGTCCAGACGACCTAACTGGGTCGCAATAAAAGGAAGGGAAAGGAAGGGGATGGGTTTGGTCGCCGACTACGTGAGTTTGATCGGAATTTTGTGAAAAAACTGATGTGACGCTGATTTGTCATTGGTGACCATGTTGGATTTGGGCACCCATTACACATAGTCTAAAGTAATTTGTTTATTATGCGAACTTCTTTTTCTTTAACCGTGAGACCAGTTGGTGGGAGACGTCTGAAGGTTTGTTACCAGTTTCTATTTGCCATAAAGCCTATTTATGCTCTTTCATTCGGATACGAAAGCAAATTAAAATTTGTTTTCATTATCAACCGTTAAATAATTCCCGAAGCTAGACAATGAAAGAGACTTGTATCAGTATTTTATCATTACATTATTCTCATTTATTTTAGCTTTTTCAATGCACTACTGGCAACTTATTTTCCTTTCTAGGTTAAGAGTTAATACATGGCACATGCACACAGTCACACAGTCACACACACAAGTAAAATAATAATAATAATAATAATAATAATAATAATAATAATAATAATAATAATAATAATAATAATAATAATAATAATAATAATAATAATAATAATAATAATAATAATAATAATAATAATAATAATAATAATAATAATAATAATAATAATAATAATAATAATAATAATAATAATAATAATAATAATAATAATAATAATAATAATAATAATAATAATAATAATAATAATAATAATAATAATAATAATAGAGACGAAGTGTGGTCTTTGGACATTCCTGAAGACCAGATTGGCCGGATCAGGGAGGACCTCTTGTGTAAAACGGGGTGCTCCATACAAACCCTCAAAATTCTGTATTGTGTTAAAAAATGTTAAAAATATTTTAAATATTTTTTTAGTGTAAATGACATCTCTGAGAGAGAAAAAAATATGCGTACTTTGGCCGGAGATAAAAATTCCGTCCTTAGTTGAGAAAACAAAATAAAGACAAAAAACCTGATATGTTCAAATCAATGAGATGATAAACATATGTGCAATTTTAATTATGTGATTTTTTCATTATGACGAATTGCAATTATCAGAGATACATATATTTGTAAGAGAGTGATGACGATAGTATACATATTTCTCGACAATTATTGTACTAAAAAAAGTACATACCTCATGAGCGACGTTTGATTGGTTGTACAATCCTCTCCTTCCCCAATCACCAACCACCAAAATGTCAAGAGACCCATCAGCTTTCATTGGATGGTGATCAAACCGTTGGAGTTTTGCCGCCACATTGGCGGCAGCAACCGTGGTATAAAACACAAGAAGAATGGTGCTACACTTGTTCATAGCCATTACAAGCTTCTTACTTTGCGTGATTGAATTTGACTATTTTAAAGCATTTTGATGCGTTTTGAGGGGGCCGATGAGCTATTTATATGTATTATAATTATGGTTTTGAGAGGAAAAACAGAGTTACTAATTTGATCCATAGAGATATTGCTAATTGTCAGTTTTAGTCCCTCTTGAAAAATGCCTGTTTTGGGCTATTTGCATTTCCTCTAATGAACACTTTTGAGTCCGACATCGCCTTTCTATCACGTGTCTTTTAAATTTTATCATTTTGAACTTTTTTTAATTTAAGATTTATCTAACTCGTTTCTTAAGACACTAGATGAGGAGATTTAATAAACTCAAATGTCAGGATCGATTAACTATAGATTAGTTAATAAACACTTTTAGATCTAATTGATGATAGAAGTTGCAGCGGATCAACACTATATCAATATATTAAGAACAATGAACTATAAGAATAATATGCAAAAATATTAAGAACACAGTTTCACAAAAAGCTTCAATGTATATTATTGAATCACAATACACACGTACGTTTACAATTCGTAAGGAACATACTTATAGTAGTCCTTGAAGCTAAACTATTTACCCTAGTTATTCTACGACTTGATTTACATTCGAATTATAAAGATATACATTGAATTACATTCTATAACTATCACTACGAAGATCTCGGACTTGATATGCTTCCAAAACGCGTATCAGTAGTATTCTGCAATCACCAGTAATAAATTATATCATCAGTAGTAAGTTTGGTGACCAGTAGTAAGTCCAAAACCAACATCAGTAGTAACTAAGTTATAGTCTTCATCAGTATCAACTTCATCAGTAGTAAATGTTTCTGCCCCATCAGTATCAACCATAGTCTTTATCAGTAATACCTATGATCAGTACTAACTGCAGCATCAGTAATAAGTTGATCTGTGTTTTGCTCCAATAATCTCCCCCTAAACTTATTGATTATGTTTCAATCAATCAAGTTTCTTTTGTTCTTCTTCTTCTTTCCTTCTCTTCTCTAGGGTTCTTTGATTTTGAGCTTTTCTTTGAGCTATAATGTACTTGCTGTTTCTTTTTGTAAAATAATTCAATTTGTTCTGAAACATTACTTCATCATACGGCTTCATCATTGTATTTGTGAATATCTGATACATGGTCTTCTCAGAGTGTGGATATTCTTTTTCATATAAGTACAGCTCACATACTTTGCCTGATTTTTCAAAGAAGTACATTTGAGCAGTTGGAATCACATTCCAAGCATAAACATTTTCTTCACTGGTAAATTGTTCTGGATAGTTGTCTGGATAAAATGCAGCATCTATCATTGTTGTTAAGTATCCAGCTCCAGATTCTCTCCATGATTTCTTTTTCATTCTTGGTTTTCCAATGATCAGTAATTTAATAACATCACTTCTTGAACAGGACATGATCAATGGTAACCATCCAGTGAATCTCTGCACAACTTTGTCTTCCCTTATGATCTCTATCACATTATTATTCAAAATTCTCCAATTTATGATAGGATTGTTCTGTAAGGGAGCAACTGGTAGTTCAAGAACAGGAATGACTTACTCTGTTTTTGACTTCTTTTGAGCACTTTGTTCTTGAGAGACCATCTTTCTTTTCTTTGTTGATGGCTCACCAGTAGTTGAGATACTATCCTTCTTGATTAAGTTTGGACTGATTGGGATTAATGCTTTGGCTTTCTTTGTTTCTTCAGCTTCTTGTTCAGCCAAGTCTTTCTTCTTGGCAGTACAATATTTTTCAATGATAGTCATCATCTTCATTCTGCCAAAAGACTTTGCATTATGCCCTCTTGTTTTTAAATACTCAATCATATTTGCCTTTTGTTCAAATACATCATCTGTTAATTCACTTTTAGTCTTCTTACATTCAGATACCAAGTATTCAAGACATTGAATATGTTCTTCTTCAACTTTTCTGAGCCTCTTGAATTCTGCTTTTTGAGCTTCTAACTGTATGTCTTCTATTTGAACAGGTATTTGAACAGGCACTTCAGCTACTTGAGGTGTTTTTGATTTTTCTTGTTTAGCCTTCTTCTTCTTTTCCTCAATAGCTTGATACATAGCTACATTCTCCAAGAATTTTCTATGCTTTATCCTCCATCTTGATTGTTTCTCTGATCTGACATGATTAATTTTGTTCACCATGTGGTGACCTAAAGCCCTGTTTGGATAATCATCATCATATATATCTTTTCCCTTTCCAATACAAGCAGGTAGTACAGATGGAGGTGGAGAGTATTTCATGTCTGGAATACCAGGAAGTAGTAATTTTGGATAAAATAGTTTCAAGTCTTCTTCTGGTAATATCTTTGGGTGTGGAGGAAGTGTACATTCATCTACCTCAAACCAGTTCACATTATCATCAATGTCAGGTATGATAAGTGGTTGATCAGGTGTTGGTGGTTTAGAGATGATGGCATGTCTTTCTCTTTCAATAAGCTCTGGTAATTGTAAATCTTCCTCTTCAGTAGTAACCAAGGTGGTTATTACTGATGTGACTTCAGGAGTTACTACTGATAGGGCATCAGTAGTATTTGGTGCATTCATTTCCTCTTCCTGACTTACTACTGCTATGATATCAGTAGTAGGAGTTACTACTGGTATTTCTTTTTCAGCTTGTTCTTCCATGGTAGCAGTAGTAATAGGCTCATCTTCAGTAACCATCATTTCTGGGCCTTCATCAACAGTTGTTTCTTTTAAATTTAAGAGAGAGGATGCTGCTGCTGCAATTGATTCATCAATCATGGTTTGAATGTTGTCCTTCTTCCCCTTAGTGAGCTCAACTGGTGGAGCCTCACTATCATCAACTTTCTTTTTCAATTTTCTTATTATCTTGGTTTGTTGATGAAGCCTGTGTTCATATAACCTCATCCGTTTGTTGATGGTATTAACATGCTTTATCATTGCAGCCATAGTTTTCCCTTGGTTTGTGAGATATGTAAGACAATTTTGTACAATGGATTCAAGAGAATCCACTTTTTCCGTCAATTGTTGGATTTTAATACTGCCCTCACTCCATCTAGCAAGATCATCGGGCTCTCTAACAGGTACATTGGTTTGAAGGTTTTCCATCCTATCTGTCAAATCAATAGATCTGCCCTCATCACTTCTTGGTGATTCATTGGGTCTTTTAGACATCCTCTTCTTCCTAGAAGAAGCAGAGATGCCCCCCCTTGTGGTTTCTTGGCACCGGGGTCCTTTAAGTAACTCCTCAAATGAGTCATCACTTAAAGTTGCCGAGGTCTGGGTCTTAGTGATGTTCCCACTATCCTGTGCACCCACCTTTGGGGCATCAGTAGTGAGAGCCCTCGCCTCATGTCCTCTCTCCTCCTTGGAGGACAACTCTTGGAGCCTGGGGTTTGACTCAATTTGTCCCCTGATGTCCTGGAAAGAAATTTTCTTTCTTTGATAAATTGTGGAAATATTTTTGGTTTTATCTGGTAGGTCTTCCACAGAGTGAAGAGTAGCACTCTGCAGATTTATATCAAGTTCCTGGGACACATTCAGGACTTCTGTTTGAGTGGGTGATTGAGTGACTAGTTGGGGTGGTGTTTGGGCTGTATTTGGGGGTGATGGAGTGGGTTGAGGTTCAATTTGGGTTGTATCTATGATTGAACCCTCTCCAATTTGTGTTTGATCTTTGATCATGTTAGGAAACAAAGGGGTTTCCTTGCCCGAAAATTTAAATTGTTTTCTCATATTTGAGAAAACTTTCTTGTTCAACTCAGGAATGATAAAAATGTTTTTGGGAGTTGACAAGTTTTGAAATTCACAGTTTATAATATGTTGGAGAAATCTGGGATACATTAAAAATTTTGTAGAGCTAAGATTTCCCAACATACCTTCAAAAATCATGTATGAAAAATTAAATACTTGGTCTGTGCATAAACAGACAACAGCAGAGGCTATTGCCTTATTAAACTCATTCCAAGTACTTCGTTTTGGAGAAATACAGTGCTGAATGGTATGTACAAGAAATTTCCATTGTGGGGAGAGAAGACCTTTTTGAAAAGTTACTATGTTAAGTCTTCCCTCATAACCCATTTTATTTAAGGTTTCAGCAATGAATTCCTTAGGAAGAGTAAACATACCTGAATCGTCATGTAGTTGTAGATGATGTCTGATTGATTGTTTTGTTACTGTTATATACTTTCCATCTACTTTTGATTTGATCATAGATATGGTTGTTCCTTCAGTTCTTTCAGCATTGGTCCAGAAATCCACCAAGTGCTGTTGATATGATTTTGGTTTTACAGTTAAAGCAAACTGTATATACGAATTTCTCAAAAATTTGACGATTGGACGAAAATCTTTTGTTCCGTCGGGATTCTTTAGGAAGGCACACATATTGTGAAATTCTGAATATTTGAGATCGGTTTGCACATCCAGAGATTGTAGAGTTGCCATTTGTTGTTTGATTGTTGAAGAAGATGTATGACTTTTGTTACTGACGAAGGGTTTATGATCGTAAGCTAGGGTTTATCGAGAGGATTTATGAGATCGAAGTGAGGATAATGTAAACTAATCGATTTCCTCCTTTTATATCTTTATATTTAACCTGCAAAAAGACTAATTTGCCCTTCGAATCATAACATAACGGTTATTTTCATGGGGGTTAGTTTGGTAATTTTGATTTTGAAAGACCAGTAGTAAATTACATGCCAGTAAGAAACGTCAGTAGTATCTACTAACATCAGTAGTAACTAGAGATTTTGACATCAGTAGTAACCACTGTCGTCAGTAGTAACCTCTAACACACAAGACCATTAGTATATGTGAATACCAGTAGTACTGACTTACCAGTAGTATTTATGGACACCTAATACACACCAGTAGTAATGAGCTACCAGTAGTATTTCGTTCTCATGTCTACATACCAGTAATACATACCTACCAGTAGTAAAACACTTAAACAATTAAATAACTTTTTACAACAAAACTTTACACATGATTTTAAGAGACTTAATTTATTAAAATCATTCCAATACTGCTAACCAAGAAGTTGAATCTTCCTACATCAAATGCTTTTGTAAAAAGATCTGCTAATTGATCATCAGTATGAATTTTAACTACTTTGATTAACTTCTTTTCATTGCAATCTCTTATAAAATGAAATCTTATTTCAATGTGTTTAGTTTTAGAGTGTTTTACTGGATTGTTCACAATACTAATAGCACTTTGATTATCAATATGAATAGGAGTTTTAAGGATAGAGATACCAAAGTCTAGAAGCTGGTTTTGAATCCAGAGTACTTGAGCACAGCAGGCAGATGCAGCTACATACTCTGCTTCAGCAGTTGATGTGGATACATTTGTTTGCTTCTTACATTGCCATGACACCAGTATTGATCCAAAGAATTGACATCCACCAGTAGTGGACTTTCTATCTTGACATTCACCTCTATAGTCACTATCTGTGTAGGCTATTAGTTCAAAGGGTGAATCATGTGGATACCATAGACCAAGTGATGGTTTGCTTTTCAAGTATCTGAATATTCTTTTGACAGCTTGCAAGTGTAGTTCTTTAGGTCTTGCTTGATATCTTGCACACACACAAACGCTATACATAATGTCAGGTCTAGATGCAGTTAAGTACATCAAAGAGCCTATCATTGATCTATATAAGTGTTCATCTACATCCTCCCCCTCAACATCAGGATGTAGGTGTTTGTGTGTTTCCATTGGTGTACTTGCACTCTTACAGTCTTTCATATCAAACTTTTTCAAGATGTCTTTAACATATTTTGATTGGTTTATCAAAATACCATCTGTTCTTTGACTGACTTGGAGACCAAGGAAGAAGTTCATTGGACCCATAGAGCTCATCTTGAATTTAATCTGCATCAGTTCTTCAAATTCTTTGCACAATAAATCATTGGTTGAACCAAAGATGATATCATCTACATAGATTTGTACCAGTAGTATATCATCTTTGACTTTCTTTGTGAACAAAGTTTTGTCAATGGCTCCTCTTTTAAAACTATTCTTTAATAGATATGATGATAGTGTATCATACCATGCTCTTGGTGCCTGATGTAGGCCATACAGAGCTTTATCTAATTTGAACACATAATCCCCATATTTTGGGTCTTCAACGCCTGGAGGTTGGCATACATAGACCTCTTCTTCAATTTTCCCATATAGGAATGCACTCTTCACATCCATTTGATAGACTTTGAACTTTTTGAATGAAACATATGCTAGGAAAATTCTTATTGCTTCAATTCTAGCAACAGGAGCATATACTTCATCATAGTCTATTCCTTCTTCCTGAGTGTATCCTTGGGCTACAAGTCTGGCTTTGTTCTTGATTACTATACCTCTTTCATCTTTCTTGTTTCTAAATATCCATCTTGTTCCAATAGGTCTTTTTCCTTTGGGTAGAGGTACAAGTGTCCAAACGGCTTGTAATTTGAATTGAAGGAGTTCTTCTTGCATTGCCTCAATCCAGTTTGAGTCCTTCATTGCTTGTTGAATCTTCTTTGGTTCATCCTGAGACAGAAAGCATTCAAACATACATTCATTAGCAATTAAACTTATATTACACATGTTTGCAGTTAAGCTTTTGTTTAATTTGCTTCTTGTTTGCAGTGGTGAGTTAACATCACTTAGAACAAGGTCTAATGGATGGTTCTTCTGAGTCCTTGTTGTTGTAGCTCTATCAACCACCGGTTGATTTTCAAGATTGGACTCATTTGTCTCAGGCATTTGTTCCTCTAGAGATCCTTCATTGTCATTGATATTTGGTTCATCATCATCTTGGTCAGTGTTATTGGGATCAGTAGTGTTGTTGTTGTTACTGGTATCAGTAGTATCTTGAGAATTTAGGTCATTGCTAGGACCAGTAGTATTTTGAGTACTATTATTTGTAACAGTAGTATTTGAACTACTACTGCCCTCATTCTCAGAGTTACTACTGCTTCCAGAATTTAAGTTATTACTGACATCAGTATTAACTATGGGATCAGTATCAACTGCTATGTATCTCATATTTTCTTTACCAGTATTAACCAATGATGTTCCTTCCTTTTGAGTATGACTATTTGGATCATCTGCTTTTAAATTCATATTAGAATTAAAAGATTTTGGTTAGATTGTCTATATTAAATAGCCAATCTGGACCATTTCCTTGTTCATTAGGAACATTTTCATTAAAGGATACATTGATGCTTTCTTCAATTATCCTTAATCTCTTGTTGAACACTCTGTATGATTTGCTTTGAGTAGAGTATCCCACAAATATTCCATCATCAGCTTTGCAGTCAAACTTACCAATTTGTTTTCTTGTAATCAGAATAGTACAAGGACAACCAAATGATTTTAAAAAGCTTATAGAAGGTTTTCTTTTATTGAAAAGTTCATATGGTGTTTTATAATGTGGCTTTACTATTAATACTCTGTTTTGAACATAACAGGCAGTATTAACAGCTTCTGCCCAGAAAGTAATTGGTAATTTTAAGTCTGCTAGCATTGATCTTGTTGCTTCAATGATGGTTCTATTTCTTCTTTCAGCTACACCATTTTGTTGAGGAGTTCTAGGTGAGCTATATTGCCTGTCAATACCTTTAAGATCACAAAAGTTAATTAAGTTAGCATTTTTGAATTCTGTGCCATTATCACATCTTATGGCTTTAACTTTTTGATCAGATGTGTTTTCCAGTTTGACAATTAAGTTCTTGATTAGTTCACTTGTTTCATCCTTTGTCCTGAGAAAGAAAACTCATGTATATTTGGAAAAGTCATCAGTAATAACAAGACAATATTGTTTCTTTCCAATACTCATTACATTTGTTGGTCCAAAAAGGTCCATATGTAAGAGTTGTAAAGGAACAAAAATAGAGTTGACAATTTTGGACTTATGAGAAGTTTTGTGTTGTTTACCTTTTAGGCATGCAACACAATGATGATCACACATAAATATTTTTTGAGGTAATCCAATGACCAAGTTTCTTTTAACTAAATTGTTCATGTTTTTAAAATTTGTGTGACACATCCTTCTATGCCAAAGTTCTGATTCAGTGGTGTTTGCCTTGGATATAAAACAGTTGACCTCATTTGAAGAAATGAGTTCTCCCCCTATATCCAGGCAATACACATTATTTCTCCTTGGAGTTCTTAAAACAACATATTTTTCTTCTAAAATAAAGTCAGGAGAAAGAATGATGCACTCAATGTCTGTGAAAAGAATTTTGTTCTTTTTATCACATACTTGAGACACACTGACTAGATTGTATTTTAGTTCAGCTACATAAAATACATCATCGAAGGTAATTTTGCCATTTGAAACAGTACCTTTACCTGTAATCTTACCTCCCTTTGGGTTCTCACCAAAGGCTACATAACCTCCATCAAATAACTTGAAATCTTTAAGAATTTGCAGATTTCCAGTCATGTGCCTTGAGCATCCACTATCAATGTGCCATGTTCTTCCTTCTTCTGGGATCTGAATGCTCTGCACAAGAAAGTAAATGATCAGTTAAGTTTGGGAACCCAAGCTTTATATGTCTTGGGTTCATCCTTTGAAAGATAAGATTTCGGACTATTAATTTTAAACAATTTTGGTACCCATACCCTTTTAGTACTGGTGTTCTGTTTTACTACTGATCTTGGTCTTTACCCATGATTTTTAGTTTTAGAATACTTTACTACTGATGGACCAGTAGTATTTGAGTACTTACCATGTTTAAAATGATCAGTAGTGTTTTTGAAAGTTGGTTTAGAATGACCAGTAGTATTCTGGTAATTAGGGTTTTTACCAGTAGTGTTTTTGTACTGGTACCATACAGCATTATAATTAGGGTTAACACCAGTAGTAAAGTTGTTAACGTTTTTACTGGTGTTGGAAAATTTATAATATATTTTATTTTGATTTGATTTTCCATTGTTTTTGAAATAATTGTTGTTTCTTGGGCTTCCAACTCTTCTGTTTTGCACAAATCTTGGTGCACTTCTTCCAAATCTTGGTGTTTCAGTAATTGGAGTTTTAATTTTATTTACTACTGAAGGACCAGTAGTATCTTTTAACTTTTGTGTTTTTGTTTTTTCTTTAAAATTTTTAAATTCCTTAAACTCTTTGCAGTTTATTGGATTGAAGTGACAATCCTTTATTAAATGATTTACCTTATTACAAATAACACATTTTAATTTACTAGTCGGGTACCCGCGCAATGCGGCGGCGGGTACCCTGTAATTATATTCTACGGTGGACAAATACTGTCAGATAACATGTCACCTTTGATAGCATTAATTGTCTTCGGCATTCAAAGCAATAACAATAAATAATTTTTGGTAGTTTCTTTGATCATGTATAAATGTCCAAGGTGATGGTTAAACAACACTATCTCAAGATATTGATAACAAAGATGTGGTTGTGTACCATGTTTAACTATACTTTACGACAAGTACCATGTGTAATACACATATCTCTAGATTAAGCAAATGCTTTGTATAGATAATAAAACAAACCATGAATTTTCAATGTTACTTGGTATAAAAAAAGAGACAGTTTATAAAATTAGCGAGATTACAAAAAAATAATGACTATTAACATGTCTTAGTCATCATGTAGAACCTTCCGATACACCACGTTTGATGTGTAAACTCCTTCGAGGTTAAACTTCTTCGTTGGATTAACTAATACTTTCGTCGTGTGTCGTGAAATTCCTCTTGACAGTGCAACATAAAGTTGTCCATGTGAGAAAACCGATTGCGGAAGATATACGCCAACATGAGGAATTGTCTGTCCTTGAGCCTTGTTAATTGTCATTGCGAAACTCAGCCGAACTGGAAACTGTTTCCTTTTCAATTTGAAAGGAAACATGTCAGATTCAGATGGAGATAGAGGAATTCTTGGTAAGAATACCCTTTTGCCAGCATGCTCTCCAACAGCTATTTCTGCATCAATTAGGTTTGGCTCAAATTTTCTACATATAAGTCTTGTGCCATTACATAACCCATGCGAGGGATCGATGTTCCGTAAAAGTATAATCGGACACCCAATTTTTAGCCGGAGAACATGAGGGGGGCACACCACTAACATTAAGGGAGTTTAAGAATTCCATAGGGTAGAAGTTGTTTTTGTCGTCTTCTGCCTCATCGAAACTATAATATATTTTCTCTTATCCACAAAATCTAGCGATCAACTTTTCATTAAGCTCATCCACATGGTCGTTTTTGGTTGATAAGATCGCCCTAGAAATGATATAATCTGACGAATTTCCATTAACCAACAAAGAAGGAAAGATTGCATTGATTAAATCTTCTTGAGACCGTGACACATCGTTGTATGGAATGCTCATATCATCTGGGATGCGAATATAATTTTCGTCAATCACTTCTTCATCACCATTGCCGACTCGTAAAAGAAAATCAGAAAACCATGGATCAGTTCGCGCTCTCATATTAAGAGTCAGTCTAATCTTTTTAATTGTAGACCATAGCGGTGACATTCGTAAGCTGGAGTCTACAATTTGTGCTCTAGTTCCACGTCTGACGACAGGCAAAACCTGTCTAAAATCACCTCCTAAAACCATAATTTTTCCACCGAAAGGGAGTCTCATACCTGTTATCTCTTGCATTGATCGATCTAATGCCTCTACCGCCTGCCTCTTAGCCATCGAAGCCTCGTCCCATATGATCAGTTTTGCAGCTCTAAGCAGTTTTGCAGTCCCACTTTGATTTTTAATGTTACAAAGTGAGTTGTTATCAAGGTTAATTGGAATCTTGAATCGAGAGTGAGCTGTTCTACCACCTGGCATATTATTCGCTGCCGCACCCGATGAAGCGGTCGCGAGTGCAATTAGACCACGAGACCGGACCTTTGCAAGAAGAGCTTTATACAAAAACGTTTTCCCTGTTCCCCCAGGGCCATCTATAAAAAATACGCCCGAAATATCATTATCCACATGTCTCAATATCTCATCATACGCGTCTCTCTGGTCGGAATTAAGAGAGTCAGAAGCACGCAAGTGTTCTTCTTCCACAACTATGGAATACTCCTCTTGTAATTCTCGAACAACCCCGGATTCTAAACTGACATCGATATCTAGTTTAGGAAGATCAAAATCATCAAGATCCTTACCCATAGATTGTAGAAAGACTTTGATGTCTTTTAGAACCATATTTTTGGCTACCTCCGTATTTTCATACAGTCGTCTATAATCCTCAGAGAGTGATTCGTAGTGATCATCCCATAACTTCCGAACATCTCCCGGCTCACAAAAGATCAAAATAGTTGCGAATAACCTCCGAAGAGCTGGTGGAAATTGAAAAATAGAACCCTCCCTAAGACATGTTGATAAATTATCGTCATTCTCAATTAATCCTCTCTCGAGAGCTGCTCTTCGAAACGTCGGGTACACCACGTTGTTATATGTGTATAGATATTCCCATCCTGTAGGCCCACGAACATGTGACAATAGTATTCGTAGGTAGAATCGTTCTCCTTCAGCGGGATTAGCAGAAACCATTCTTCCTCTCATTGTTCCTTTTTTCCTAGGTTTCCAACGTCGTGTGGACTTATTCCATGTGAATTTCGCGGGAAAGTCCTTGTACAAGTATTGGTTCGCATCAGTATTGTTTCTATTCATCTCAAAAAAAGCTGTCAGCATCGATCTCTTGTCTCTCTCCCTATCAACAACGTTGGTCATTATATCATTTTGTCTAAATGTAACCAATTGTTTATTTGGAAGATGAATTTGCAATGTCATCACATGTGGGTGGATTTGTGATAAGGGAAAACTAAATATCCTCCAAATTGCCTCAGGGGGAGAAACATAACGAGCATCTTGATATCTCTTTATCTCGTTAACAACTACAGTTTCACTATCTGGATCGACATGGACAACTTGTTTGTCGTGACCCTTGTATACATACTTAAATATGTATTTCACAGAAACAATACTTGAACAAACCTCGACGTTTATGTGACAATTGAACATCATGAGCAATTTTGGGTTGTAAGGGACCACCCATCTATTGTCAAGAGTATTACCACGCACGACCACTTTGATCCCATTGTCTCTTCTTCGATATAACGGATATGAGTCATTTCCTTGTGTTGTTTGCTCGTTAAATTGCCTGGGGTATTTGAAGCGGCATTGTTTTGGCTCACCCTGCATACAAGGGCTGTTGGATCGAATGTTTCCGCATGGACCGTGCATCATGTGTTTTTTAACCAGCTCATGCATTATCGGATGCCTTGTCGGGTTTGGAATTTCACTACATACGAGTGTATCATATTGATCTGGATTTGTTATTTTGTGATCGCCTCTCATAATCAGGAGGAAATGAGCATGAGGTAGGCCACGCTTTTGAAACTCAATGACGTAAACATGTGAACCGACAACACCAAGTACATGCTTTTTAAAGAGTTGCTCCTTTAAATCTTCTAATTTGGCCCGAAACACTCTTGAAACAAGGTCTGGTCGATCAGACGCAACTTGGCCGGGCAATAGTTGTGTCTGGATTTCTGGCCAATTTGGATTGCATGTCATGGTAAGGAATATATCTGGTTTACCGTCATCTTGAACTAAGGTCATTGCATCCAAAAATCGACGTCGCATGTCACGTGGTCCTCCAATGAACGAAGCAGGCAACACAACCCTTTGCCCGACATTATTTGGTTGAACTTCACCGGCATTGACACAATCTACAATACCTTGGTACAAATCTGATCTAATCTTGGTTTGGTTAAACTCGCAGAACTTCAAACGTGAAGTCTCAATCTTTATGTAGGTGTCTACGACAAACTGTTGGAACAATCGCCCCCCCAATAAAAGCAAGTTTGGTGTAGAGCGGATCTGGAACTTGTAACAGTAGTACTCACGCATGGTTACAGTCTTCCTATTTCCAGTTTCATTAGGCTCTACAAAACAATGAGGTGCTTTGTAATTTCAAATGAGTCTATATCAATTATAAATTTAAGTAATAAAATTTATGCCACGATAACTCTTACCTTCATAATCTTCCTCGAAATATTCTTCATCCTCAATAATTTCGTTGATGGGGGTGCCATTTCTGGGTATTTTTGGATGCCATCCAGGCTCACCGTTGGGAAAGAACAAAACATAGGACAACGGATCGTAAGAAGCAAAGTGAGGTTCAATATGGGTTGGATAATCAGACCTCCCATACACAACAATACTTCTCTTATATGCAGTAATGTTGTTGTTACCTTCAACCCAAATGCCAGCAACCTGCATAATGGTAAAAAACAAAAAAGGTTATATGTAAAACTACATCAAATTATCTTTTAATATGTGATCACGGTTGTTCAAACCTCTGATGTGGTTGGAAGGTTGTAATTCCTTTGATCGAGTTCTACAGATGCATTTAATGTGACCTTGTAGTCATCTAGTGGTCCTAGGTCAGCAAGTCTTCGAAACGTTGCCACGTAAGGGTTTGTTGCAAGTATACGTGTCAATATTTCAACAATCTGTCTATCAAGATTTGTCCATAAAAGCCTATGTGATAATTCAGTTTCGGGATCATAGAAATACAGTTGTAAGTACCTAGGTTGTCCATTCCTAGGAATCAATTGATCGATCCTATGGTACATACCTCCGTGGGCACGAAAAGTATACACTCCAGATGTCATATTGGTCATGGAAGTATCCAAATTTACACCCATCGACGTGAATGAGAAATTTGTGTTGTATGCACGAATGTTGTGCTTGAACGCTTTACCTAATTCACATTGGGATGTAAATAGATTTAAGAGTTCTCCGGGAATGTTTGAGGATGCCAATTTTGTCTTTCCCTTCATACAACAAAATGTCGGGAATTCAAATTTAATCCTCTTTGCTCCACACTCTGCACAGGGTGGTTGTTCCTTTAAAACAAGGTGTTGTGTAGGGATACCATGATAAATGAAATCGTATGGATCCACGTCTTGGTTGTTGCCTATGTTCGATGGATTGACATTGGCATCTGAACAACAGTGAAATGGTAACCCATTTAAAGGTAAGAATACGTTTTAATAGAACTGTATTCATCGATACGTGTCAATACTAACCTGTTGAAGGTGATGGTTGAGTCACGACAGCATCAAACGAAGGAAGTAGTCTACGAATCTCAGAACGAATGCCTGTTTTAAAAATCAAACACAATAGGTTGAAAACTATGATATAATTAAAATAATAATAATAATAATAATAATAATAATAATAATAATAATAATAATAATAATAATAATAATAATAATAGTGACATGTGTATTGTTACCATTATTGCTATTGAATGGCAATCTCGAGGACATTTGGGAAGCATTCGGTCTATTTGTATGATCGGATAGCAGGACCGAATTTCTCGCATTTGTTGATCTTTGAGTCCTAGGAAAATTTTCCACAAGCAAATGATATCTTTCATTACTTCTTTTGTAGTATTGTCTATTCTTACTTCTTATATCTCGACTTGTTTTTTGTGAAGTCTCTGGAACATCAACAAAATTAAAAATGCGAGGAGACGCATTTTGGCCTGGTGGTATGTTTTCTTTGTTTGATAGTGCACTATCAAATGGTGTGGTTAGTGTGTTACTATAACCTATCGTCATATCAATGACTTCATTGCTATTCATAGAAGATGATGAACAATTGTAGTTTGTGTCTCTCAATATTCCTAAAGGTGTCCTTTCCGGTGTTTCTATATCCATTTGAGTAGAACCGCATGGAGTTACATTTGTAGCAACTGCGATTTGTTCACCTTCAACGGAAGCTAGAAGTCTGTTAGCTTTTAGCCGCGCATAGTTTCGCTTATTATTTTCTCTTTTCTTTTCTACACGCTCTACAAAGAAAATTTTTAAAGAAAAATACGGTAAACATTAATAAAGTTATCGTATTTTATTTATATAGGGTAATAATAAGCATACCCTTCTGTTTGTTTAGCTGATATTGAGAGACGTCACTATTGCGACCCTTAAGTAATTTGTTATCGTTTTGTCGTGCACCACAATTAGCATTGCAATCTTTACGCTTTCCAATTTGCACGTTTCTTTGGTTACCAACATCATTAAAGACCACATTGTCGTCGATCATCATTGATTGCTATAACATATACATATAATAAAGTGGTTGATTACAATATATAAGTAATTTGATTGCTAACAAATTGGCATGTAAGTACATATAATTTCAAATATATATTAAACCAACACAACATTAAATAAATTCTGCTTACATCAAAACAATTCAAAAATCATGCAAGCAAACGATGAATCCAAGTACATGAATTAAGCCAAATAAACCATTGTTTGAATGGGTCAAATTTAACTTCATCTAAAAGCAAAAAAAAAAACTGCATTGCGCGGGTACAAATCCACCAAGCTTACAAAACATTAAAAGATACTAAGATTTTAGTCATTAGTCAATAGGTTGTATGCGTTCAAAGTCGTCGGCTTCCGGTATATTTGGATTGAAGACGATTTTAGTTATATCCGTTGATCGCAAAACATTAACTGAAATTATATAAAAGTTGAAAGTTAGTTTAAGATGTATAATTAAAATTATATTCATAAGGATGTCTATTAAAAAAAACTTACTTGATTTTTGATGACACAATTTTACCCTTGATACATAGATTACTGATTTTTCCCTAATTGCCCATTGGACTCTTGGAGGTGGTATTTGCGAATTTGGATACAAAGTGAATGACAATTCTCGACCCCTTTTATTTATTAAAAGAAAAAATAGTTAAAAATATACCAATTAATAAAACGTATGTGTTGGTAAAAATTAGTAATTATTAATATATGAAATTACATTGAATCTTGAAGTTTGAGATAAAATGTAATTCCGGCATGGAGGCGTTTCCTAATTCCCTTAGTTACTCTTCCCACAACATCTACATGAAAATACGACTTTTAAGGAATTTAGTTTCGAAATGGTTTCCAAAAAGAAAAAAACATAAATATAAAATCCTTTATACCGATAAGCATCCTTCTAATTGTTTTGTCATCCGCAATAGATTCAAAAGAAGGCACGATTGGATAACACGGAAATGTGTTGTTCGTGTCATTGCTTAATCGAGTAAACCTTGTGTTGTTGTTAATAATTATTTCGCATTGATCACGATTGAAACTATACCGTTTATACCTAGGGTAATCATCATAATAAGCCCTTCCACCAATTTGGAAATGGTTAATAGCAAAAACACCTTCCAAATTCATTCGTTCATATTGTTGTACCAAATCAGGAGGACACACAGCAACAAGTTTTTCTCGCTAACAAAAAAAAGTATTTGTTGACAAAAAGTATGTTATTTTTAATTTTTAGCTAAAAGTTTAAAAGTTTATATGATAGTTATAAGTTACCCTTGGATCTAGCATGAATATATATAACTTTTCACTACGTGTGTCCTTCCAAACAAACTCCACACGTATAGCCTTAATATTGTGCCACGCCAAATATCGAAGGCTTGAAAAATACTCAACCTCAAAATGGTAATCGAATATCTTCACCAAAAACAAAAGGGTTTTTTAATTAGAATAATCTAAAGCCCATACTGATACATGAAAGTAGAAGAGTTATATTGGTACACAAAAGGTGGCAAAAATCATTAAAGCAAATGGACTAAATAAAAAAGAAATCATCGTCATCAGACTCGTCAAGTAGCCTAAAGACTTTGTTTCGGCTGAAAACAGAGGCTCGCTTATTATTTTTCCTCTTCACATTTTCCAACGACAAAAAGTCGGCTACACAGTCGTCTTCAATGTCGTCATCAGAACTATCGAGTTTAATAATGTCATCCCAATTCCAAGCTAACAAATTGGCCTCCCTTTTACGTCTTTTTAAATTCTGACATTTTATCTCTAACTGTTAATAGCGTCAAATCCAGTAAAAGCTTAACTTAAAATTCATTATGGTTTTTATCTGATTCAAATATGTTATCATATTAAACATGCCAACACATAAATTAAATGCTACACATTAAAGATATATAATGTTTATTGATTGTTTTTTTTTTAAATCTATATATATATGTTGAATTTTAAAGTCGAATTGACTATCCCGATCCTTAAATACTGACTGTTTGACTATGAAAGTCAAACAGTCCTAAATAACAAATTTATCTAGAATTATGACCTTTAAATATTTCCTAAACACATAAATGAAAGAAAAAAAAATCATGATTAGGATTTAGGGTTGCTAGCGGATAATTAGGGTTTAGGGTTTTTAAAAATTTACTAAGAGTTACTGTAATCAGTATGTGCTAAATTTGCTAATTATAATCAAACTATTTTAGTTGACTTCGTAAGGGTCAAGACTATAAAAGTTAGTACTTAGGTTTATATTGATTACATTACATGTGTTTGATTCTCTTAGTAAATTGTATATTCTTTAAGTCAATTATATGCTATCCCTAAATACTGATTGTTTGACTATGAAAGTCAAACAGTCCTAAATAACAAATTTATCCTGAATTATGACCTTTAAAATATTTCCTAAACACATAAATGAAACAGAAAAAAAGATGAAATACACAATTAATTTATTCTATTTTAATTAAGTGCAACATAAAAGCAGTTAGAGAATTACCTCGATGGTGTCGCCGGTTTGTACCATTGTTGGAGCACCGAGTTCGTTCGTATTGACAGTGGAGTTCTTTAAAGCATAAGAACAAATTAATTAGTAAGTAATCAAATGCTTAACAAACTTCATAAACGAACCGAAACGGGTCAAAAAAGGGTTTAAAATAATGTTAGGTAGTTACCTCAATCGTGGTTGCGGTTATTGTGCTGGCGGTTAGACCCATTGTTGGAACATTCCCTTCATTGGTAAGGATAGAAGAGTTCTTTTAAAGGAAAAAAACAAATGCGTTAGTGTTACTAAGGTTAAAAAGAGGTTAAAGTCTATTTTGAACAGGAACCAGTCAAACGAGTCAAGTTTTAAAAAAAGTAGCAGCATAGTATTAAAACATATTTCTTGTAAAAACAAATCACATGTTAAACCGGCCCGGAGGTAAAAACATAGTAAATGATCTTAAAGGACTGAACCGAGCAGTAAATTAAAAATTTACAAAAAATGTTAGTTAGTTACCTCTACCGTGGGTGAGGATATTGTGGTTGCGGTTAGAACCATTGTTGGAACGTCCCCTTCATTCGTAACGATTGTAGAGTTCTTTTAAAGTCAAAAAAACAAATGCATTAGTGCTATTAAACAATAGATACAAGCAGAAATGAGATCAATTTTTATTCCAATTCCTATTATAGAAATCATCAGCCAAAATCTTTCTATTTTTAGTCTCCTTTGCGTTCACAAAAATAATGTTGGCAACCAGAATCAAACACAGGACCATCACCATATGAGGCTGTGTTGCTAACCAACTGAACTACATTGTAGGACGTTTATTACTGCCTAACCATTAAATATAATCTACTTCACACAGACCTTAATTACCCACCTCAAAAACTACCCCATCGTTTACAGAGGCTAACTTCAACAGACGTCAAAATCGACATTAAAAGGGTTCTAAACAAGAAAACTCATATTGCTGCTTTGGAAGAGACTTGATGTTAAAAACAAATGGGAAAGCAGCTCATGGGAAAGAAAACTCATTTTAACCTATTATTTTAACCTTAAATCCTAACCATAACATGTAACCCTAACCATTAACCACAACCTTATTTACTTTTGTTTTTAAATCTTATTTTTTTAGAAGTGCACTATTTCCAAATTGCATAACCTCGTATTGCATCATAACAATTTAAGTCAAATTGTATAATTTAAATCAAATTGCATAGCTATTACAGTTTGAGGTTATATAAAAAAAGATCAAATTCATCATAATAATTTGAGGTTAGGGATAATGAACATTAACAAACAACTCTAATTCTTCAATTGTCTTTTTGACTTTTTATAGTCAAACATGTTACAATATGTTGAAAAATTAAAACTGAACAGTAGACTTTTTTAAAAATAAAAGTCAATAGATATTCTATATATGTAAATGAGTCATTTATTTTGAATTTTTAAAGTCAACTTTAATTACGCTACTTTTACCCTAACAATCGATACACAAAAACTTTAAACATGTTATTGAACTTATTACAGTGGTTTTTTTGACTTTTTGAAGTCAAACAGGTTAAAGACATTTTTAAAATGGAACATTATGTGTTCACTTTTTATAGTCAACAATAGTTATGTAGAACCATTACAACTCAAGTCAAATTGCATAACCATTAGAATTTGACTAAATAAAAAAGTCAAATTGCATAACCATTATATGAATTCAATATACGAATTATCATAAATACAGTAAATCAATAAAATAGTGTATAGACTAATAAATTCACATGTTGCTGATGGAAAAATGATAAATCATAACCATTAGAATTTGACTAAATGGGACGGGTTGTTTCTCTGTAAAGATTGTATTTTTATTTATCTTTTTGTGTTTTTGAGGTGTAATTTACAGTTCTGAATCAGATTTTGTGTGTTTCGTGATATGAATTTTAATTTTTGACTTGATTCAGTTCATGTTAATTTGGATTTTAAAAGTTTTTGTGTATGTTTAAGCTGCAATTATTGTGATGATTGAGGTGTAATTTTCTGTTCTCATCCTAGTATTCGTTCGTTTTCAATAAGTTCAATTAACACAATTGCAGCCAAAAAACAAAACATTGCATAACGCATTTTTCTCAAGGTTTTCGATGAACAGCGTATTAATACCTTGAGTTGGCCGATGGTAGCGGGCTTTGTTGGAGCATTGGTTCCATTCATCAGACTATTGGGTTCCATTCAGTTTCGTTAGGCTGTAAACACAAAACGGAATGTTCAGAGAGATGGTTCCAACAAAAAAATATATAAAATACAACTGAAATTAAAAGGAAAACTTCAATTACAAACCTGTTCAGAGTTTTTGCAGGGTATTTGGTGTAGAAATCTGTATGCTTTGCTCAACATTCGTATTGTATTTATAGGGTTTAGAAACTCCAAGTTGAAGAGCCTATTTCTTGTATCGAGGTGGGAATTTGAAAAGAGTATTTGCATAATCGAGGGGTTAATTGCAGATCTTGGTGGGTAGAGAAATCGGGGCGACTTGCGTGAGGTAATCGAGGGAGGAAGAAGCGTGTAGCAGGCGGTATTTGAAAGGGCGTGAATTTTTGTTCTAGCAGACCTAATGCGAAAGGGCGTGATTTATAGGAAAAGTGTTTGTGAATTTCAACACAAGTAAATGCTAGATCAGTTGGTTTGGTGCATGTCCCTTAAGCAAGAGGTCATGAGTTCGAGGCATGACTCGTCATTTTTTATGCTATTTTCTTAAAATCCCAAAATAGAAAGAAAATGGCTGAATTTTTAAGATGGTATTTATGGAAAGGTATAAATGCTTTATAAGTAGTAGAGATTATCTTTAGCATTTATGGTTTTTCTTTGTTCTAAGAGTTGATTCCTGTTTCTTTGATTTCCTCTTTTTAAAATTTGGGGTATATTTTCTGCATTATATTTGGGAGAATCATTTGGACTTTGTGCAGTGTGAAAACTTGTATCAATTGAGTTTGTAGTTTTAGTTTGATAAATTGTAAATTCAATTGATTCATTGGTTTGATCATCATCAGAAGAATCATTTGTTTCAGATGTTTCATTACATGTTTCAGTTTTAGCTTCATTAGTTAATTCATTAATTATTCTTTCTGAACTGTTTTTGAGTGGAGGAATGAATTTATATGGAGGTGGTACAGCATGATATCCCACCCCATGAACAACCTTTTCTGTAGTTTGATTATTAGTTAATTCATCAAGAATTTTAGTGCTTCTTTCAAACTTTTTAATTGTCAATTTATTTTATTCAATTTCAAGTTGACATTCTTCTAATTTACTTGTTAGTTCTTTATTTTTTAATTCATAGTACTCTTTCTCATCTACAGCCTGAAGCAATTCTTCCTTTATCCTTTGATCAATCATCTGGTACACCTTTATTTGATGTTCTTGATCAGCAATCACACCATCAAATTCATGGTTTCTTCTTACTGCTTTTGCTAAATCTTCAGTTAATTTAGTGTTTTCTTTTTCTAAATTTTTAACAATTTTAACACATTCAGAAGTACAAGGTTTAGGTTTTACCTCAGATTTGCTGTCAGTAAAGGCCATTAGAGCTTGATTTTGAGTATGCTCTTCTGCTTGGAAGCTCCAGTCATAGCCTTGTCCTTGTTGTGAAACAAGAGCAGTGGATTTGGATCTTTTATCTGGCTGAGGACATTCTTTTGCAAAGTGACCAAGGTTGTTACAGTTGTAACATTTGACTTTAGTTTTGTCAAATCCAGCTTTGTCACCTTTGTTGTAGTTGAGGCTTGTCCTACCAGTCCTTTTTAAGAACCTTTTGGTTCTTAGACTCAGCATAGCCATCTGCCATTTAAGATCCATCTCCTCAAGATCATCTGGATTCAATTGTTCCAAATCATCACTAATCAGTGCAGTATGCACATGACTAGTGAAAAAGGATTCTCTTGCAGCATCTTCAGAATCTGCAGCATTTCCTATGAAGGTTTCTTGACCTTGACCTGTACTAGATACAAATGCAGCATTATTAGAAGAAATAGAAGGGTTTTTTTGATTTAGCTCAGTTTCTAAAACTATGAGATCATTATAGAGTTCATCCAATTCCTTTTCTTCTAGTGCATCTCTTTGTCTGTATACCACTGTATACATGGCCCATTCTTCACTAAGAGACCTTAGGAACTTCATGTTGACATCTTCTTGATCCATCTTAACCCCAACCTGGTTAAGTTCACCAATTAGCTTGTTGAATCTGTCAAACACTTGAGTGAGTGTTTCATTGGGCTTTCCTTTGAAGTTTTCAAAGTCTTGTTTGAGAACAGACTTCATGTTCCTCTTGGTGCTCTTGGTCCCAACGAATCTCTTCTCCAGTGCTTCCCATAGTACCTTTGCATCATCATATTCAACGAAGAGATGTTGATAGTCGTTAGGAATGGCCAGTAAGAGAGTGCTTAGAGTTTTAAGTTCGATTCCTTTATCTTTCTTCTCCTTCTCACATTTAAGTTTGTCTGCCTCAGTTGCAGAGCTGCTTGCTTGACCAGGACCAGTTTTGTTTCCTTCAAGGACAACTTCCCACATGGAATAATCCGTAATAAGCATGTATTGCTTAATACGATTCTTCCACATCCCAAAGTTATTGGGAGTGAGTATAGGGATTTTGTTGGCTTGAGTGCTTTCATTATTATCAGTCATGATTAATAATGTGTGTGTTTTAAAGATTAAAACTTTTTGTTGTTCTTAAAAAAAAATAATCGTAGATCTAGAACCAATACGCTCTGATACCACTTGTCAGGATCGATTAACTATAGATTAGTTAATAAACACCTTTAGATCTAATTGATGATAGAAGTTGCAGCGGATCAACACTATATCAATATATTAAGAACAATGAACTATAAGAACAATATGCGAAAATATTAAGAACACAGTTTCACAAAAAGCTTCAATGTATATTATTGAATCACAATACACACGTACGTTTACAATTCGTAAGGAACATACTTATAGTAGTCCTTGAAGCTAAACTATTTACCCTAGTTATTTTACGACTTGATTTACATTCGAATTATAAAGATATACATTGAATTACATTCTATAACTATCACTACGAAGATCTCGGACTTGATATGCTTCCAAAACGCGTATCAGTAGTATTCTGCAATCACCAGTAATAAATTCATATCATCAGTAGTAAGTTTGGTGACCATTAGTAAGTCCAAAACCAACATCAGTAGTAACTAAGTTATAGTCTTCATCAGTATCAACTTCATCAGTAGTAAATGTTTCTGCCCCATCAGTATCAACCATAGTCTTTATCAGTAATACCTATGATCAGTACTAACTGCAGCATCAGTAATAAGTTGATCTGTGTTTTGCTCCAACATCAAAGTTATAATTTTTAGTTAAAAATACATGTAATACGAGCACCCGATAAACTTATTAATTTGTAATAAATATATGTTTTCATTATAGGATGAAAATTTGAGTTCATTCAATATCTTTAATTTAACACATAAGTCAGATAAACTGTTTTTTTTTTTTTTTGAACGGCTAATCTTAATCTACATATATTTTCCACCTATATTTACGACGGGAATTGAACCTCCAACTTAAAGGTTGTGAGACAAACACCATACCGCTAGGTCAAAGACCCTTTGATAATAACAAGTTGAAACTTTTAAGAGAATGAATGGTTATATTCATCATTTATGATGGTATGTTTGAAGAACTTACCATTTCAACAGCTATACTAAAAAAAGCTATTTATCATATATATGTAATTTTAATCATTTTATACTAGTTTTTCCTTCTTGTAGTAATACTATTAATATGGTTTTCTATTTATATAAAGAATTGTATGCACAAAATGGTTAGTAGGTGGAAAAGGAAAAATTGCAAAACTTAAGGGAAGAAAATGTAATATTCTTATGAACAGTCGAAATGGAATGCTAATCTTCTCCTATATATGACTCTAAGTTTGAATTACTTTTGCCAACTAGGCAGTTTGGAGCTATCCCATTCGTTGACAATGCCAGGTGTAATTCTACGATTGGCCAACTTCCATCCACTTTATACATTCCTGCATTTAAGCAAAAATCCCTTAGGTACTGTTTGGTTCGCTGGAATGTAATGGAATCTGAGGGAATTGGAATCCAATTCCATCAGATTCCAGTGTTTGGTTCAAAAAAATGAATGGAATTGGATTCCTAAATGATGGAAACATTCCACCAAATGAAGGAATCTCAATTCCATCCAAATGTGGATGGAATTGAATTCCTAGGTTGGATGGAATGTTCTTTTTACATTTATACCCTTTATCCAACACCACAACCACCATCACCACCGCCGCCGCCGCCACCCGCCGCCGCCACCACTCGCCGCCGCCGCCACCCGCCACACCACCACCACCTACCACCGCCACCGCCACCTACCGCCACCACCACCACCCGCCACAGCCACCACCACCTATCGCCACCACCACCATCACCTACCACCACCGTCACCACCACCACCTAACGCCACCGCCACCATCCACCACCTATCGTCACCACCACCACCACCCTCCACTACCACCCACCGCCGCCACCACCGCCACCACCCGCCGCCGCCACCCGCCGCCGCAACCACCACCACCACCCACCGCCGCAGCCACCGCCACCACCCACCGCCACAGCCACAGCCACCGCCACCACCCGCCACAGCCACCACCACCTAGCGCCACCACCACCTACCGCCACCGCCACCATCCACCGCCGCCGCCACCACCACCCGCCGCAGCCACCACCACCTACCGCGACCACCACCACCACCACCTACCGCCACCACCACCCTTCACCACCACCCGCCGCCGCCACCCTCGCCACCACCACCCATCGCCGCCACCCTCGCCACCACCACCCATCGCCGCCACCAACCGCCACCACCACCTATACCGCTACCACCACCACCCACCGGCGCCTTCGCCACCACCGCTGCCACCACCCACGATCACCACCACCACCCACCACCACCAACCAACCGCTACTAGTAATAAGGGTAAATTCATCATTTTAGATAATTCCAATTCCAATTCATGTCAACCAAACAGAATATTAAATTGGATTCCAATTCCCTTCCATGCCAACCAAACAGACTATGGAATTGGATTCAAATTCCTGACGGATTCCAATTCCTTCCTAGATTCCAATTCCATCAGAAACATTCTGCGAACCAAACATCACCTTAGTTTACGGAAAAAATATCAACCGTGCATTTAAACAAAAATCACGGGATTTCAATCACCATAACACATGTACTCACCTTCTCTCGCATCGTGAAACCTCAATACATTTACTTCTTCATTAATTTCAGTAATCATGAAATCATCAGCCATGAGGAGATATTCCAGTAATCAATCTTAGGGGTCATGTAGATTTTACATTTACTTCTTCCGCCGCTGTCCTCTTTAGAGCGAAACCTGCCTCATTTCCAATTGTGTTATATCGCTTATTCGTAACAACCTCCGACTGAATCCTTCAGTTTGATTCTCGACCAATGAATTATTGCAGCAAACCCGTAGGAAATCTCATCTTCAACTACCGCCGGTAACTTTTTCATTTAGGGTTCGTAATTAGGTGTCTTCATGATTCAAGGAAATGTGTGATTTCTTTCCGATTGATTACGAAATTTAACTTATTATTCAAGGAGATTTGTAAGTTTTACATTTAGGGTATATAAATCGGTGTCTTCTTGATTCATACCTAAACAAATTTGCCGGATTTGGTTTCTTATTCAGTCTCCTATGTAAATTATGGTTTATAAAACTTACAAATCTTTTTAGTGTTCTTGACATCTCACTGAAGATTACTACTTTGCAGGTCAACATCCCTTCAGCCTTCTAACTTCCGTTCGCTTTCTGTAGTATGTACAGTTGTACATTATAAAAAATAAAGAAAACTTTATTTCTAATGTTGATTTATTTCTAATGTTGATTAAGGTTTTGTTTTTTATAGTATTTAATTTGATCTTTTTTTCCAGATGGAGAGAATGGAATGAGGGGTCTCTTGGGGGAATTGATGCACTTTTAGGATGTCATATACATCTTCATTCTTCCAAGGTTAATTTGAGAATACTTCTATCAATATAGTATTAGTGGAAGTCTTTAACATATATGAGTGGTGATTTAAAACATTTTTTATATCTTCATAATAATATGTGAGTGGTGATTTACTGAAGAATGATGAAATTGACTCATTTATAATACAACTTACATTTTAGTAATACCTTTTTCTTGTCATTGGTTTTGCAGCTCCTTTTGAAGTCATTAGATAGAAAGAAGAAACATGTTGTTTATCTTTCTCTTTATTATGCTATTAATTGGATTGGATCAGAGAGCTGGTATGGTAAGTTATGATGTTTAGGTTCTTATTCAATCCCCTTTATCAATGCAGATTACGAATTTCATGATTGTTCCCAGTTATGAGTCAATTTATAATTTGGTGATTTGTTGAATAAATTTTACGAATTTCATGATTGTTCCCAACTAGCCCGCCCAACCTGTTTCCAATCATATGTTTATGTATTAAGCCCGCTGTATCATTTATGTTTTATAAAAATGATAAACCTTTTTGGTGTTCTTAAATTACGGAAATGCAGATCACGAGTTTCAATTTTGTCTTCCGGTTCAGCGGGATTGTCCTATGCAGCCAATCACAATGAGGAGGAAGTGGTGGATGATCGTTTGTTGCAGTTAGGAGGATTGGTTATAAAACTTGATAGAAGCAAAATTTCTAATACATCTTCAGGTTTATTTGATATTACTCAGACCGGTGCCAATGGTGACGGCAACTGACGCCGTCAGTTGCTGCCAACTCATCGCCACGTCAGCATACAAACTAACTAACACTCAACTGACGTACTCATGCCAACAGCACTCCGTCACTTCACCAAATTTGGGCCCCACCATTTACTTTTCTTTTTCTAATAAAATATACAACTAATTAAAACATATAACTAATAAAAATAAATTACATTAATTAAAAAAAGACATTATATAAAAAGTTTATTTTTAAATAAAAACAAATTTGAATTTTTTTAAATATTATCTTTTTTAAAAACTTTAAAAAAAATAAATAAAAAGAAAATAAGATTACACGCTCTCTCTCTTCCCCTCTCTCTCTCTCTCTCTCCAACCGGCGTCCTCCTCCGTCTCGTCTCCAAACTCGCGAGACTCAAACCGGCGCTCAAACCGGCGGCCCGTGCCAACGGCGCTGGTACCGGCGGTGCCCAACCGGCGGCCAACCGGCGTGCCGTTGGCACCGGTCTCATTGTTTAATTTCATTCCGATATTAGAATTATATTAGTATGTTCCCCTGTGATGAATTATATTTGCTGAAATTTGGACCTATTTCAATTGGATTACAGCTATCGATTCTTATGTCATTTTAAAAGTATTAATATTTGTTGGTGTTTTTCTATAATATATCTCTTGAAGCATGTCCGCCCAGTCGGGCGGACTATGAAGCTAGTTGTATATATAGAAGAATGAGGAGGAAATGTCTCGCTTCGTGAAAAGTTTGTAAAGATACAAATCATATCTATAAACTAACATATTCATAGCATAATATATATAAAATAAAAAAATATTGTTAATAAAAAAACACTATTTATGAATAGTTGATAAATACAGAATAATACGTTTCTCCAGAGAAATATTGTGTATACATATTTAGATTTTAAAGAGACTCGATGGAAAATTATCCACGATACAAGTCTAATTAGCACGAATCACTAGGGTGATGGTGAATGGTCTGATGGAGACACTTCAAATAAGAGTTTTATGTTTGTGTAATTATAGATGGGTACCAGCGTAAACAACCGGATAATTATGCTGTTTCATTTTTTGTTATATGTGTGTATTAATATGTAGTTGTTCGTCGATTCAAGTTAAACGTTTTATGCACAGTTTTGTTTGCGTTTTTTTTTTTTTGAACGGCAAAGGGGAAAAGGAAAGGTAGAAACGGCAAAACCATCACCCCCCACCAAGACCCCAAAAGGATGATATATTTATATAAGCATAAAATACTTCTAGCAAGGAGCTAGAAGAGGTACAAGAGTATCAAAAGACTAAAACAGGACACAAACACCAAACGGACCATGAAATACTATTACAATTTGCCCTATATTTAATCCAAGAGTATAACATGGATTTGACTTCATCTTGAATTCTCGACACCGATATGTTTTGATTTTCAAACGCCGCCTTATTTCTTGATTTCCATATAAGCCACATAAGACCACCGATAGCCGCTTGAAGAAGTTTTTTTATTTTGCCCGAATTACCGGCCTCAATAATTCCGTTTATCAATTGTGCCAGCGTACCGTGATTGGGCACACTGATTTGACACCATTTCAGGAACCATTCCCAAATATTTTTGCTAACCGATATGTTTTGTTTGCGTGTTACGTAAATTTAAAGTACACTAGGTTAAAACCTGCGCGATGCGGCGGCTGCGAACTATATATTACTAGCGATTAAAAGTTCATTGGTTACATATTTTTATAACGAGTACAATACATAAGCATGAAAATTGTGTATAAAATAGAGGTAAAACAATAAACCTAATTAAGTATAAAATACAGGGAAGAAATGTCTGTTTATGTGTGTTACTCATCATGTAAAACCTCTCGATACACCACGTTTATTGTGTAAACTCCGTCGAGAATACTTTTTTTTTGCTGGAGTTACCAATACTTTTGTATTGTCACGTGAAATTCCTATTGAAATGGCGTTGCCCATGCGAGAACACCGATTCCGGCAGATAAACGCCCACGTTTGGAATAGTCTGTCTTTGGGGTTTGTTGATTGTCATCGCAAAGTTTAGCCTAACCGGAAACTGTTTTCTTTTCAACTTGAAAGGAAACATGTCGGCTTCAGAGGGAGATAGAGGTAGGAGCGGTAGGCGTAGCTGGGAGGATTTCACCCAGGGTTGGAGGACGTGCTACATGTGGTGGCATGTCCATCTTGAAAAGAAAAGGAAAATATTAGAGAAAGACATGTAATATCTTGTAATGGTGTTCAATAACCAGCAACCTCAATCTAGAAAGGAATTTCCCAAAAAAAATACTTTTCAACTGAAATCATTAATAAAATGTATTTGGTCGATTACTTTACTATTATAAAATAATACGGAGTATTAGGTAGATTTTATCTAAATTGTTACTTAAAAGCATCTCCAATGTGTACATCAATTTTATTTTTTGTAACTAAATAAGTAGTCGAAACATTTAAGTGTTTTAAATTAAATTCAATAACTTCTCTTATCTGGGGTTTTTTTTTTTTTTTTGTTTTCTAGTGACACAGTGATATTGTCAGTCCAATAAGCAGACCCATTTTAAAGATGTTCGGACTAAATAACGACGGGTCAAATGGCAAAAAGTTTGCACCAGTAAATTAAATCATGGTCCGGTTATGCCTTCCCTATTGTGTCTCGATTAGAGGTATTCATATATGGGTTGAAACCCTAGATTTTACCAGTTGCCGCACTTCTTCAATCCGGCCTTGTACAGAAGAACTCCGACGCAACAGAGTTCCGGTTAAGAACCTACTTAGAGACACAACGATCCTTCGTCATTGCAGTTGTCTACAGGTCGTTCAAGGGGCCCTTACTTCTTCTTCACCTATAATCGGTATGTTAAAAAAAATTAAAAACTATTTTTGAATTTCGTGTTAAACATAATAAACAACTAAAGATTTACTTACAGATTTGTAACTGAACGCTGCACTCCGGTAACTCTCTTAAATCTTCACTTTATGTTCCTATTAGAAGGTCAACAGAAGTGAAGTGGGTCCGTTTTTATAAAGGTCGTAGAATTTGGGTAGTGCATAATTTACTGATTCTTCTGTAAGTTTCAGTTACTACACCATGACCTTTGACCGAATCTAATATGCATTAGCTTTTCACATGATTTTAGCCCTAATTGTGCAATGATTGACTTAGTAGATTGGTTTATATGAATAAAGACATGTAAAAGATAATTACTAATAAAAAATATTTGGATACAATAATATTTAGAAATCTGGACAGGTGTGTTAATTTGTAAGTTTTAGAAATTTTACGGGTTATATGTATTTAATTGTTCAATGTAGTTTGATAAAATGTAGATTTATAGAAGAAGATTCATTATCTATGTATCTTTTGATCTTCTACGATGATTAAATATGGATTTTTTTTAAAATCTGTAAGTATTTAAATTGGATTGAAATTTAACAAATTAAAAAATTAAAAAAAAATGGTCATAAGTATAAATTTGGTTACCAATTCGTGGTGTTACATAATAAATTGTCTTCAAATATAGCAGCTTCACGGTATTGCATAATCATGGTCATAAGTATTAATGCAGACCCTAAAAATTATATACCAAATTGTCTCAGTGGTGTTGCATAATCATAATTGCTGCTATAATGGTCATAAGGATAAACTTGTTGAAATTAGGGTGTTTTGTTAGTTTATCCATATCCCCTTAGACTACCCGTAATGGGTGACCAAACAAAGTTTGGTCACCCCTGCCACATATGCGTCACATCAGCTTTCTCTCTCCTGATCAAACACATGACTAAACAGTGACCAAACCTCCATAACGGGTGACCGAATCAGCGACCTTTTTCTTCAAAAAAATTTTTTGCAGATTATTAATATATAAATATATATTATTTATTTTATATATAATATATTATTAAATTTATAAATCTTTAATATATATGTATATGCTGGAGGAGGAAGTTGAAGACGTGTACCACTTATTGAAGACCAATACCACTTGCCGACCGATACCTTCAATGGTCGAGGAGTCGACCAATAACACTTGAAGACGCGTCGTGGGAGGAAGCATGTAACGCCGGAGACGCGTCGGGGCCGGCTTGCGTGGCGGTCGTGACCGGCATTTCGGTTGCCCGTTACGGCCAGTCTTATAGTTGTCTTTAAGAACGGATTTAATATTATGAGTAGTTGTACTTCATCGTTTTATACGGAAGGTCATTTCTCCTAAAAATATGGAAATTAAAATAAAAAAACATAAATAATAAATAGCTGGGTTAAATAAATTGAAAGTATGAGAAATCGACACGTGTTATGTTGCTGCTTTTTTAGGAAATTATTTTGGCCATTTAATCCCGTAAATTTCAGGTATTTATTTTTCAGCAAACACACACACATTGTATTTCAACTACAGTTTATTCTTTGTATTTTCCAGAAACTTTTTATATATATTTTTTTATTAAATCTTTAAAACAATAGTATCTAACACAATTGCAGTAAATATTAGGGTCTGGCCTGCATACGATGCAATCTGGAAATAATATGAGATAATTATATATTGTGTGATAAAAAAAACTAATAAAAAATGCACACATAATAGTAGATGAATAGTCCTACCGTTTTAGAGACAGTGTTGCAGCTTGGTGAGGATAAGTTGATACCAATTGCTTGAAGGCAAAACCTATTCACGAAAATTGTGTAATTTCGTGAATAGATGCGTGTGTTATATATAGATTTTATAAACTGATTCTAGATTATTTTGTGCTCTTAATCTAAACTGAGAAACATTTTCAAATTGGAAAACTGACCACGGTCGATTATGGGCATTGAATAGGGTTAATTATGGGTATTGTAACAGTTCTTCCTAATTAATTTGTTTCTCTAGATTTATTCTTATGACAACTCGTAAATTAAAATGCTTTAAATGATGAATGATAATCAATTGCCCTTATAGGCAAAGTGAAAACTGCTTATTACTGAAGTGTTACGAAATTATAAGCAAAGCCGTGGCTCAGCCTAGTGGTAAGAGCTTTACCTGTGGACCACTCCCACCCGGGTTCGAGCCTCGTAATAAGCAGTTTTTTAATTATTTTTCAGGCAAAGTGAACACTGCTAATTATGGAAGGTTTGAATTCAGACCTTCCTTATTTAGAAATGTTCTTTATAAAGTAGTATATATAATATCTAAAAAAATAATTTCCATGAAACAAATAAAGTTATATCAAAGAAATTGCTTTTGCAAAAGTAATAAATATTTAAAATGGGTAGTGATTTTTACACCACATAAATTACTTCACTCACTACATTGTATAATATTTAAAAGCATATTGTACAAGTACTGTAAAGCAGTGGTAGTTTTGTTTAGAGTACTTTATGTGGTCCCAAAATCACTTCCAATTTAAAATACATAATATCTCAAAATGATAAATACCAACTTGTATGACCATTAACCAATTTGACATACGTATAAAATTCAAATATGAGACTATAAACCTAAAGGACCATTCATGTAATTTATTCTATAAATTAAGTTTTAAATACTAAGGTTACGCTTGGTTCGTATTAAGGAAAGAGAATGGGAAAGGGTATGATGGGGAATACTAATCATTACCCCCCAATTTAATGGGTAATGGCTCATTACTCACTACTAAGCAATGATTGATTTCATTATATCCAACCAAGCTCATTTAATCATTAGCTTACTCATTCCTTAATATCCATAACCCTTAACCAAGCACACCCAAAATCAATTATTGGGCTCAGATATTTGTTATCTTCTACAAACAAGAGCCAAGAGGACAAGTAAATTAAAAATGTAGGGCAAGTAATGAATGTTTCATCTGCTAGTTTGTTTGTTCTTTTAAGTTTTTCTATTTTAATTATGATTTTATTATCAAATTTTAATTTGTATTTATGATATATATAACATCTGTTGTGCCAAATTCTGGTTCCACATTGTAACCGGGTCATCGACTCATTGTAAGTTGTAACATATCTTTAATTCGTATGGTTGAAGATTACCTAAAAATGTTGACCCGTTGACTTTGACTTTGTTTTATGAAGTACTTTTATTTATGGGGTTTGATTAGAAATTTGTACATCAATATATAACTAATTTTTTAATTCTATGAATTATTTCCTTAATTATTATACAACTTTTTATGTACTTAAAGACAGTCTTAGGTATATTATTATCAAAACCATTTATTTATTTACAACTCAACATTTTGTAGATACGCAATCATCTTTCCAGATGTAATTTCTACATCTCTAGAAAAGTTGCCATAATAACTGATGATCATAAATCTTTAAACATACTAGAAATTTTTAACAATCATACACACAATAAAAGCATAGAGTGAGGAAATTACATGATTATTCAAATGCACACACACTAGCCCGTTTCGGCTTTCCTAATGATGATTCGGGCCCAATAATGAAACCAGAAAGGCCCGGAAATAGCCCGATGTCTCAGAGTGAACTGCATCATTCAAACTTGTATGATATTTCTTATGATACTCTTCTTTTATATACTGCGTATCGATCTCTGCCCTTGTTACAATTACTCTCATGAGAGATTTATCATCCGTTCCCAAACCCTTCATTGCTTTACGCAATACCTACACTCGTAAATTAAAAATTAGCATTAAATAAACCAACAGAATAAAAAGAATACATATAAATAATAAGGTGGTGATTTTTACACCACAACTTTTAATGTATCCACCACAATCATGACTTATTATAGTTGTACAATTACCAGTAAAACTTACACTATGTGGTTTATGATGTAAAATTTATGATGTATAAATGAATTCTCATAAATAAATACCTTAGCGAAGAACACCCGGGGGGTTCTCGGCACATTGTAAGATTGTGAGTAAACCATGCATAAAATTACCCGATGTGTCACATTTTACAAGCTGCAGTGTGCAAATAAACGAGTTTATTTCATCATGTTAAATGATAAAATGAAAACATTTTTTATTTAAATTATAAATGGCAAATCCCATTAGTTATCAATGTACTTTAGATGGTAGTCTGTTTTGTTAATTATAATTTTTTTTCCGTTTATATAATAAATCCCAAAATAAGCGAGGTAAAAACTCATAATAATTAGTAGAGTAAATCACATGGATGGTCATGAGGTTTACACCAAATTTCATGTATGGTCATTTAATTCAAAAAAAATAAAAAAAAATACACATGTAATCTTTTTTACAAACTTTTTGCACATATAGTCCTTTAGTGTGACGTTCGCTAAATTTTCTAGTTAAAAAGTTACATTGGTAGTCTTTTAAAATTCATCGGCAGTCCTTTTCTGTTATACTACCTCCGTATCACTATAAGTGACACATGGTTGGTTTCACGGGTTTTTAGGAAAAATATTACTCCTTCCGTCTCTTAATAAAGTTCTCATTTCAATTGGGCACAAATTTTTAGGAGTTAGTTAGTGGTGGGGTCTTGATAATAGATTTGATTAAAATATAAGATTATTTTAGAGAGAAAAAGTACTTTTAAAAGATAGTTAGTGGTGAAGTATATGGTAATAATATTATTTAATTGAGTGAGTCCCTCTAATTTGAGAAATGAGAACTTTATTTTGGGACATATATATTGCTAGAAATGAGAACTTTATTAAGGGATGGAGGGAGTATAACAAGAGTTAAGATGGATTAAAGTGGATAGTTAGGGCATGATGGATTGACAGGTCTCAAACTTTATGAATAAAATGATGCTAATGAATAATGATGTTCAAAAGTAAAAGTAATGGTAAAAAAAGGCATTTCACTATAGTAAAGAAGATAATTAGTGGGTGTGAGCCCCCTACTCTTTACAAAATAAGGTAAATTACGAAAGTGTATCACTTATTTTGAAATTGTAAAAAATGGAAAGTGTATCACTTATTGAGGGAAGTGATATTAAACTGATGTTAGGCTAAAGATGTATGTGCAAAAGATTTCCATAAAAGGACTATCGATGTAATTTATAAAATATATTACTATTTTATATTATTTACCTAACTAAAAATCACCCAAAATTATGCTAAAGTTATACCTCTTTGAGTGTTTTGCCATACATATCATGATATGCAGAACTAACAGCAGCAATGTGGGCCCTACTTCTTCCACAAAAAATCCTTATAAACGTTTTCTCATCAGTTCCTAAGCTTTTTGGTCCAGCTTCAAACAAAGTTGTTGCATCATTATTAACCATACTTTTATCAAATTCACTTTCTCCACTTCTTGGTATTCCCAAATACGCCAAAAGCAACTGCACAAACCGATTCAAAACATGTTAGGGTTGAAACGGGCCGGGTCAGGTCGGGCCTGGTTGATCCACAAATCTGTTGAAGAGCACCAGAAGTTTGATCTTGAATTGCATAATGAAGAGGTGTTCAATAAAGTAAATAATAAATGTGTTTAACTTCATTTAATTGTGAAGGGGTTCTAGAACATATAACTTCTGTTGCTGCTTTTACATCAATATTAGATATCGTTAAACACTCGTTTAATATAATTGCGTCCCTTCACATCTGCTCTCTGTAACCATTAAAAAAAATTATTTTCAAGAGTAAATTACAGAAATTGTCCCTGCAGTATATCCGATTTTGCGTTTTTGTCCCTTTACTTTTTCTTTCGGGTTTTTTGTCCCGGTATATATTTAGATTCTGCTTTTATGTCCTTCCGTCCAAAATCCTCCATTAACTAATGTTATGAATGCAGGTGTGGTTTGATAGTTGTAGGTTTGTTTGCTTGGTGTTCTTGAGGATGAAGGTAAGAAATGAAAGTACATGTTTTAAAGCCTATGGTACAAGTAGTTTGGGGAAAATAACCAAAATACCTTCACATGCTTGGCATGTGGGATTAGTTAACGGAGGAAATTGGACAGAAGGACAGAAACGCAGAATCTAAAATTTTCCAGGGACAAAAAACCCGAAAAAAAAGTATAGGAACAAAAACGCAGAATAGTGTATATCACATGGACAATTTCTGTAATTTACACTATTTTCAATAATATTATTATCTATTTATCATTAATATTATAATGATGGTGGTACTTGGACACTTCCACTGAGTTCTGAAGATAGTCGTTTGGTTAGTTCTTCACAGTACGCACTATTGTATTCCTGTATTATGTTAGCACGTTGTGATGCATTACGGTGAGCAAGAATATTGATAACTGATGACGTGTCACAACCATGTCCTGCATACACATTATTATTTTTTAGTTATTTATGATTGAGAGTATAAACAAGAATTAGATCCATCAGCCACATATATGGCAGGTGCAATGTAGCTAGTGGCGAATCTAGAACTAAAGTCAACTGGAGTTTTCACAAAACTTTGAGTGAGAATCATATAAAAAAATTTCACTAATTTATTTTTATCAAAAAAAATTCACATGAGGGTGGCCCATCAAGTGGCGGTCATGCACCCCTTAATTAGTAGTGGATAGCAACCTTATTAAAATATTTTTGAATATTTATTAGAATTTTTTTGCAACATAACCATATCATAACGTCACTCCCTGTTGGAGATATATGATTGTTACTGTAATCTTATATTTAACACAAGAATCGTGGATGACAATTTCTGAATTAGATATTCTGACTTTATGTCTGTGTATCACACAAATCTGAAGTCTCACAAAAAAAAATCACGGCTTATTTTGAGAGAATCCAAGTTGCACAAGTTAATTTTGGAAAGAAAAAAAGTTGGTCTATTTTGGTAATTAGCTCATGAAATTATGCTAAGAAAACAAAAAAATCTAAAACATGTTACCCAAATAAAACACAAAATTCAGTAAAATAAGGAAGAAATATTAAAGTCTCAAATGGAAGCATAGCTTACAATTACCTTTGAAAGCTCTGTACAAGTCCATGGCATCACTTGCAGGTGATGAAAACACTGGTACAAGTCCATAGTTTACAATTACCTTTGATGGTTTGATATTTAATGCATGTTAAAACATGTGGGAATGGGTTGGTTTGATATTTATATTAGAAGATATCAAAGATTATAATTGGTATAAATTTAGGATTATAATTAATGTTATTTAATGTATTAAATTATTTCCTTATTCTTTATATATATAATTAGTATAAATAAAGGATTATAATTATTTAGTGCATTAGACATCCCACAAACTTACAAAGTTATGTGTTAAAGTCTTATTGTGGACAAAATTGATGTAGATTTAATGGGTGCGTGTGTTAGTTGTTCAAAAAAAACAAAAAATGAATGCAAAATGAAATAGAAAATGATACGATCATTATTATTAGAGCATCAAGTATATAGTGCCTCAAGACATAGAGCCACCTAAGCGACACCTACATTATTGTCACAAATCACAATTTGTCAATATTCATTTCTATCGACAGTTCATTTTTATTTTATTTTTTGCAACTACTATAAAACGATGAGCCCAATTAATTAAAATAAGATAGCTCAAAACATAGTTGCAGTGCATGTATATTTCTCTGCATAAAACTTTCGCTGAATAGCCGATTAAGTTGTGGTAAATGTAATCATTGTACATAACAAGATAAAAAGGGATCTAATTGAAGTCTCCCAGTAAATTTATCAGCATGATGGTAAAAGAGCCCATGGTAAATAACTAAATATACATGCTTTTGTAGCTCAATTTTGTTTTTCAGCAGCCTGCAAAAAAGATGAAAACAAAAATTGGTTAGTGAACAGAAGAATATAATTAGCAATTAGAAGCTAATAGGTCAAACGGGTTGAAGAAAAAACTTTAACCAAAAAAAGAAAATTACCCAAACTGTATATCCATCAATATAATTATGATTTATGCAAATACTATAAAATCAATTAAAAAAGGGTAAATTCACATTTCACAATAACACAAAATATAGATTTTCAAATAAATGTCAAACCTTTCGAAGTTTTTCCAAAACCGAATCTTCATACGCTTGATATCCTGCACCAACCAAGTGGTCATTTAGTTGCGGGCCATCAGGACTCACGGGCTCATGGGCTGTGGGCCCCACCGGTTGAAGAAGTGTAACCACCAAAGGGTTTGAAAGATCTCCACAAACAGTTTCAGACGCAACAACCTGCCAAAATTTTTAAAAAATAATATAAATATATAAAACTTAAATATTGAATAAATTTAATTAAATTACTTACGGCTGCTTCTTGTGTATCCATGACAATTAGTGCAGATCTTTTCTTCTTTGTACTCCTAATAACAACGTCTTTCACTTTACCAATAGTTTCAAATAACCCCCTTAATCTTTCTGCAGTATACTCCAAACCACCTTTTTCCCACGAAACTTTAATCATTTTCTCTTTTTCACCAACACTAAAACCGCCACCTGTACTACTTTCTTTTTCCACTGGTTTTGCACTAAAACCAGCAGGCGTTTTCTTAGTATGCATTTCACGAATTCTATTAATTTCTTCTTTAAGTTTTTTAGCAATAATTTCCTCTTCACTTTTAGCTTTAGCATTCGATTCATTAGCAAAAGCGGATCGTTCTCGTTCTTCAAGATCTGACATCATTCTCCTGCGCTTGGAATCTTGTTGTGACTGACGTTTGACTTTTTCATGTTTTGCTCGAATTAGGTCATCAAAAAGTTTTCTTGCTTTTTCGTCTTTTAGGATGTGGTAAGATGTTTGAAGCTTTTGGAAATTGGCAAGGGCGTTTTGGTCATCGGGTCGTTTGTCGGGATGTAACTCTAGTGCTTTTAATCGGTATGCTTTTGTTATTTCTTTTTCTGACAGTTTTGATCCTTCTTCGCCAGATGGCAATCCAAGAAAAAGGTAATGATCAATGTCAGTGTCCATTTTTGTCTACCTGTTGGAACAAGAACATTCAAAAAATCAACAAAATACAGTTACATAACTGGTAACTAAATCCATAACTAACTAAGTCACAATACTTTAATGACTTAAATTATAAACACCTTGTTTGTATATTATCCGATGACCACATAATAGCCACATATAAGCCTTTGATCCAAATTATATAAAATTATAAACCTATTGAATATATATAAAATTACTAATAAACACATGCTGCAAGTGTGGTAATTGCAATGAAAAATGTTTCAAGTTCATATAGAAAGCCACAGAGAGTGTTGCAGAAAATTCAATTTTTGAAGCAATTTTAACCTAGATCCCGATTTCTATAAACCCCAAACTATACAAAACCCTAGCTTTCGATTAAAAAAATAAAAACGAATAAGGTTATGCTGGCGATCTAGCATGAGGCAGTCATGAGCAATATCATCATTTTTTTATATCAAATTTATAATTTCCGAAAGAGAACTTACCGTTCGAGAAGTGGTAGCTGGTGATATTGAAAAAAGGTGTAGGATAACAAACCAATCCGGTTGGTTGGCGTTGTCCGGTGATGAACCCTCGTTCGCCGGCGATAGAGAGGAGGAGACGGTGGTGGTGTTCGATTTCAAATTAGCAAGAACGGATTCAAGCAAAAAATCAAAAATCCCTCTGATCCGGATTCAAGCCGGTATTTCGAACTGATTTCACGCCGATCCGGTTTGGATTTCGACTGGATATGTATGACGCACCCAAAAACCGGTCTAATACCGAACCGGTTTGACCTAAATTGGATTTGACCGAAGTTGATCGAAACAAAATCGGTTTTGAAACTTGTCGATGGAAAAACCGGTATGTAGTATAATCAAAGACGGCAATTAAGTGCCTTGGGCTTTACGTCTGGCCCCTTTTCAGATTAATTCATTATATGGGCTTTACGTCTGGCCCCTTTCTATTACTTATATCTCATATTCTCATATGCTTGTCAAGTTGTCATGATCATGTCCCTTTATTTGGCCCATATGAAGTATTTCTATTTAAATGATGAAATATTGTTGTGTTCTAAATTGTAATGTACATACTTTAATAGAAACTAGTAGAGCGCTCCCCGCGCGTTGCTGCGGGGATTTTCATACGATGCTCAAAAGATTGTTTACATAAATAAACGTTTAAGTTATACGACATCTAACTATATCATGTGTTATTCAACTAATTGTATCCGATTTGCTTTTATATTTTGTTATTATGTAAGATCGTATCCTTTGATTTTACTTTGTGTTAGGAGTGTGTGCTATTCATGTAAACCTAAAAACATTATGTTAATATTAATATTATATAATTGGTTATCTTGAAAATTTAGGAATCGTTGAAACTAATTTTATATAGAGAACTGTTAATAATAAAAATATTAATAACATTAATTGTATAAAAAAAGTATTATAATAATAGTTGTTAAAAGAAAGCAAGCATTTTTTGAAAAGATACAAATATTAAATATTAAATTTAAAATTATTCAAAGTTAAGGGTGTACAATGTGCGGTATAAATTAATATTCACACTATAAAAACTACTTCTCATACCACATTGTATACATTTTAAAGTAGACTGTACAACTATGCTAAAGCATAATGTGCGGTATAGGAATTGATTTATATGGTGTCAATATCACTCCCTTTAATATATGAAAGGTGTTCTTTAATCTGTGATTATGAGTCCTATTATAAATTATTTTTATTTTCAAAGCATAATAAATAGATAATATGTCCCAAATAGTCTTATTGCTGTTTTTGTGTTTGGTTTGGTTTGGTTTTGTTTTGGTGCTCTCATGATTCATCTTATGGCGCTTTTGGCTTCTTCTTTGTAGCTTGATGTTTTCAGGCTTTTTAATAAAGTTTGTTGTCTTTCAAAATAAAAAATACTGTTTTATTATATTTGTTTTAAACTAGTATTGTGTTACCCGCGCGATGTTGCGGGGTTTCTCATACGCCATCTAAAAGATTGTTTAAATCAATAAATGTTTTAGTTGTACAAAGTCTAGCTATATCATGTGTTATCTACCTGATTGTATTTAATTTGTTTTGATCATTAGTTATTATGTACATTCGCAGCCTTTAGTTTTTATTTTGTGTAAGAGTATGTTTTTTTGGAAACGGCTTTCTAAATAAAAAAAACTAGCTAAACGCTAGAACAATCAAACATTACAAGGCAAAATCATCCATTCTAACCAACTAACCTTATACTTACTACTACGATTACACATCCAATTATAAGAAACCTCTTTAATAGAATCTATCAACAAACTTTTCCGAGCATCACCATTATTGAATGTGACCGCATTTCTATGTCTCCACAAAATCCACACCACCGTCAAACAAACTGCTTCCGAAATGCTCTTCACCCGATTAGAAGAATTTTTCGCATCCAAAGTATACATAAGATCTTCCAAATTCAGAACATTAATGTCTAAAACTTGTAACCACCTACTAATCGCACTCCAAACATCTTTTGCCACTTTACACCTCCAAAAAATATGATCAACATCTTCTACCGCCTCCCCGCAAACACCACAATTAAGGTCTTGAACCGGCACCCCCCGAACCACTAAATTTGTCTTTGAGGGTATACGATTTAACGCAACCTTCCAAAATAAAATGTTAACCTTCCTCGGTACAAGCCTGTTCCACCTCGTCTGATTTACCGAACTCGGTAGGAACAAAGAGTCTAGCCATTTTCTGGTATCCGCAACTTCATACTCCCCATCTTGACCTATATCCCACTGCCACTTATCCGCTTCGTTATTAAGAACAATCCCATCTAACCTCGTTGAAAGTTGTTGAATAAGAGCATCCAAATGACCACCCCTCATAACCCTCGACCACGACCAACGGACCGACCCATTAACCACCCGATCGGCCACCGCACAAAAAGGGTTCATCTCTAGCCGGAATAGCCTAGGAAACAGCCCCGAAACAGGGATATTTGACAGCCACGGGTCGTTCCAAAAAGACGTAGACAACCCATTCCCAATCCTAATTGATAGATGAGACATCAACGGGATTCCTTGGTCTTTATATTTGACAATCATTTTTAAAATTTGAGACCAAGGTTGCGTGCTAACATACCCCCTAGTATTAATATTCATAAACCCACCATCTTGACCATATAAATTACTAATAACCTTTGCCCATAACGCCTCCCGATTATTCACAAAACGCCAAATCCATTTCAAAAGAAGAGCAATATTAAACGCTTTTAAGCTCCCAATATTGAGCCCACCATTATCCAAGGAGGCCAACACCACATCCCATTTAACCCAATGAATTTTCTTGTGCTCTTCCGAACCGCCCCAAAAAAACGCGGCCCTCAAACGTTCCAATATATTCTCAACATTACTCGGCAACAAGAACATAGAAAGATAATATACCCCAAGACCACCCAACACCGATTTAATAAGTGTAGCCCTACCACCAATCGATAAAGCATTAACTTTCCATTTGGACATCTTTTGTTTAAATCTATTAATCAACCCTTCCCAATGCTTTTTTCTAGACATGCACGCACCTACCGGAAGACCAAGATAAATAAACGGAATTTTACCTTGACAAACCCCGACCGAATCCGCCATACTACACAACTCTTCATCTTTAACACCGATACCGTACAAATTCGATTTATGCAAATTCAATTTCAAACCTGACACCGTGTAGAAATAATGAAGAATAATGATAAGTCTTTGAATATTATCCAAAGACCATTCCCCCATAAATATCGCATCATCGGCATAAAACAAATGAGAGATACACACCTCCTCATTTCGCATAAATAACCCTTTATACAATTTTTGGGACACCGCATCTTCCATGGCCACATGTAACCCTTTCATAGCTATAATGAACAAAAAAGGCGACAGTGGATCACCTTGCCTTAACCCTCTTTCAAGCTTGAATTCCTTTGAAGGGTTCCCGTTGAGTATCACGGAAGCCTTCGCCGAATATAAAACTGCCCGAATCCAATTTCGCCACTCTGGAGGAAAGCCCATAAACAACATCATTCGATCCAAGAAACACCAATCTAAAGAATCATAAGCTTTCTCAAAGTCAATCTTTAAAATCATAGCTTTTTTCTTCTTCTTCTTATACCACGCCAACACTTCATTGACAATCAACGGCCCATCAAGTATCTGGCGACCTTTAACAAACGCAGACTGCTCCATACTGACAATAGAATTAATCGCCAAAGACAACCTGTTTGCTAACACCTTTGCAATAATCTTATATTGAAGACCAATAAGACTAATAGGGCGGTAATCGTTAACTGCCAAAGGATTCAACACCTTTGGAATCAAAGTGATGAAAGACGCATTGCATCCTGAAGGAATGAAACCTGTATTAAAAAATTCAACAACAAAATTAAAAATGTCAGTTTTTAAAACCTCCCAGAACCTTTTCACAAAGGCAAAGGAGAAACCATCCGGTCCCGACGCTTTATCATTCCCACAACTCCACACCGCACGTTTAACTTCATCTTCCGTCACCGGCACAGTCAATAACCTCGAATGCTCCTCCGATAGCCTTTTGAACGTATCACTTCTGTTAACCACTTCAATCGTCGGCACTTTTTTATATTTATTTTCAAAATATTTATAAAAAATGTCCTTGACCCTCGGCGGAAACGTGACCCATTCCCCTTCATGTTTCACACCTTGCATCACAGAATACCGGCGTTTGCTATTGACTATACCGTGAAAATATTTTGAATTCTCGTCCCCTTCGATACTCCATTTAACTTTTGCTTTTTGAGCCAGATCCCTCCATTCTTTTTGGTCAAGTTTATAAAGAAGCTGTTTCGCACAATCTCTTATTTGTCTTTCATTATCCGACACCAACCCCGTCTCCATCTTCTTTTCTACATTCAAAATGTCATTTAAACATCTCTGACGGTCACTCTGATGTAACCTCTTCTTCTCTTGCCACCAACTCTTACATTTCTCTTTGAGCATTTTTAATTTGTCTTTAAATAAAATCATCGCCCCCCCCCCCCCCCCCCCGCTGTTACCAGACCACGGCTGACTCCACACACCCAACACCAACTCTTCGAAATCATTTTCTTCCATCCATGAGTTAAAAAATCGGAAAGATCTAGGCCCGTAATCGACAACTTCTTGCGATAAAAGAATAGGTCGATGATCAACTATGGAATCACTTAATACCGAAGCCATCAAATCCGAACATATCTCATTAACCCCTGCACTTACAAGGAACCGATCTAACTTGCTCATTTTACTACCATCTTTACTCAATCTTGTGTAAGCCGATCCACCCATCGGTACTTCTATAATCTGAGCGTCATCGATAAACTCATTAAAATCCGCCATCTCTCTATCATTTTTTGCACACCCCCACCGTTCCCCTTCTTCCCGAACCGCATTAAAATCACCAAAGACAATATAGTTACTATCATTACCACCCATGTATTGAACAATGAGCTCCCAAACCCTTCTCTTATCCGCATTACTTTGCGGTGCATACACATTAACCATAATACACTTTAATTTAACAGCCTTCCATTCACCATGCACAAACAACACATTTTGACAACTGACAATTTTGGAGCTCTCGAACACAGACTCATCCCATATAGACAAGATACCACCTGACAACCCAACTGCACTACTCAGAGCAAAACCAAACGCCATGTTACCCCATATTTGCTTAACCATAAACATATCTACTTTAGACACACGAGTTTCTTGAATACCCAAAAACGCGACATTATGCTTATTACATAAAGCCGCAACACGTTTACGTTTCACTACATCACCAATTCCACAAGTATTTAAAGACATAATATTCATGGACGAACCTTATTGTCTCCCATTCTACTAATCATCTTTTCAAGGGAGCTTTGGCACCCTTCCATGTCGAGACCGAAGGCACTCCCAATATCTATGAATCGATTTAGATCCTCAATAAGGGAGGCCGGAGTAAACTGCTTTATTTTTCTCCCACTTCCCATCAACGAGTTAGAAGACTTTGTGAAAGATCTTCTATCCACCTGTGACGCATATTGCCCTATATTAACACTTCCAGATTGTAATTCATCTTCATTACTCGCACCCTTGCTTCCCCCATTCTCAAAACCTGGTGGTTTCGATAATGAAGCATCCGACGGTACCTCCTTCCCGTACCCCGGAACCTCTCCCCCATTCTTTTCGGTATCCAATTTGTCAAAAGATGCTGAGATTTGATCAACATCAACGCCCACGGGGCATTCCTGGGCCGCACCATCCTTCTGGTCCATATGGGTTTCCGGGTCCACCACCTTAATTTCTGCGTCTACCCCCACATCCTCCTGTTCTTCCTCGACCTCTTCTTGCTCTGGTTCTTCCTCACTAAACCCATCCTTCTCTTGATCAAAAGAGTTCCCATCACTAGAAAAATCCTTATCCACCTTTTTTATCTGTGGTTCCCACAACGCTACTTCATATAACCACACAGAATATTTTTTGTTGTTAAGCATCGCAACTAGAGTCTCATCTATCCGACTTCCAATTTTGGTTTTAACACATACTATGCCATTCCCGCTATCCGCCTTATCGTCATCTACAAACATAAGTTCTCCAATATCAACAATCAACTTCTTTATAACCTTTATAGTACCCGCCAACAACGGTAATCCGTCAAACCGTATCCACACCACTTTATCATCCACAACAAAGTCGTCATCAAGATGTTTCAAATGCATGAAATAATATTGCATGTCCTCATGCAACTTAAACCGTTCACACGTGCTTGCATTCTCAAACTCCAACCACAACCACGATCCACCTAAATAATGTACAGAAACGTCCAGAAATCCTTCTTTCATACATACAAGCTTAATGTTTTCTATCAACGAAAGGTCGCGAACCTTCCCAACTAGGACGGTACCCTCATCCTTAATTTGCATCACATCCGCTTTATCAAGATTAACCATCTTGATAGTATCTTTCACTTCTTCCGTCTTTTCAATCACCACCTTCCCCAAACCATTAACCGAATTGGATTTAGACGGAATTGTTTTATCTTTAAACAAGTCCGAGTATTTCACATTGTTCCCGGACCTGTTAGGGTTTCTTTGCAAAATTGTTCGTTGTAAAGGCTGTGAAACCTTCACTGTTTCCTTAACATCTTTCCGATTAAACCTTGCTAACGAAGCAAATAAATGATACGAGTCGAACCAAACATCATTCAAACGAGACAATAAATTATCAATATTCATTACCTTTATGAATCGAACGAACGCAAAACGCCGACCTATTTTAGACAATTTTCTTGCGATATACGCGTCTGCCACTGCACCATACACTTGCATTGCCTTGAACAGATCCCTAGGTTCCCACGACTTCGGAAAATTCGTCACATAGAAAGTCGTAGCAATTCGACTCACATCCAGTTCCTTGTTTCTCGTAAAAACCCTCTCCTTTTCTGTATTCCAACGCTCACTATTGCGAGCCATAATCCTCCCCACTCCCCGACGGAGAGAACCGATCGGAATTCAATAAATCAAAGAAAAAACTGTGTAAGAGTATGTGCTACATATGCCAAACAGAAACTTTATGCTAAAATTAGATTATATAATTTGAAAATTTAGGTCTTGTTGAAACAAACTTTGTGTATAAATTAATAATAATAATATTAAAAATAAAAATGAAAAGTATACTGTTAACATTTATCATATGTAAAAAAACATTTATTAATAATTTTTAAAGAAAACCCGCCATTTTGGCTATATAGAAATTTATTAGTTATATAGAAATATAAAAAAGATTCAGGTAAACAATCATTTTCTAAAAAGATGTAGATGTTGAATATTAAAGTTCATGATAGTAATTTGTTGTTAAAAAGTTAAAGTGTGTCACTTATTTTGAATCAGAGGAAGTATAATTAATACGAGTATCATTTTAATCTAGTTTTTCTAACGATATATAATTTACTTCAACTTATCCATAATAGAACACATATACGAAGTATATAATTTAAGGGATTAACTATTTAGACACTATAAAATACTATTTAAACACTCCATAATTAAGTAATAATATCAAATTTATAAAACCCAAGTATGAAATTAAAATCCGAACTCATTTATTTAAACCCCTAAAATATCGAAAGTCACTTTTACGTCATCTTGTTCACGACCGAAACTTCCATCTCTTTCTTTGAATTCTCTCACAGCCTCCACCATTAGGGATGGCAATCAACTTCCGCCCCGATGATCATCCACCCGATCCGATCCATCGGTGGTGGATATGGACGAAGTTAAATGGGTGAATATCGGATGTGGAGCGGATGTGGATGTTTATTGGAGCGGATATGGATGCCGATTTTCAATCCATGGATGAATCCACTTAACCCGAAATTAAATTTTTTATATTATAATTTTACATAATTAAGAATATATATCTACACATTTTCTGAATTTATAAAATTTATACATAACACAATATTAAAAATAACGAAATTTATAAACATTATAAGTCATGCTCTAAGCTTTTAATTATATCAAGTCATACTTTTTTGTATCTATCAACATTTGAAGATTAACTACAAATTAACAATGCTCTATGAATCGAATGTATATTCATCGTTATGTTTTAATTTGTATCTTCTTTTGAAGAAATTATGTATGTATAAAATAAAAATCGTAAATTATCTATAAAATTATCGTATATCCTTTAAGAATCAAAATTCTTTCGAAATCCAACGGATGTCCATTTACCCGCTCTAATCCAATGGATATGGATATGGATGGATGAAACAATTTTAAATGGATATGGATATGAATATGGACGGTGCAAATATAAATGGATATGGATGTGGATATGGCATCACCCGATCCATATCCGATCCATTGCCATCCCTATCCACCATACTCCGAAGTTAAGCACCACCACCACCAACTCACTCGCATTTGAAATCCACCGGAGGTACGAGTAGTTGGTGGTTGTTTTCGGTGGATGGTGGATGGTGGATTACCATGTTAGTTAATTGTTTTTTTACCATAATTTTCAAAGTACGAAAAAGTTGGGTTTAACTAGAGTGTTTTCTTAATATAAAGAGATGTTCAAATAGTAGTTTCCATATTTTAATTTAGATGATACTCGTACATATTGAATCATTTTGTTTAGTAAGGGAGATAGTTTTTGGCACATTATTCCATCGAACGTTGGAATGTCATAATTAAAGTGGTTGAGACGCTTATCTCATGTATAATATCCATCAAGCATTTATGTAGGGTTTGGTTTGTCAATCGCGCTTTGACAATTGATATAAACGTGGATTATGTATTCAGTTTGGTTTTCCGTTATGAAAATTATCATTTTTACTTTCGGTTATATCGGTTTCGTTTCGGTTTTTAGAACGTCCTCACCCCTGAAGGAAAGTATAGTAAATATCAATGGTGGGCCCAGAAAAAATTGTACAAACATCTACTAAACAAACATGATAATATTTAGAAACAATGACGACAATGACATCAATTAACATATAACTTTTGCATGGTATTATATCTTTGTCGACATCAATTAACAATTTAAATGCGTACTCATTTTTCTCTAATTCAATTAAATCATCCAACTTGATTAAAATAATAATACTACGTATAAAATAATCATACAATACAACAACCTATTTATGTAATATGCTAATGATAATTGCATAAGGTTATCCTTCTAATAATTCCACCACACACACCTCACTAAAAAGATACCTGTAAATGAAACTTGATGTTAACATTTAACAACCCAATAAAAGTTGATTTTCTGATGGATTTTTTAACGTGTTCTAGGAATATATGTTAAAAGTATTAATCATGTTAACAGGGGCGGAATTGGTATGTAGCACACGGTGGCATGTGCTACTACTTGAAAAAAAATCGGTACGATAAATTTTCGGGACTTTTTTTATTGTTATAGTATTTTAAATACAGTAATATATATCCGAAAAGGCGAAATAAGACACATCCATCTACTAGCGCAGTTGGCTAGCACTCCTTACATCCTATAAGGAGTTCATGAGTTCGAATCTTGTTGTTGTTATTTTTTTAAATCAATTTTTCCCCCTTTCTAAGCTCTATATTACAAGGGTTTTTCTTTCTCAGCCCATATATTTCATTTTTTTTTTCTTTTTTTACCTTATATATTTCAAGAAAAATTCTTTAGTCCAAACATTTCAAATTATTTTTCTTATTCAATACTTTTTTTTATAAAATATAATATAATTCTATAAACCAAAATTTTTATAGATTAAAAACCTATTCAATATCTCAAATCAATCTTAAAAAAATCTCTAACTACTTCCTCCGTATCAAAATAAGTGACACAAATTGGTTTACACGTTTTTTAAGGTAAAAGATTAAAGTAGAGGTTAAAATAGATTAAAGTAGATAGTTAGTGGAGAATGGGTCCCACTTTTCTTGAATAAGGTGATATTAATGAGTTTTAAAAGTAAAAGTAAGGATATAAGGGTAATTTCACTTTATTAAAGTGGATAGTTAGTGGGTATGGGTCCCACTATTTTTACCAAAAAAGGAAAATTTTCAAAGTGTGTCACTTATTTTGATACACCCAAAAAAGGAAAGTGTGTCACTTATTTTGATACAGAGGAAGTATTAGTTAATAGTTCACACCCAAAGACAACCCTAACATTGAACCAAATAAAAAAACATAAAGTGTGTATTTTAGATTTTGTAATATGTCTATAAAATTAATAATTCTTTTGTAGGTTAATCAAAATATATTTTTGAAGATTTGTTGGTGTATGTAACTAAAAATGGTGATATGTAATATAACTTTTTTGTGTTAAATTTGTTTTTGTTTCGGGACGTTGCCACTGGGATCCAACTAGAGGTCGCAGTCCCCTTAACCCCGATTTTTTTATCACCACAAGGGTGCTACCGCTGATGAAAGTTTCTAATTCCGCCCCTGCATGTTAACTTTTCATTTAAATTGAATAAATATTTAATGATGCGCTAAATATAATTTTTTTTTTACCTTCTTTTATTTATTTTGTTATAACTTAATTTTTTTTAGTGCATTTACCACATGTTAATATGTGTTGCTACACTTTTGAAAAACCTTTTTATTAGGGTGTTACTAAATTAACTTCAAAAGTCAAACTTTCAAATCTTGGAAAATAAACTTTTCATTCTAAAAAAGAAGTCTAAAAAATCTGTCAATATATCACATCCCAACATTTTTAATGTAGTCAAACAATGGAACTTAATTGGCTAATTTAATTATCTGATTAAATACATATAAATTCCCAATATTTTTTATGTAGTCAAACAATGAAACTTAATTGACTAATTTAATTATCTGATTAAATACATATAAATTTCCAACTAACTTTTTTTATATATAAATCACCTTTAACTATTTTCTTAAATATAATAATAGAGATAAACTTACATTGTTATAATCTCTATCAGTTTATAGGTATGTTTTAATTTCATCTCAATTTATATTTTTGTATTTTTCATTCACCACCAGAAACAGAGAGAGATGGGAGAGATTCGGAGAGACAGAAAGACGAGAGAGAGACAGAAACGAGAGAGAGATAGAGAGAGACGAGAGATACTCAGAAAGAGGAGAGAGAGACAGAAACGAGAGAGATAGAGAGAGACGAGTAATATTCGGAGAGAAACGAGAGAGAGAGAGATTCGGAGAGACGGAAAGAGGAGAGAGAGACAGAGACAAGAGAAAGACAGAGACGAGAGAGAGACTGAACGAGAGAGAGAGAGAGACTGTAACACCACAATCTTAGAGCCATTTGTTTTATATATATACACACGGAAGCGATTTTAGAAAACTATAAACCCTATTTATTACATATTATAAAGGCCATTTACATATTAACCAAAATATATAAAACATTTAAAGGTGTTACTAAAAACAGGCTCGACCCGGTTTACAAAATCAGAGTACGGTCAGACTTCCAAAACCCGACTCTAGTCAAGCCAAATCCACAACCTGAAAAGAGTCAACAAATGAGGGATTAGCACAAAGCTAAGTGAATAGAAATAAACGTCAATTTGTATAACCACAACAACTAGAAAACAAGAGAAATCGAAAGGGAGAAACCGTCCAAACTTCCACAATCAATTGGACGTTACGAGAGGATCGGCGGTCGGGCGAGGACCTTCGACTGTTGTCGGCCAACAACAGTCAACCGATGGCTCCTTTACTAGTGTCACGGTGATCCCTCCTTACGTAACGAATTCGAAGGAGTCTGATCCCCCCAACCAAGAGTAACGAAGCGTAGCCGAAAACCACCATAGCTAACCTCTAAAAACATGTGCACATACTACCATTAACAATCCCACAATTAATGGCACAACTGAAAATCAAAAAATGTCAAAAAATACATTTTCCCAAAAATCAGCCAAAATAGCGCCGCTATCTAAGATAGCGCTGCTATTTTGAGATAGCATCCGCTATTTCAGGTTTCTGTTCGATTTTTCCCAAAACCAGCCAAGATAGCGCCGCTATCTAAGATAGCGCCGCTATCTCCCAGATCAGCCAAAATCCTGCAATTTTCATGTAACTCTACCATTCCATAATTTTTGCAAATTACACAAGAAGGAAGGTTAAATCCACTCACCTTAGCTTCCTTTCTGTACCGAGCTCAGTAATCTTATATTACTGAGGCTCCTTCCCTTTTTCTGTACAAAATGAATACCGAATTAGTCACCCGAAATCATCAATTGTTTAACAAGTAATACAAGCTTAAGGCCACATCTTGCAACAACATCTTACAACCAATTACTTGCAATTGTACATATAACCAATACTAAAGTCCAACACTTCATCAAGTCAATTCATTATGCCAATTGGCCAAATTGCACCTTAAGCCCAAACGGGTCAAAACAAGAATAAGGAATCGGGAATCTACACAACACTTTCCAATGGGATATCCTACTTGATCAACATCAAAATTACATACTAACAAGTTATTTGCATCCAAATGTAAGTTTCACCAACTTTGACCCTATTTAGGTCAAATTGCACCAATTGTCAAACAAACGGGTCAAGACCCGAAACCAACACAATCAAGCTTACAATTCAATCAACTAACACATTGTTAATATGAAATTGATAATTAAAGTTTACAAACCATGCAAGACTAAAAGTCAACTCTCAGGTTTGACTAAAATCAACAATCTACAATTTAGCTAGTTAAGACTAAAATTCAATCTAGCCAAACACTACCACCAAATTAACAATTTACCAACAAGATAACTAGCAATTTCTACATTATCAATTATCATTTTAACATGCATAATTCACCTAACAACACTTCAAGAACATCAAAATACACAATTCATCAAATTAGGGAAAAAACCATCTTCTTCCCTAGAACACAATGGATGGAGCTTCATGAAAGCTTCACCAAATGAGCTACAACTAACAATTCAACACATATAACTTGCAAGAACTCAATTAGACACCAAATCATGCATCAATTTCGAATTACAAGTAAGATTCATCAAGAACTCCATCAAAACCCACTAACTCAAGAACCCTAGTTCATCCCTACATCAAGAACATGAAACCCTAGTTTAGGAAGGAAGAAAACTTACTAAATCTTGCCTCTAATCACAAAATCACAGCAGAAATTAAAGGAACTTTGCACCAATTCTTCAATCTAGCAAAAACTTCAAGTGTGTGTTGTGTGTGTGCTTGTGTCGTGACTGGCAAAGAGACAAGAGGGGAAACCAAATTTTTGACACCTGCCTAATACAAGGCCACGCACCCCCCTCCCCCACAACAGGTATTTTATCATTTAACACAGTACAGGATATTAGGTTCGCAGATAATTAAGTTAGACCTAACTAACTCCAAATTTAACAACGAAGATATATTTAGAACCCCGGTTCAGAAGTGAACCCAAATATGTAAAAATCATTTTAATATTTAAATATCTCAGTTTTACTAATTTTAACCCCATGGTTAAAAATACAATTAAATATAATTAAATCAAATAAATTATATAAATCAATAAACAAATAAATTTACTTACCGAAAGTACTTCAAAATTCTAGGTCGGGTCTCAGGATGTTACAGAGACGGAAACGAGAGACAGTGGTGGAGCGGCGGTGTTCGGCGATTGTGTTCGGCGGCGGTGTTGCGGCTGTACGGGGGTGGTGCGCATGAGAGAGAGTGGTGGAGCGGCGGAGGAGCGGCGGCGTTGATCGGCGTTGAGCGGCGGTGTACGGCGGAGAAGTGATTTCCTGCTGGACGAGGGTGGTGCGCAGTGGCTGGCGATGCTCCGGCAGTGGGCGGCGATGCTCCGGCGGTGGGCGGCGATGCTCCGGCAGGGGCTGGGGCGGCAGCTGTGAATGGTTTTGAATGTGAGAGGCTAAATTGATATTTAGGGTTTTTATGATAAAGTTATTTAAATAGGTTAATGGGTTTTAGGGTTTATGGGTTAGGCTTGTAAATGGATTAAATTTATGGGCTAAATTAAGAGCTTATTTTATTTTCAAGCCCACTTATCTCTTATAAATATATATATTTTTTAATTTGATTTATATTTATATTGCGGGAATAATTTTCTAATTTTATTTTCAGGTTTTTGATTTGACAAATAAAAATGTCATTTTTTACTGAAAATAACTCAAATGGTGTTGAATTTTCCAGACCACAAATTAGACCACAAATTAGACTGAAAGTTAGGTGATATAATCAACCCAAGACCACAAATTAGAGAACCTGTTGTTAAAGAAAGTAACCGTGGACGGCCAAGCTTGAAGAAACAAAAGAAAAAGAAGTGTGTTGATTTGAAAATTCCAGATCCTGGTCAAAGTAGTTATTCTCCCAGAAGACAAAGTTATTCAGTCCCGTCAAAGTCAGCAGGGCTGACCAAGGAACCGGCAAGACATAGTTCATACGTAGCCGAAATTCCAGACTTGAACGAAACTACTGACTTGAATGAATTTCCAGAGTTCAACCATGAGTCTCTGTCATCCTACATGCATCCATTAATGGATGAGATTCCATCTATTTTTTATCCTTACGTATCACATATAGAAAACGTATTGGGTGATGGAAATTGTGGATTCCGAGCAATATCATTTTGCCTAGGGTATCCTGAAGATCAGTGGCTCAATGTTCGACACCAACTGTTACAAGAGTTATCGAGTTCATACGATAGATATTTCGAAGTTTACAAAAGCGAAATCAATGAACTATATAATATAATTAATTTCTTACAAGTTGGCATCGCACCACCGGGTCACTGGATGAGTATGTCTTACACAGGCATCCTAATTGCTAATACATTCGGTGTGATCCTCACATTTTTAACTATGCGAGGTTGTCTCACTTTTTTCCTCTTTGGAAAGGTCCGGAAGAGTACTTATACCATAAAAATATTACATTTGCGCATGTGCATGGTAACCATTATGTGGCAGTGCAGTTAAACGGAGATTTTCCAATGCCTACCATTTCGCCTTATTGGATCCGCTGTAGAGCCCCGTGTGCAGCTGGATGGGAAACAATGTATATGTCGCGCCTGGAATCTTATAGACAACAGATGCCTTATGATCATGGTCGAATCAATATAGATGATTTTGAATGAAACTTTCATATAATTTTTTAAATAAAATTTGTCATATTTACTTATTTATAACGTGTTCTTATTATTATTATTAAATATAAAGTAAAGTCACTATAAATTAGTAAATACAAAATAAATAAAATAAATTAATAAAATATGTCATTTTTAATTTTTAAGAAAAAATAACATCTACATTATTATAACTAATCATTTAAATCATACTAATAATTTAAATCATAGCATCATTATTAATACTCTTCCAATCGTTAGTGTCATCATTATAAATACATTTTGAAGTGAATTTAGAGGGGCTTTTATTATTTATTATTGTTATAAAATATAAAAGGCTGCTTAACACAGCTACTTCATTGCTGGCTCTTCGTCTACATAGACCCTACATCTTGGGACTCACCACCTCTTTACCACCGGTGACACCCACTTCCCCCTATATCACTCAATCGTGTGGCCACGCGCCACCACTGCGAGCATTACAAAACCCTCATTTAATAATTTAATAAGATATAGTAGTACTTGATATCAGAACAAAAGGTGAACATAATTAAAGAAGGTAAACTTTGGCAATTTGAGCGCCCTCCTTTCCCTGCTATTGAAGGTTTAATGGAACAAAATTTATGAGCTTTTTATTTTTTTTTTATATAAATTTTTTAAGAGAGAGAGAGAGGATTTAGTAAGAGTAAATTACACGGATAGTCCCTGTGGTTTGACATGAGTTTTGGATTTGGTCCCTAAGTTCCAGAAATTACACCCGTGGTCACCGTGGTTCGAACTTCGTATCGGTTTTGGTCCCTAACATTAACTGCCGTTAAAAATGGCTGTTAAATCTAGACACGTGCCAAACACATGGGGGTAATTTAGTCTTTTTTTCCTTCCTCATCATCTTCATCGCATAACAAACAACACCACTTGAAACTCAAACAACTACCACCATTAACCCATCACAGTCGTTCACCAAATCAGAAATTCTCTGGCAAACCTATATCTAATACGAACAACCTGCAATCGATGGGTTTGGTGAACGACTGTGATGAAGATGATGGTGGTTTATCTCTAAATTCCATAATCAGATCCACCATTATTTTATGTAAGTAATTCATTTATTAAGTATTAATTAACTCACTAATTAATATTTAATTGTAACGGTTGTTTAAGCTGATCGGAGTTTTTGTGATTCCGGCAGGTGTGTATGGACTATGCGACGGTCCGGGGGTTGTCAAGGGGACAATATTTAGGAATCACGACGGTTTGTTCGGTGGTTTATTTGTTGTTTGCATCGATAAAGGCGGCGTACGTGTTCAGCGGTAGTAGTGGCGGTTTCACTGCGGCGGAGGTGGCGTTATTTGTGTGGTCGCTGTCGTTGGCCGTCGGACATATATCATGGTGGCGTACCGGACTAGTTGCAGAGAACGACGGAAGCTTCTAATTTACAAAATCGACATTGAAGCTGTAAGTACACCTGATCAAGATTCTTCATAGCTCCAAATTATTAATAAAAAAATATGATTTTTATTTACAAAATGGAATAAAGATTCACACCCATTAAACATATCGAAAACCTACTTAGAGTCCATTTTTTTAGTTTTAAATTTTAATTCATACCTAAATAGCATCATGAAATAGAAGATATGCAGTATGCATTAGGAACTTGTACTTTATGCAATAGGAGCTATACACTACTGAAAATTTGGGACCCGTTTACGAGAAGAGATGAACTTTTTTCTTCATTAGGAACTCAAAGTTCGCCGGAGAATTCTGATTTGGTGAACGACTGTGATGGGTTAATGGTGGTGGTTGTTTGAGTTTTAAGTGGTGTTGCTTGTTATGCCATGATGATGATGAGGGTAAAAAGACTAAATTACCTCCATGTGTTTTGCATATGTCTAGATTTAACAGCCATTTTTAACGGCAGTTAGTGTTAGGGACCAAAACCGATACGAAGTCCAAACCACGGTGACCACAAGTGTAATTTTTGGAACTTAGGGACCAAATCCAAAACTCATGTCAAACCACAGGGACTAACCGTGTAATTTACTCATTTAGTAAAGAAATCTTATTAATTAACGTGCGCAGATCCGTCTAGTGCGCATTGTAGCTTAATCCACTCTCGTTTCTGCTTCTTGAAAAAGGGGTTTTATTTGATGGTCCATTTTGTTTGTTTGTCCTCTTTACACAAAAGTATCTAATTCTTTTGCTCTTATCTCTCTATTCATTACTTGGGGTTTTCTTCTGTTTTAATAAGATCTAATTTGGGTTTCTTTCTCTTGATTTCTCATTTCAAGATCAAATTTTTAAGCAAAAGCAATAAGAAAGATAGTGGGGTTTGTTGAAGGAAGCTTCAGATTTTAAAAGGGTTTTTTTGGGTTGTTGTTGGTGCAGAGAAACAAGCAAGAAAGATGGGAAAAAGACACATAATTTCTCAATTTTCTTGAATTTTAGTAATGGGTGTTCTTTTAACTTGAAAGAAAGATTAAAACCCCATTTTCTTCTGTGTTTTTTTTTTTCATTAAAAGGCTGTTCTTTTGAGGAAGAAAGTGGCGAAAAAGGCGATTATAAAGAGCAATGTTGGCAGGAAATCCTTCTAGTGTCCGTACGGCCACTGCTTGCGATACTTTACTTCAAGAACTTCAGGTAATCTTTCTCAGATATCCACAATCTTTTTCTCTCAGTTTTTCTTATTTATCTTTGTTTTAATCCCATTTCTCAATTTGAAACAAAGAATCACATGCAAATTTGTTTGTTTTGGCTCGTTCTTTGGGTTCTTTTTCATGAATTTCATCTCAAAACTTGATAAAGATTTAAAATTCTCCAAATTTGATGGGTGTTCTTGAAATGGGTATCCCGTATTTCCCTCAAAATCTGTGAAAACTGTTGGAAATTTGAAATACACATGAAATTAAGAGCTTATATCTTGTTCCCTGAAATTAATGCAAGCCGCAAAATATCACCTTTTTTATATTTTTTTCTGAATCTTTTTTCATGATTGGCAGCAAATATGGACGGAAATAGGTGAAAATGAAGCAGAAAAAGACAGATTATTAATGGAATTAGAAAGAGAGTGTTTAGACGTGTATAAAAGGAAAGTTGATGAGGCTGCAACCACCAAAGCCCGCCTTCATCAGGCGGTTGCCTCCAAAGAAGCCGAATTAGCCACCCTTATTGCATCACTCGGTGATCTCAGCACTCATTTTCCGGTAAACTAATTAATTAAATTAATTATATATAATAGTTCTAGAAGCCAATCATTATCAACTTTAGTATTGCTTTTACCTAATCCTAATCAGGTTTGTTTTTACCTATAATAGTCTTTCAACCACTCTTTAGCTTTAATATTATTCTCTCTTTCTAAATTAGATATGTACTTTGACTTTGACAGTCAACTCGAACCCATATGTTAGAAAAACATGAAAGAAATCATACATGTGTTGCTTTTTGCATCAAATCAGTAATTATAGTGGGAAAGATTACAAAAAGGCATAAACTTTTGACTTTTAAGAGTCAAACAATCAGTTTTTAAGTTCCAAATTGTTATAATCTTTATTTATATTCCTGAATTATTCAGGTAAACATGGAAAACAAATCATCATCATCACTGAAAGCTCAACTTGCAATGGTTACACCATTAGTAGAGGACTTGAAAGTAAAGAAAGAGGAAAGAGTCAAACAATTTTCAGAGATAAAAGGTCAAATCGAAAAAGTCAACAATGAAATTTCAGGATATAGTCAATTTGTTGACTCGTTAAATCTTGAAGAACAAGATTTATCACTCAGAAAACTTGGAGAATACCAGTTTCATCTTCGTACACTACAAAAGGAAAAGGTAAAAGTGTAAAACAAATTATACAAAAACTAACTGAAAAAACAAATTTTTATAATTTTAATTGATGTTATTTGCAGTCTGAACGGCTTCATAAAGTTTTGGCACATGTGAATGAGGTACATTCCATGTGTAGTGTTCTTGGGTTGGATTTTAGTAAAACAATTAGTGATGTGCATCCAAGCTTGTACGGTACAAGTGTAGAACAAGCAACAAATATAAGTGACGCTACATTGGAAGGCTTAGAAAACACCATTTTGAAGTTGAAAACAGAGAAAAAAGTGCGGTTTCAGAAGGTAAATTTATAGGTGAAACACGAGAAAAACGTATATTTTCTATTTAGCTTGTACATTATTAATAGGTATTTTTTTTTTTTTTTTGAAATACAGTTAAAAGATATTTCTGCGTCACTTTTTGAACTTTGGCAAATAATGGACTCCACAAGGGAAGAAAACAGTTATTTTTCAAGAATTACATCGGTTATTAGATTTTCAGAAGAAGAAATCATGGAACCAGGAGCTCTTTCTTTGGATATTATTCAGCAGGTTTTTTCCCATTTGTTTCTTTCTTTTTCCAAGTAGTAGTAGTAGTAGTAGTAATAATGATAATGATAATGATAATGATAATGATAATGATAATGATGTAAGATGACAATTCGACCCGTTTACTTAAAAACAGGTCGAATTTGGATATATTTAATAAAAAACGGTCAAATAACTTATTTAGCTTAACTAAATGTATGTTGTATGGGTCAAAAGGCTTGAAGTTCTACTATATTGCTTTATTCCAAGATTTATCAAGAAGTACAGTGACATGATAAAAATGATAAAAATAGGGGAAATTAAAAAGTACAGAAAAAAAAAACCCAAAAAAATAGGGGAAATTTAAAAGTACACGGACAAAAAAAAAGTATAGGGTCAAAATCGTAGAATTTGGAAGACCACCGGGTCAATTTATGGAATTTACTCTTTATATTATTATTGTAATAATTTATTTATTTTAACCATATTGAAAGCATTAAATATATGTTTTTTGAAGAATAAGTACAAAAAAGTGTTTACGGGGCAACCCGACCCATTTTGGCCCATGCTAAAACTGACCCATTTCTACCCAACCCATCGGGCAGGCTTCAGAAGAAGGTGAGAGACTGAGTAAACTGAAAGCAAGCCGAATGAAAGAATTAGTTATGAAAAGGAGATCTGAGTTGGAAGACATATGTTTCAAGACTCATATTGAGCCCGATTCAAGTACAGCTGTTGATAAATCTAATGCAATGATAGATTCTGGTAAACGGGCCCGTTTTTAGTAAATCATAATAAGTTTTTTGATAAAAATAATAAGTCAACTTTTTGAATTTTTTTTGTAGGTTTGGTGGACCCGAGTGAACTTTTGGCAAATATTGAAGCAGAAATTAGTAAAGTAAAGGCCGAAGCTTTGACCCGAAAAGAAATCATGGATAGGATAGAAAGATGGCTCTCTGCATGTGAAGAGGAAAATTGGCTCGAAGATTACAATCTTGTAATTAAAGAACCAATTAAGGCTACAGAAGCAGCAGAACTCAATCTAAACCATTGATTTTTGAAATGAAATGATCATGAAAGACACATTAATGTATTTGATGAGGGACCCCCAAATATTGGTTTGCATGGATGTCATTCATGCATGTATACATATATGTATATGTTTTCATGTATGTATACATAAGTGTTATCTATACATATATGTATACATGCATGAATGACATCCATGCAAACCAATATTTGGGGGTCCCTCATCAAATACATTAATGTGTCTTCCATGATCATTTCATTTAAAAAATCAATGGTTTAGATTGAGTTCTGCTGGTTCTGTAGCCTTAATTGGTTCTGATTCTAATTCTACACTATATATGTATATATATATATATATATATATATATATATATATATATATATATATATATATATATATATATATATATATATATTAAATTGTAATACTTATGGTATCTAATTATTTTATTATTGAGTGGTTGAGTTATTAATTTTGGTTTTTCTTTATTCATTTTTAGGATCAAAATCGGTATAGTGCTGGAAGAGGAGTACATCTAAGTTTGAAACGGGCTGAACGGGCTCGAATCACTATTAACAAGATTCCCGGTATTTATACGTTCTTTATTTATTATAGGGTAAATTATAGAAATTGTCCCTGTGGTATACCCGATTCTGCATTTCTGTCCCTAAACTTTTTTCTTCGGTTTTTTTATCCCTAAAGATTTTTAAATTTCACTTTTCTGTCCTTCCGTCCAATTTCCTCTCTTTTTAACGGTTAAGTCCCATCACGTGCTTAAAACGTGAGGGTAATTTCGTCATTTTACCATATTTTTTTGTTCTATTTTTTTATATAATATTTCTTCATCTTTATTCCTTTCCAAGAATTCATTTCCTAGAACTAGGGTTAGTCAAACTTCCATGGCTACTCAATCCAGCTGAATCAGAACCAGCCACCACAATCTTATTTCAGATTTATATCATCCCGATGTTCAACAAACTCAAATTCAAAACAATTTCTAAAATGAAAAATTGAAAAATAAAAGAAGATGAAGAACCCAGAACCTAAAAATAAATTTCAGATTCATACTACGCCGCCGCCGCATCTTCCTCCACCCGTCACCGCCGCATCTCTCAAAATCAAACCCAAATTCAGATTTTTACGGTTTTTCCCCAAATCATTAGGTAATCTTGAATCATTAAAAAGTTTGAAACTTTCATGAAATCAAAAACAACATCGACCGTTGGATTCTGGGTTTTTTCATACGGGTTGGGAGTTCAAATTAGGGAAGAACAACGATGGAGAAGAAAAAGAACGATGACTTTCATACCCTAAATTTCTGGATAATGAACCGTTGGATTATGGGTTTTTCATACGGATGTACCGCCGGAGATAGATCGGAAGTTGAAGAAACACCAACTGCCGGAGCTTGTTTACCGTTCCCGTCAATTATCGGAATTTCTCGTCGGCTGAGATATCGGAGATTTTAGAGTGAGATCGATGACAGAGAGAAACAGAGAAAAATAGATGAACGTCACCACCGGTTTTTTAAAATCAAAATCTTTTGGTTTGATTTGGGTTTGCTTTGATTTGGTTTGGGTTTAATGATTTAGACGAAGACAGTCAATATGTTGAAGGTTTGGTAATAGTTGCAGGTGGGGTAAGACTATTTTGGGTGAAAAAACAAATATTAAAGATACAAAATTTAAAGCATAAGGTACAAGTAGTGTGAGAAAAAGGACCAAAATAACCTCACGTTTTAAGCACGTGATGGGACTTAACGGCTAAAAAGAGACGGAATTGGACGGAAGGACAGAAAAGTGAAATCCAAAAATCTTTAGGGACAGAAAAACCGAATAAAAAAATTTAGGGACAGAAATGCAGAATCGGGTATACCAGAGGGACAATTTCTGTAATTTACCCTTATTATTATTATTATTATTATTATTATTATTATTATTATTATTATTATTATTATTATTATTATTATTATTATTATTAGTTATCAATTTCATGAGCTTTAGTAATTTATTGGATTAACAACTTACTTAATTACAGCAATCGTTGATAATCTAATATGCAAGACAATTGCATGGGAAAATGAGAAAAATAAGTTGTTTCTTTACGATGGGGTGAGCTGACTTTTTATTTTATTTTATATATTTTATACAAAATATAAATTTATTTATGAAACATTTATAGGTACGTCTGGTGACGATTTTGGAGGAATATAAAATAACAAGATTACAAAAGGAAGAGGAAAAAAGGCGATTCAGGGTAATTTGTTTTGTTGTCTTTACTCTTTCTATACGAGTAGAAACTTACAGGGGTATTAACGACTTTTTGCTTTTTGGCAGGACCAAAAGAAGCTACAAGACTTGCTACTGACAGAAAGAGAGTCCATTTACGGGTCGAAACCTAGCCCAAGAAGAGCTAGTAGTTGTAGGATGTCGGGTCACGGGTACGGGTCAAATGGAAACGGGTCGATGACTCCAACAGCCCGTAGGAGCCCGAAAATGGAGGCCCGTTCGTATTCGGGTCGACAAAACGGGTACTCTAAGGAATTGAGAAGGTTGACAACTGGACCACTTAACTTTGTGGCTATACCAAAAGAAGATACAATATCGTTTTCTTCTGTATATGGTTCTGAACCCGGGTCTCCTCTTCAGAACTGAATATTTCAATATTAACCCATATGTATTTTATGCATTAGAAGTTGTACACTTTGACTTGATGCAACAGGAATGAAGGTTTTGTGTGTTGATTGAAGTAGAGAGCAGAAAGCAGAAATGTTGTGAATATTTGGAGGGAAAAAGGGAGTTTGTTTGTACAGAACAGACAGCAGGCAGGTGATAATTTTTGTAATTTTGTATGTTGATTGTAATGTTGGGTGACTTTTTTTTTTATAACCATTTACTTATAATCTTGGTATCTATTATGCAATTAGTTGAAAAATTATAACCTTTTGAAATAAACAAAATCATCAACTAAAGAAGTTATTATGTTGCATTGTCACTTGTATGTGGATATATATACACATAGACACAATTTGTTGATAGTGGTGGCCCACATACTCCAATAATTCCCTCATAAATAGAATTAAGAAACCATTGTTGATGTATAAGTAGAAGGTATATAAGGAGTTGTCCACAAGCTGTTTGATGAAATGCCTATAAGAAACTCGGATCAGAATAATTTTAATAAAAGAAATGTTGAAGGGTAAAAAGATATGGAGGAAATCGTAGAATTAGAACTGAAATCAAAAGATATGGAATTTTACTACAAACAAGAATAAGATAATTTTTTCTCAAAATAAACATTGAATAGCTTACTTTCTTCTATGAAGCGCATAATTCTGGTGTAACTTCATCATCTTTGTCCGACCTAAGCATAACATGAGTGAATAACATATATGCAGTTTTGTAAGAGTTTATTTTATCTCATTTAAAAAAAATACTTATATTAGAAAGTTGTTGTCAGGAATGTTAGAAGAACTTCCTCAGCCTAGCAAGATTAAGTAGAATTGTTAGTGTTAACCAACCATAGACATTCTCAAGAATCTCAAAGCCTCCAACTCCTAATGAAGTGCAAACTGACAAGAAGTCCCATGAATCCAACACCAAAGCCCGCGCCAAATCCAACATAAAACCATAATCATCATCACCTTCATCCTCACCAATATAATTGTATGATGAATCATTTACCTTGATAGTGGTGGCCCACATAGTCGATTGTTCCCTTCATAAATAGAATATGGATTGTCTAGAGTTTGCAACTAACCGGGATGAGACGTTATTGAATGACAGGTTTAAGTCGCTTAAAAAGTTCAACGTAGACAAACTTGGAGGAATCACAACTTGTTGATCGATAAATCTAAAGATTCAATTTGTTTTAGATTTCCAATTGTCATCGGAATTTGTCCTGTTAGCATGTTTCTAGAAAGATTCAAGTTCTTCAATTCCACAAGATTCATTAGAGCATTTGGAATTTCTCCAACAATATTGTTGCTTGAAGGATGTAAGAAAATCTATTGTCTTGGTGTATAACAATTGACTTCCTTTTATGAAAACCAAAATATTTTCTTCATATCAACTAATGACGTTTACGATTGGTTATCATACCACTCAAATTCCCGAAGCAAGGAGGGATCGTGCCGGTTACGTTATTATGTGCCAAGTTTAAACACTGAAGAGCATCGAGGTGACAAAGTTGTTGCGGAATATTACTTATTCGATTCGAGGTTCAAGATCCTAAGTAATGACAATTTTTTTCCTATCCAATACGGGATACCACCCGTCAACAAATTATTCCCTAAATCCATGGTAAACAAACTTGTCAAATTTTGTAAAGACAACGCCCTCAAATCTGTTGTTGTGCAAGTGTAATGATCGTAGATGTTTTAGAGAACCCAATGAACTTGGAACTACGCCAGCTAATGTGTTATTGGCAAGATCTATCACTTGTAAATAAGTTAAGTTCCCTAAGCACACAGGAAGACTTCCAGAAAAATTATTATGCGATAGATCCAACACTTGGATAGTAGGCACATAGCATAAATGTACTGGAATGCTTCCTGTAAAACGATTTTTGGAGAGATTGACAATTGACAGACCTGGGTTCATTGTTTGATCGGTGTACGGAACATGTCCGGAGAGTAAGTTATATGAGAGATCCAATAACGAAACATGTGACGGGAATGAAGTGAGTGATCCCTCAAAATTGTTTGAGTTCAACATTAGAATCCTGGACGAAGTAGAGCCATGAAATGGTGGAAGTTTGTGACAACCCTCGAAAACGGGTCATTCTTTCGACTGTGTAACAAAACACTATATTGTAAAACGATTCTTCACGAAAATAAAGAACGAACCGCTAAATCATTAAAAATATAAATGATTACAAAATCTAATACATGGTTTCAAAAACCATTATTTAACCAATATTTAACTTCTACAATTATAAATAAAATAAAACAAATGAAAAGAAAAAGAAAAAGAAGACAAATACATCATACACTACAATCAATAGAGTCAAACTCTACATCCTTTTCTTGCCATCTCTTGTCCTGTCGAAATCACTAGGAGACACCCATAATTTCGAATTGTATTGCCTGCACAACCTACTCATGTCACCAACCCAACACCCTTCATCTTGGAACCCCAAATTCATGATAACAATTATTGTCCACCATACTTTTTAAAATGATTAAAAATACTTTTAAGTGTCATTGTAAAAGGGAGGTCTTCAACTATTATTTTCATGGTGAGATATATAATGGCAGATTGCCATTCTCGAAAATCACAAAACAAAAAAAATGGGTAACTAAATATCTTCTCCAATATATAAAGTTAAAAACCATACCCCTATCTTCCCATGCTAGATTGTACAATCCCATTGTGTCAACAAATAGATCACCTTTCCCTGCACATACACCAACTACATCACTTTCTTGTCTTTTGCTTGTTTCAAGTGCATATAAAGGTCTGCACTCCAATATTAAACAACGGGTATTAACCGAAAAATTTTAGAAGTATTTTCTCTATATTTCCTCCCCAAATTAACCAGCAACAAACATCTTCACCCTTCTCTCTTCATAGAAAAAGCTAGACACCACCGTCTCCACCACTTTTTCCGATCAGCTCTGTCTCCACGGTTATACAAGAAAACCACTAACATCTCCCTCAATTTTTCCGTTGTCCCACCTCAGACGAAGAACATAAAGACCCCGACGAACACCCTCTTCTTTATACTCTTCCGGCGAACCAGAAACTCCGTCAAAGCAACAACCTCGTCTCTATCTCGGGCGAAAATCAGAAAAACCACAACCATTAACCATCTTGTCTTCTTCAAACTAGAGGAGAACCAGTCCCCATCTCCGGCGACATGGCAATCGCCGTCGAGCCAGAGACACCTACGGCGAAGTTCCACGTTTTTCCGGCGAAGGCAAAATCAACGGGCAATCTCCATATCGTCTCTTTCTCGGGACTATCTCTACGGAATTCGAGCCAAGCCTCAAGCAACATCTGTACCGGCGAAGTTCCCTCGCCACCTTCGGTAACGCAAGGAAACCATCTTCTCCGACGAACACAGTGTATTTTCGGCGACATAAAAACGTCAACGCCGACAAGCAAGGTATAAACCCTTCAACCTGTTTCCTTTCTGCGTTCCCATCGCTGGCCGTGGCCTTTGGCCGGCCAGTTCCGTGCGTTACATTGTATCCTCGTTTATTCGACAGGTCACAACCCAAACAAGTTTTTGTTTAATTTGAGCCCAACATTCGGTAGCCCAATATCAACTATTAAAGTGGCAGCCCACAAGGCATAAACCATGTGAAACCCATCGAATTGATAATCCAGCCATGTTTTAAAATAATAAAATCAGATTTTATTTATTTTATTTATTTGTTTTTATAATCAGGTTTGACTTAAATAAATAAAATAATCATTTATTTAATTAAATTATTTGATTAATCATTTATCTGTTAAATAAATAATTTAATAACTTTATTTGTAATTATTAAAATTTATTTTAATAATTGTCCATTACACAAATACCTATCAATTTGACCAAGGTAAATCATTTCATCAAAGATTATAAAAGTCAAATCAATTGTAGTTCGAATACACTATCGGATAATTCAGTGTCACCAACATATCACTCAGTTAGCTTGTCTTTCTATGTATATAGGAAGCTAGTGTCATTTGGTTGAAAACATCATCTCATTATTTGAGTCTCTTGGAAGCATTGCATCAGGTGAGTTTCACGGCCCCATTTTTACTGCTTTTAACTATTTAAATTGGGAGAGAAAACATATACTTATTCAAAATGATTTTTGTGAGCTTCAAGGCCCCACTTTTACTGTTTTATAACTATTTTTATTCTGGGGAGAAAACATATACTCACTCAATTATTTTTATAATGAATAATCTGTGAGTTTTCACAGCCCCTCTTTTTACTGTATTTTAACTATTTTGGGGTGAGAAACATATTAATGTTTTTATAACATTTTGGTACAATTGGTCTTTTAAAAGACACTTACGAACAATATTTTGGTACAAATGAATCTTTTGGTACAATCAGTCTTTGTGAAAACTTGGATAAACTATCCTTTTGAGATAACTGGTCATTGAAAAGACATACTCAAACAAGTATTTTTATGAAAAAGTCTTAATTAAGACTTGTATGAAAAACTATATTTTGCGATATTAATCTTTGTATAACCGTGAGTTGATAGATGAGTACCCTATCGCCAGATCGTTTAGATCTAACATTACTGTAATCATCAACTATAGTTAGCCAACGAATATATGAGTAGTACTATTCGGGCTTGATCCCCCGCTCATGGCTAGTCGCTCTAGCCGTGTAACATATGAGATATAATTCTATTAAAACGTCGTGGACTCGACATGCCTCGGTAAAGGCGGATTTAGGTTTGATTACAGGCTCATGAACTTATACTTTAACTTATACGCCTAGCTAGCCTATAAGGGATTACGCACTAAATTAAATAATTACGTTTCATGGATTTGTAACAAGTGAACTTGAACGTACATGGATTTGTACTAAATGACTTACCTTTATAAAATCATGTAGAAATGGTTTTACGCACCGATCATGTGCAAATTTTGTTTTATAGAGTTAAAACATTTTACAAAAGTGTATTAAGCACTGAACATGTGCAAATTTGGTTTCAGGGTTTTGAAACGCTTTTCAACGATTACTTTAGTACACGAGTTGTACTGACAAATATTTTGGAATAAATCAACGATTTATAGAGTCATAAAACCTGTGAACTCACCAACCTTTGTGTTGACACTTTTTCTAATATGTTTTCTCAGGAAATGAAAGTTGAAGCTTCATTAGCATATTTAAACGCATTCGGGTTACCATTTTGAAGAAATATCTATTTACCAAAAACAATAACTTTTGTTTGGAAACATTAAGTATTGGTAATCTATTTTGATTTGCGCTGATTTACTATTGATCGATTGTTGTGATTTCCGATGTACGTCGCACGCCCGCTCTTCCGCAAAACCAGTTTTGGCGGGGTGTGACAAAGTTTGCCACTAATTTGGTTGTGCGATAAATCCAAGTAAACTATCTGGGAGGAGATGTTCTCAAACCACTCTGGTACCGTATCTCTGATACTTGAGTTAGAGAGAAATAACCAATGAAGATTTACCTGTGTTTGAAGCCAATTTGGGAAATAGGGTCCGATGTTGCATGAGTTTGCATAAAATCTCTTCAATTGGACGGGAGGAATCCATCGAGAGCTGAAATTTAACGCTAATGAATTATAGGACAATGACAAGTATGCTAGATTCTTCACTTCGTTGAAGTGAATTTCAGAAAGAATTCTGACCAATGAATTATTATCGACATGTAGCATTTCGAGCTTCGAGAGTTGCCCAAAACTCACAGGAATGTTCCCACTCAATTGATTGTTAGAAAGACCTAGCTCTCTAAGAGAGGATAGGCCACCAAGTGACGGAGGTATATGACCAGACAATGTATTTCCATATAAAACAAGGTGTTCAAGTTTCTTAAAATCTCCAAGCTTATTTGGAATGCTTCCATTGAATTGGTTCCATCCAAGATTAAGATCTTTTAAACTATTCAGCATGCAATCATTCATGTTTTTTATTAAACTCGAAAGATCTCTTGCAAATCTATTATACGATAAATTAAGGACACTCAAATTGCATAACTTCACATCTTTAAGAATCGAATCATGAAACATATTGGAACTAAGATCCAAACTAACAAGACCAGTAATGTTGGATAACAACCCATGAATTGTTGAATTGATAGAATTGCCAGAGAGATCGAGCGAATGAAGAGATGTGAAATTGACGTATTTAATGGAAGGTATATTATTGATACCACAAGAGGCCAAGTTCAACGTAAGCAAAGAAGGTAGCATGTTAATCGGATGGAACCAATCAACATGTTGAGAGATGGATATACCTGATAAATCCAAGTGCTTTAACAACGTTAACGAAGACACCCACCGCACATTATCCTTGATCACCATTGAAGAATCCAAATAAAGAATATCTTTACAATGACTAAGATCAAGGTATTGTAACCTTGAGAGATTTCCTAGATTATGAGGGATTACACCACTAAAACGTGCGCATGAAAGGTTAAGGTATTCTAAATGCGTAAAAGATCCAAAAAATTTAGGAATTTTTCTTCTTGAAAAATCGTTCCCACTCAGGTCTAGGTAACGTATATGCTTCAAAGTCACTAACGAATGACTTAACTCACCTTTGAGCTGGTTGTTGAAAAATGAATCCCAGTCAAGAGTTAAATCATCAACTAAAGACACAGGATTTCGAAGATCAAGTTTGACAACATGACCGGTTCGCGTGTCACAACTAACTCCCTGCCATTGACAACATTCTTCTCCGGTCCAAGTTGGCAGACGATTTAGTCCGTGAGTAACACCTTGTTTAAAAAGGAGCAGAGATTTCCTCTCCTTTTTAGAACATGTAACATTTGAAGAAACCGGCATCATCATGGTGTTGTGGCTTGTGACATATCTTTGCAAGAACAAGAGGAATGTAAAGAAAATGAAGAGAAAAGTGGTTTCCATTTTGGAGTAAGATAGACAAGAGTAGCACAAGCAAGGGCGTATATATAAAATAGAAAATCATTAGTATAATTTTTCAACAGGGGACATAAAAATTAAATGAATTGTCAAGTCTTTCAAGAGCTTGTGGCCACATACATAACATCTAGTTTTCTTTGGGTCCATTAATTGGTTTTGCAGTCAACAAAAAGCAGTTGACTACAGTTTTTTGTACATAAACTTTCCTATCAATTGCCAAAGATCTAAATTTTCTATGAATAACATTTTAATATTTATTAGTCGGTTACCAAAAGTAATGAGCAAAGACTCAGGGTTTATAATCTTTATGGGTCAAATTGGATGACTACATAAGTCGACTATGGAGAAAAGTGTGATTTTTTATAGCACAAAATATATCTTTCTAAAGATTTAGATAATTATTCTAAATGTAATGTTTTGCAATCATAACTAATACATTCATTATATTTAATCTTGTAAAGAAATGGCAAAAACTTGTTGGTTAATTGATGCAGGCCCAAATGTAGAAGAGCATACTCTTGTATTTCTGGAAGCACAAAATCGTGTAAGAAAAGTGTCTTAACTGAAATAAGCATAACTTTTGCATTAGGTCTCCGTTTCAAGCCCATGAGTAACTAAATCAAAGCTTGTGATGAGGACTACGACATGATAAACGTCATAGGCGGTTTACCGAACTTTCCGGCCCAAAAACGCTGTCTTGGACATTTATTTGCGTTTTTATGTTTTTTCCTTATTATGTTAAACTTTGTTTTATGCCCAGTTTATGGCCCGTTTATTGTTTTTGGCCCATTCGAAATTATAGGCCATATTTAAAGTGTGTTCTTTGTGTTGAACAAGTTTTGAATGCCAATCCCACAGAATTCGTTGAATCAACGTGTCCAATCTATACTATCGTTCTTTTGAGTCCACATCATCAACTCGGCCCTTGGATCTTATAAATGGGTCGGGTCTAGATCAAGACCTGCCCCGTTGAAAGCCCTAATGCTGCACACAGACTTGTGGTTAACAACTACAAGTAAAGCCAAATATGAATGTGTATATCTATTTAAGGGAATGTGTTCCTATGTTTCAAAATGAGTTGAATAAAACAAGATGTTTCAATTTGCTCTGTTTTCTTCACTGCCCGATATTCTGCTTTCTGATTTAATGATTTTCTCCAACAGACCCTACAATCATGACACGAGTCTAATGGTGCAATCTAAATCACACTATCTTCCACATTGCTTCATTGTACAATAGGTTAAATCCTCAAATGGGTCAACCCGGTTTAGTTTTAGTCATGGCGGTGGTGGTCACTTTTTTTTGAAATTCAGAACACACACGACTACTTATAAAAAGTTCTTCGATGGCTTCATTGGAACGTAAAGAATTCTCCAACAAAATTGTTGCTTGAGAGTACGGGTATAAGTGAGCCGAGCCATTCGCGAGCTACACGAGCTCGGCTCGTTAAAAGCTCGAGTTAAACAAGCTTGAGCTTAACTTACAACTCGTTTATTAAACGATCTCGAGCTTAAGCTTTAGTCAAACAACTCATTTAATTAGACTTCCGAGCCTAGATGAGCTAATATATATTAGTTATTATAAAAACATCATTACATATTATAAATTTATATAATTATGTATCTATGTATACATTATACATATTTATGTATATAATATAATATAATATAAAAAGTATAACATCTACAACATATAAAAGAAAATTATATATTTCATATATATGAGAGCTTAAATGAGCATAATTGAGTCGGGTCCGAGTCTGTAAACGACTTAACGAGCTGAGCTCGAGCTTTACACATAAGCTTCGAAAAGAGCCGAACTCGAGCTCGATAAGAAAAGGAGCCCAGCTTGAACCTAGTCAAGCCCGGACTCGGCTCGTCTCATTTACACCTCCTATTTGAGAGGTATAAGGATGCAAGAAATTGTTTGTTGTCAAACTATTAGGTATGGAACAGATAAGTTATTGAATGAGAGATTCAAGTGGCTTAAAAAGTTCAAGCTAGACAAACTTTGAGGAAACCGACCAGATAGCTTGTTCATCGACAAATCTTACTCTATATAATATGAGGCCTAGATTTGATTATAATTTGACAACTCATCACTTTACAACACCCCTATTGGCTACCAATGCCATGTGTAATTGGCACTTAATGCCACCTGGAATCTTCAATTTAAACCTGCGAAAATTTCTTGACAAGTCAAATGCTTTTCATTTGAAGCTCTCCCCTCTACGTGCCCTAATTCACTTGCCTCCCTAAACCGCTCCGCCCAAACCTTAAGCGATTATCGGTGCATCCTTTTTCATTGCATGCTCTAAGCTTTCCCTCCATTGCCGCTATCCATATGTAAAACGGATTTCTCCCCTGAGTTCCCAGGTCATCACGATTTTGGGTTTTCTCTGCCAATTGCTTCCACCACAGTCGCTCTCCTTCCCCGTTGTGAAACGAAACAATTAACGTAAGTATTGATTTTGAATAATATCTGAGCATTTTGCCCTTAGTTTCCATCATTTGACCTATTATCTATGAAACCCTACCTGCAGATACATCAAACTGTTTTGATTCGTAGACTTGCATACAATCAAATCACCTCCATCTCTGTCTGCACTCTGCAGAGCTTCAAGCTCATGCTAGCTGTTGATCAACCAGTTGAAGCATCTATTTTCACACTTTGGTGTGTACTGATTTTAGGGTTTTACATGAACATTTATCATTCGTGAGATTTTTTCTTCCTTTTCTTCTGGAATTGTGGCATTTTTTTGCTTTTATTCAATTGTTTCGTTTCGTACTATTGGAATGCATAATATCATGCATAATATTCTGCCCTTGATCTCCTCTCAATCACGATTTATGGCTTTTATTGTTTTCCTTGTATAGCCTTTTTCCTTTTTAGGTGTTTCCTTTTCTTAGCATTGTTTTGCCTATTTAGATGAATCTTCTTTGTATCAACCGTTCATCAATAAATAGAAAAACTTTTGAAAAAAGTTTTTATGGTATCAGAGCAGTGATCTTACACGCTCGATCCAAACTCAAACAAAACATCGTTGATTCAAGCTATCATGGCTGGCGATGACTCAAACGAAAATAAACCCAAAACCAATGCGGTCAGTCACGATCACAGCTCTCCCTTCTACCTCCATCCTTCCGATTATCCAAGACAAATGCATGTCAACGATGCATTAACCGACAACAACTACCTCGATTGGGTCCAGGAAATGGAGAATTTCTTGTTTGCTAAAAACAAGATAGGATTCATTGATGGAACAATGGAGAAACCCGAAGTTGGTGACATCAATTACATGGCATGGATGCGATGTGATGTGATGATCAAAGGATGGCTCACCGCAGCCATGGAGAAGGAGATCCGAGGGAGCGTGAAATACGCCAATTCCGCATCGGAAATCTGGAAAGACCTTCAAAAAAGGTTTGGAAAAGAAAGTGCACCCCGTGCATACGAATTAAAGCAAGCCATTTCGAGCACAAGGCAGGACGGTATGACCGTGTCTGCCTATTACACAAAGCTTCGTGGTTTGTGGGATGAGATGCAGTCTTTCCTTCCCACACCAAAATGCAGATGTAACAGTTGCACTTGTGGCCTAGGAAAATCCCTCAAAGAGCTACGTGAAAAGGAACAATTGTATGAGTTTCTTATGGGTCTCGATCGTGATTTCTCCATCATAAGAACTCGGATCCTTGCAACTAAACCTATCCCGTCTTTGGGAATGCTTATCATTTGGTTGCCGAGGACGAGCAACAAAGAATTGTAGCCGGAGGAAAGAAACCAGTGAGCGAGGCAGTAGCTTTTCAAGCTACTGTGAAGAAGAATGCTTCATTCAACAAAACCGGGCAGAAAGATGACAAACCAACAGGCGAGTGTGATATTTGCGGAAAGGAAGGACACACTCACGATGGCTGCTTCAAGCGTATCGGTTACCTGGAATGGTGGCCCGGAAAGAATAAACGTGAAAAGGGGAAGCCAAGAGCAGCGTGCGCCGAGACCGAAGCAAGTTTGATCTCAAACTTGACAAAAGAACAATATGAGGAGTTCCAGAGATTCTTTGCTGGAGAGAACAAAACAACACAAAAGGAAGTCCCTCGATCTGCAAATATGGCAGGTAAACTCAAACACGATGATCAATGGATTGTTGATTCTGGATGTACAGAACACATTTCTTACAGGTCTGACATCTTTGATGAGTTAACTGAGTCCAAAAATGAGGCACCCGTAACCATCCCTAACGGAGAAAACGTACCGGTTGAAGCAAAGGGCAGTCACACCTTACCAAATGGAATAAAAGTCCACGATGTGTTGCATGTTCCAAAATTTACTTTTAACCTTTTGTCAGTTAGCAAACTCTCAAAAGATCTAAAATGTGCTGTGACATTCTTTCCTGAATTTTTTATTATGCAGGGCTTGCGTTCGAGGAAATTGATTGGAGCGGGTAAGTGCAAAAATGGTCTATATGAAATGAGGATGCTTGGAAATACAAGAAGGGCAATGGTGGTTATTAGTAATATGTGGCATAAAAGACTAGGGCATGCAGGGGATGAAAAGTTGTCTCAAATAAAATTTCTTAATAATTTTTCTTTTAAAAATAATGATGATGTTTGTGATTCTTGTATGAAGTCTAAGTTAACAAGAAAGCCTTTTTCCATTAGTACAACTAAAACTGATTCTTGTTTTGATCTTATACATTGTGACATATGGGGGAAGTATCGAACGCCGTCATTTTCAAAAGCAAACTATTTCTTGACGATAGTAGACGACTATAGTCGAGCCGTTTGGGTATATCTACTCAAGCACAAGTTTGAAGCTAGTACGTGCCTCATGTATTTTCACAAGATGGTCAAGACACAATTTGAAAAGAATATTAAAAGAATAAGATGTGATAATGGCGGGGAGTTCATTTCCAACCAAATGATGAACTTTTATGCGGAACAAGGCATCACTTTGGAGACGTCATGCCCACACACTCCACAACAAAACGGAGTCGTGGAGAGAAAACATAGACATTTGCTGGAAACGGCGCGAGCCCTCAAGATTGAAGCAAGTCTTCCCAAGAGATTTTGGGGAGAATGTATTCTAACCGCAACATACATCATAAATAGGTTGCCCTCAAAGGTTATTGAACATAAAACGCCATACGAGTTACTACATGGCGAGAAACCTAACTACGATCACATGAGAATCTTGGGTTGCTTGGCATATTATCGAAATGTCGACACGAACGGAGACAAGTTCGAAGAAAGAGGAAGGCCGGGCGTTTTCATGGGATACCCAAATGGAACAAAAGGGTATAAAATATTTGATCCAAACAGTGGTAAAATCATTACATCAAGAGATGTAAAATTTGCTGAAAAGGTTTTTCCATTTTCTACAAATATTAAAGAAAATCAACATGAAGAGGATGATGTGTTCACACCCTTCTCTGATGAAGACAACGAGCCCACTAAGCCCACTGATCCCAATAAAACACAATTGGATGAAGTGGGCCTGAATGATCTGGATAGCCATCTTGTGATTGCCGAACAAATAGAATGGGATGAAATGAGCCAAAACGGTCCAGCCGAGAGCCACAATGGGCCTGTTCAAGATGGGCCTGAAATCACAAATGATCCAGACGAGAGCCACAATGGGCCTGTTCACGATGGGCCTGAAGTCACAAATGATCCAGAAGCTACCCAATCCACTCAACCAAACACAAATGAAGCCCAAAATCACAACAATGTCGCACAAAATAGAGAAAAAGGAAACATAATCAGGCCGCTTCATCTTAATGATTATGATGTTGAACTTCCACCTTCTATAGACCATGCACAACCCGACTCCGATCAAGGATCCTCAACGGTATGTCCCATAGCTAATTTTGTTTCCTATGAAAATTTTTCTCAAACTCACAAAGCCTTTATTGCGGCCATCGCTTCTAATGATGAGCCAAAGAGTTTTAAACGAGCAGTGCATGATCAACATTGGAGGGAAGCTATGCAAAAGGAAATAAAGGCTCTCGAAGATAATGGAACTTGGACCATAGAAGACCTACCCAATGGTAAACGTGTCATAGATTCCAAATGGGTCTATAAGATAAAATTCAAACCAAATGGCGAGGTCGAAAGGTACAAAGCGAGACTTGTTGCAAAAGGGTACACACAAATGGAGGGTGTTGATTATCATGATACTTTTGCACCCGTAGCCAAGTTAGTAACCGTGAGGACTCTCATAGCTATTGCCGTCAAAAAGGGATGGAACATTCACCAACTAGATGTGAATAACGCCTTTCTACACGGTGACTTGAATGAAGAAGTATATATGAAAATTCCACAGGGCTACGACAAAGGGGGAGGCACTAAAGTGTGCCGATTGAGAAAGTTACTATACGGTTTGAAACAGGCCTTGAGAAACTGGTATCAAAAATTCACATCGGCTCTACTTCAACTTAACTACAAACAATCCGCTGCAGATCACTCTTTATTTATTTATAGAGTCGGGAAAATCTTCGTTACCGTTCTCATATATGTTGATGACGTAATAATAACAGGAAACGATGAGAACAAAAATCCAAGAAACAAAATATTTTCTAGACAACAAATTTAGTATCAAAGATCTTGGTCCACTAAAGTACTTCCTTGGCATAGAGGTAGCACGGACCAAAGATGGTTTGGTACTAAGCCAACGAAAGTACACCCTTGACATCTTGGAAGATAGTGGGATGTTAGGATGTAGGCCATGTTCCTTCCCGATGGAGCAGAACCTAAAACTTGACAACGAACAAAATGATGCCAGTATAGATGCAAACAAGTATAGAAGATTAGTTGGTCGATTACTTTATCTACAAGCAACTCGGCCCGATATTGCTTATCCCGTGAACATTCTAAGCCAATATGTCTCGAATCCTCGACAAAGACACCTCGATGCTGCCATGCGGGTCCTTCGTTACCTGAAGGCTACACCCGGACAAGGTATTTTCTTTCCAAAAGACGGAGGTACAAAATTAGTTGCATACTGCGATGCTGACTGGATGGGTTGTCCACTCACACGAAGATCTAGAACCGGGTACCTACTACTCTTGGGGGGGCTCTCCTATTTCATGGAAGTCGAAGAAACAGTCAGTGGTTTCCCGTTCCTCGGCAGAAGCCGAGTATCGTGCCATGGCAGCAACCACTAGTGAAATCTTGTGGATGAGATGGTTACTCAAAGGTCTTGAAACAGAACAACGTGACTCCACACTGCTTTATTGTGACAATGATGCAGCTCGTCATATCGCCAACAATCCTGTTTTCCATGAACGCACTAAACATGTGGAAATGGATTGTTATTTTGTCAAAGAACGAGTTGAATCGCGTGAAATCAAACCCCTCTACATTGACTCGAAGATGCAGATTGCTGATCTACTCACCAAAGCGTTAGGTGCAAAACAACTCGAATTTCTGCTTGTCAAGATGGGCATGCGGAACCTCCATGCTCCACCTTGAGGGGGAGTATTGGAATGCATAATGTAACACCTTGAATTTTAATACCAAATATTGGCCAAAATAAAACATTTTTATAAATAGAAGAACATCCTCAATTTGGATTTACAAAAAGCTTGGTATGAAATCAGAGTATAAAAGTAGGTGTTACAAAATAGATCATAACCAAGCTAACACTAAATCCAATCTAGTGCTCTTCTAATCTAGGTCCCGCATCTCTATCCATGCGTACCTAAGCCTTCGATCCCGAACCTGAGTACATAGCAAAACAAAACAAAACAAGGAGTACGTGAGACAAAAACGTCTCGTGAGCTACATGGGTTTAGACCCGATAATATAATGAAATGTCACGTTTCATATAACCACTCAATATACATATATATATATCCAACTATCCAATCTAGTCACCTTAGTGTGACCCTATCAACCTTGCTTACCTAGCAATCACGTCTAACTATCGGGTTGCCCCCGAACTAGCTAGAATCACATACATATCTAGTTATTGGGTCGCCCCCGAGCTAACTAGAAACAAGGTATCGGCAAAAGGATCGCCCACGCTACCGATACCTGCCTTGCCCACCGGAATACGTCCAATGAGTAAGACTACTAACGTGGAAGAGTCGATGGGAAATCCATCCCAACTGCCCCTCAATCCACACCTCATGACCGGGGAGTCTCCCGTATCATCACATCATCTCAACCTCATCATAACCCTATGGTTATGTCAATCTAGCTCTCGGCTATCACGTCTATCATCAAACAAGTTAGTTCAATACTATCATCGGTATAACTAACTATCAACTACTAGTCTACACAATTGAGCAAATAGACCATAACACAAGTAATAAAAATGTATTTCATAGGCTATGTACTCAGTAAAGTCCACACGTACTCACCTTAGCAATAAAGATACTTTAACCGTATTCTTCCCGCCGGTTCCTTGTTCACAATTCGTCCACTTCAACACTTCACCGAATGTCTAAAACAATTATCACAATAAGATTATCAAGACAAACTACTACCAATGTGTTCATCTACCTCTAGATAACACCCATCAATCCATTTCCCCCAAATATATTGATTTACCAAACCCTAGGTTTAACCAACCCGAAGATTCTTACAAATCATAATCATACACTTGTTTTCCTTGTTAATATATCATCTATTAAGTGTATACACCATTTATTTCACCATAAATCACCAACACAAGAACTAGGGTTTCAAACCCTAGCTTCAAGATCCATAGATCTTGAGCTACAAAGATGAAAGAGTGAAGATATACCTTTAATCTTCCACTAGGAGTGAAATCTACAAAGATTTGTGAAGAAATCAACCCAAACCAGATGCTATGCTCGAAAATCGCCAAGAGAGAAAACTATGGTTTTGATATGGCATTAAATGAGCTCAACCCGTCTTTAATGCTGGTCGTCCAGAGTTCACGGCGCGAACTAAGTTCGCGTCGCTAACTTTGCATGTTCGGCCATACTTAGCGATCGCTACCCAACCGCGAACTACATCACGCCACCTGACCAAACTCCCTGGCCCTACTTCCCGATCGCGAAGTAGGGTTCGCGTCGCGAACTCCCTTAGGCAGCAGGGCTGCATTTTTCCAACTTTGTCTCGACCCGGTTTCGCCCATAACTTTCTCGTACGGTGTCCAAACGACACGAAACCAATTTCCACGTGTTTTATATGATTTATCCATAATTATCATATTTTTACATATTTTATTTATTTACAATTTCGGGTCGTTACAACTATCTACCCCTTAAGAAGATTCCGTCCTCGGAATCTCATCATAGTTCACGAAATCCGGGTACCTCTTCCGAATCTCGTCCTTGACTTCCCAAGTCAAATTCGGCCCAAGTGAATGCTTCCACTTGACCAACACCAACTCGATCTCCTTATTCCGAAGCTTCTTTGTTTTCGTTTCTAATATAGCCTCGGGCTCCTCAATCAACCGGTTCGGGCCGTCAACCCGCAACTCTTGCAATGGAATAATATTTTCAACTTCCCCGATAAACTTCTTCAAATAACTCACGTGAAAGGTGTCATGCACACCTTGAAGCTCGGGTGGAAGTTCCAACTTAAAAGCTTGAAGCCCGACCCGTTTCAATATTTTAAACGGTCCAACATACCTTGAACTTAACTTCCCTTTCTTACCAAACCGCATTACACCTTTCCAAGGTGACACTTTCAACATGACCATATCACCGACATCCAAGTCGTTTGGCCTTTTCTTCAAACCCGAATAACTTCGTTGTCTATCTTGGGCGACTTTCATGTTGGTTTGAATAATACCGATCTTCTCATTTGTCACTCTCACGATCTCGGGACCCGTGAGTTTCGTCTCTCCTGCTTCCAACCAACAAGATGGAGTTCTACATTTTCTTCCATACAACGCCTCATAAGGCGGCATCTTGATAGTCGAGTGATAACTATTATTATACGAGAACTCGACTAACGGTAAATGTTCATCCCATTTACCACCGAAGTCTAACACACACGATCTCAACATGTCTTCAACCGTTTGAATCGTTCTCTCACTTTGACCGTCGGTTTGCGGGTGATAGGCCGTGCTCAACCGCAACTTTGTACCTAACTCTTCTTGTAATGACCGCCAAAATCTCGAGGTAAACCTCGCGTCTCTATCGGACACAATCGATAACGGAACCCCGTGAAGTCGAACCACCTCATCAACATACATCTTAGCCAATTTCTCAAGTGGCAACGTTTCCCGAATTGCTAAAAATAATGCACTCTTGGTCAACCGGTCAACTATGACCCAAATGGCATCGTGACCTCTACTCGTCTTCGGTAAACCTACTATGAAATCCATAGTTATATCTTCCCACTTCCCGGCCGGTACAACCAATGATTGAGCTACCCCATATGGTACTTGATGCTCGGCTTTCACTTGTGCACACGTGGCACACTTAGAGATATACTTGGCCACTCTCGCCTTCATTCCGGGCCACCAATAAACCCGTTTCATATCTTGGTACGTCTTTGTACTCCCCAGGTGAATCGAATACTTCGATTTGTGCACATCACACAACAACTCTTTTCGGATACCACCGAACTTAGGAACCCAAATGCGACCGCCTACGGTCTTCAACCCTTGTGCATTTTCGAGAAAATGTTGGTTTTTACTTAACCGTTCTTGTCTTAACTCGTCCTTTCCCATAACCTCTCGTTGGGCATTCTTGATTCTTTCGATAATACTCGAGATGACTTCTATACGTGTTAAAATTCCCCGGTTCGGGTTCTCATAAACTTTTCGGCTCAAGGCGTCGGCCACTACATTAGCCCTTCCCGCGTGATACACAATCTCACAATCATAATCGGCAATCAACTCGATCCACCTTCTTTGTCGCATATTAAGATCCTTTTGAGTAAACACGTATTGTAGGCTTTTATGATCCGGGTACAACGTACACCGAGTACCATACAAATAATGCCTCCACAACTTCAAGGCAAAAATAATCGCCGCCAATTCCAAGTCGTGTGTCGTGTACCTTAATTCCGCATTCTTCAATTGTCGCGAGGCATACGCGATCATTTTACCTCTTTGCATCAACACACAACCGAGCCCTTGATTCGAAGCATCACTATAAACCACAAAATCCTCCATACCATCCGGTAACGTAAGGATCGGCGCGTTACATAACTTTTCTTTTAACAACTTAAACGCCTCTTCTTGCTTCTTCTCCCACACAAACTTCTCACTTTTTCTCGTCAACTTCGTGAGTGGAATCGCGATTCTCGAAAAGTCTTGTATAAACCTTCGGTAATAACCGGCTAATCCAAGAAAACTTCTAACCTCGGTAGGAGTCCTCGGAGGCTCCCAATTTGACACCGCTTCAATCTTGGACGGATCAACCTTAATACCATCACACGTCACCACGTGACCTAAGAATTGCACCTCGCGCAACCAAAATTCACACTTCGAGAATTTTGCATACAACTTCTCCCGTTTCAACACGTCTAGAACAAGCCTCAAATGACCTTTGTGTTCTTCTTCGGTTTTCGAATAAATCAAAATGTCGTCAATAAACACAATCAAAAACTTATCAAGGAACGGTTTACAAACCCGATTCATCAAATCCATGAAAATAGCCGGCACGTTTGTAAGACCCAACGGCATCACTAGAAACTCATAATGACCATAACGTGTACGAAAAGCCGTCTTCTCGGTGTCGCCTTCTTTCACCCGAACTTGGTGATAACCCGACCTCAAATCGATCTTCAAGAAATAACTAGCACCTTGCAATTGGTCGAATAAGTCGTCAATTCTCGGCAACGGGTAACGGTTCTTAATAGTTACCTTATTCAACTCTCGGTAGTCGATACACATTCTCATCGAACCGTCTTTCTTCTTAACAAATAACACCGGTGCACCCCACGGTGACGAACTCGGACGAATAAAACCTTTGTCTAACAAATCTTGCAATTGAGTCATCAATTCCCGCATCTCGGTGGGAGCTAAACGATATGGAGCACGAGCAATCGGCGTCGCCCCCGACACTAAATCAATTTTAAATTCGACTTGTCTCTCTGGTGGCAAACCGGGCAAGTCATCGGGAAATACCTCGGGAAAATCCCGAATAATTTTGACATCATCCATTGACTTCTTTTCCTTTCGGCCATCTAATACATATGCAATAAACGATGCACAACCTTTCGATATACTTTTCCTCGCCTTAATGGCGGTAATCACATTAGGCATGTGATGTCGTTTCTTCCCATACACATACACTTTCTCATTCTCGGGTGTCCTAATCGACACTATTTTCTTTCCACACAAAATTTTGGCTTGGTGCATACCCAACCAATCCATACCGATAACCACATCAAACGCCCTAATTCCCATGGGCAACAAATCCACCTTAAACTTTCTACCGTCTATTTCTATTTCACAATTTCTATAAACACATTCAACCATAGACGTTTTCCCGTCGGCTACTTCTATCTCATAAACCTCATCTAACATTTCGGACGGCACATTCAATTTACAACCGAACTCATAAGACACAAACGAATAATTGGAACCCGAATCAAACAAAATATGAGTTGGCAAGGAGTTAATGAATAAAGTACCTGACACCACATCGTGTGCCTCCTTCGCCTCCTCCCGAGTGAGTTGGAAGGATCGCCCCTTCACCTTAGCCGGTTCCACTTTCTTTTGAGCCGTGGACACCATCGATTCGGTCCCCTTCTTCGGGCATGCATTGCTATAGTGCCCCTTCTCGTGACACGAGAAACACTCAACATCGGCCATTGACTTGGCCCTACAATCTCGGGCTATGTGCCCCGCCCTCCCACAACTAAAACAAGATTTCGGCTCCCCTCGGCATGAGCCGGTATGATTTTTCCCGCATTTCTTGCACGAGCCAACACTACCTTGCTTAGAGAAGCTCGAAGTGAACTTCCCCTTTTTGAACGAACTAGAGCCGCTCTCGTCTTTTCTTTTCTCGCCCACAAGGGCCCTCTCGGCGACCCGTGCCTCATTTACTTCCTCAACACTCCGGGCGGCACTAATGGCCTCATCAAGTGAAACCGCCCTCTTCACCTCCAACTGGTAGTCCCACGATAACCCACTAGCGTACCGAACCACCCTCAACCTCTCATCCGAGTAGGTTTTAGCCACAAACGGGAGCAATCCCGTGAACTCCCTCGAGTATTCTTCGATTGACATATCACCCTTCTTGAGGGTCACGAATTTCTCGTGCATCTTTTCCAAATCCCTCTCGGGACAAAACTTCTTTTTCAACCTCGTGGTAAACTCATCCCACGACATCTTCTCAATCACCTCCCTCCCGAGGGTCTCATACACGATATCCCACCATACCATGGCATCTTCTTTTAGTAATTGTGACGCATACGTCACCATATCAGCATCCTTACACTTGCTACTACCAATAACCCTCTCGGTTTCCCGGATCCACCTCATCGTTACTTTCGGGTCCGAACTACCCGTATACACATTTGGCTTACAAGCCATGAAGGATTTAAACGAACAACCTTCTTTCACAATGGGCTTAGCCCTAGCATCACTTTGGCCACCCGTGGAGGATTTCCCCTCCCCGGTGCCACTACCCCCGGTTCTCTCTTCCGACTTAGCCTCGGATTCACGGTCCCCTCCCGACCTCTCACGGTCTCCAATAATACGGTGCACTTCTTCGGCCACCGTTCCCTTGATTTGATCGATAATAGTTTGGAGATCCGCCATGGTTACCGGAGTTCTATTAGCTCCGACCTCCGACTCATCAACTCGATGCATCGACGGTTGACTTTCTTGCTCAACCACCCTCTCGACAGGAGGTACTTCCTCCTCCCGGCCCTCCGGGGCTATACCACTTCTACGTGTGGTCACCATTTCTTTCAATCAAGACTATACGAAAGACATTAAACATTTAGTACCTTGTGTACAACCCATTATTCGCATAAGACTCAATATCCAAAATCATATCAAATTCATCGGTCCCCTAGGTTCAACCCTAAACTTAATATAAAGTCTCGAGGTCAACCTATGTTCTCAAGGAATCTTATATTCCTAATGCTACAGTCTAAGATTAGGATGGTCATCCAACCTAATTCACTTAAACTATAGCTCTGATACCAAGTTGTAACACCTTGAATTTTAATACCAAATATTGGCCAAAATAAAACATTTTTATAAATAGAAGAACATCCTCAATTTGGATTTACAAAAACCTTGGTATGAAATCAGAGTATAAAAGTAGGTGTTACAAAATAGATCATAACCAAGCTAAGACTAAATCCAATCTAGTGCTCTACTAATCTAGGTCCCGCATCTCTATCCATGCGTACCTAAGCCTTCGATCCCGAACCTGAGTACATAGCAAAACAAAACAAAACAAGGAGTACGTGAGACAAAAACGTCTCGTGAGCTACATGGGTTTAGACCCGATAATAAAATGAAATGTCACGTTTCATATAACCACTCAATATACATATATATATATATATATATATATATATATATATATATATATATATATATATATATATATATATATATATATATATATATATATATATCCAACTATCCAATCTAGTCACCTTAGTGTGACCCTATCAACCTTGCTTACCTAGCAATCACGTCTAACTATCGGGTTGCCCCCGAACTAGCTAGAATCACATACATATCTAGTTATCGGGTCGCCCCTGAGCTAACTAGAAACAAGGTATCGGCAAAAGGATCGCCCACGCTACCGATACCTGCCTTGCCCACCGGAATACGTCCAATGAGTAAGACTACTAACGTGGAAGAGTCGATGGGAAATCCATCCCAACTGCCCCTCAATCCACACCTCATGACCGGGGACTCTCCCGTATCATCACATCATCTCAACCTCATCATAACCCTATGGTTATGTCAATCTAGCTCTCGGCTATCACGTTTATCATCAAACAAGTTAGTTCAATACTATCATCGGTATAACTAACTATCAACTACTAGTCTACACAATTGAGCAAATAGACCATAACACAAGTAATAAAAATATATTTCATAGGCTATGTACTCAGTAAAGTCCACACGTACTCACCTTAGCAATAAAGATGCTTAACCGTATTCTTCCCGCCGGTTCCTTGTTCACAATTCGTCCACTTCAACACTTCACCGAATGTCTAAAACAATTATCACAATAAGATTATCAAGACAAACTACTACCAATGTGTTCATCTACCTCTAGATAACACCCATCAATCCATTTCCCCCAAATATATTGATTTACCAAACCCTAGGTTTAACCAACCCGAAGATTCTTACAAATCATAATCATACACTTGTTTTCCTTGTTAATATACCATCTATTAAGTGTATACACAATTTATTTCACCATAAATCACCAACCCAAGAACTAGGGTTTCAAACCCTAGCTTCAAGATCCATAGATCTTGAGCTACAAAGATGAAAGAGTGAAGATATACCTTTAATCTTCCACTAGGAGTGAAATCTACCAAAGATTTGTGAAGAAATCAACCCAAACCAGATGCTATGCTCGAAAATCGCCAAGAGAGAAAACTAGGGTTTTGATATGGCATTAAATGAGCTCAACCCGTCTTTAATGCTGGTCGTCCAGAGTTCACGGCGCGAACTAAGTTCGCGTCGCTAACTTTGCATGTTCGGCCATACTTAGCGATCGCTACCCAACCGCGAACTACATCACGCCACCTGACCAAACTCCCTGGCCCTACTTCCCGATCGCGAAGTAGGGTTCGCGTCGCGAACTCCCTTAGGCAGCAGGGCTGCACTTTTCCAACTTTGTCTCGACCCGGTTTCGCCCATAACTTTCTCGTACGGTGTCCAAACGACACGAAACCAATTTCCACGTGTTTTATATGATTTATCCATAATTATCATATTTTTACATATTTTATTTATTTACAATTTCGGGTCGTTACACATAATATCATGCATAATATTCTACCCTTGATCTCCTCTCAATCACGATTTATGGCTTTTATTAATTTCCTTGTATAGCCTTTTTCCTTTTTAGGTGTTTCCTTTTCTTAGCATTGTTTTGCCTATTTAGATGAATCTTCTTTGTATCAATCGATCCTCAATAAATAGAAAAATTCTGAATAAAGTTTTTACGCACTTCACTTAATTTGAGTTCTAATGTGTTGTTGATTGAATCAGGCCAATTTTTGTTAAGTTATTATTATGTGTTTTTGGTTTAGGTATGTTGATTGATTTTGGTTTAGGGTTGTGTCTTGGTCAACGTAAGTCTTGAATTTGAATAATATCTTAACATTTTGCCCTTACTTCCATCATTTTATACGCTAAGCCTTGACCTACTATCTACGAAACGAAAAACAGATTCGGTATGTACTGATTTTAGGGTTTTACATGAACATTTATGATTCGTGAGATTTTTTCTTCTTTTTCTTATGGAATTGTGGCATTTTTTTTGCTTTTAGTCAATTGTTTCGATCCATACTTGACTTAATTTGAGTTCTAATTGGATTGGTGTTCAAAAATTAAACTTGCTATATTGTGTTCTTATTAAATAGCTTAGTTAGGTTTTGCAAAATTAGGGGGTTGACTTTCAATTTTGAATTGATTCTAAGCATTTGGAGTTACCTATTTTGGCGGTGTTCTTGAAATCTCATTGAAGAACACGAAATTCACTTCATTCTTCAACGAAATTACCGATTTCTTGCCTAGACTATTGATTTATTTTACTTTTGTGTCTGCTTTTTAATGCAGCAGATACCCAAGAAACACAACATCAACGTGTTTCATAATTACAAAGGCTTCGATCCACGTATGTATGTGTGTTCTTATTTATATTTTTTCTTATTTTCATTTTCTACTTTTGATATGATAGATGATAATATATAAAATGTTAGATACGAAGCTGCATATAGTGATAATTAAGGAGGTCAAATTGACTCAGAAGATGAGCCAGATATGGATTGATGATTCAGATTTGGATTCTGAGGAAGAACGTAGAAGGTGATTGTGTTGTAATTGCTGGATTAAAATGTAACTTTTCTTGATGATTTTTAGTAGTAACGATTTTAAGATGCTATTATAGATATGACGAGAAAATGGAGCAAGTTTGATGGTACGTTTCCCTTTATAATCATAACCATATGGTAATTTGAAACCATAAATCTTTAAATTTCAAAAACATAAATATTTGATTATGGAAATCATAAAATTTTAAATGATACCATAATTATATACGGATCATATTTAAGGCACTCACGTCTTTTCCGCAATTAAATTAGATGGTGCAAAACCTTTCCTAGAAATAATTAGATGGTTCGGTAACATCTTTACCGGCGGTAGTTAAAATTTCATAAATTAAATTTTAACCGGCTTAAAAGATAACCTTTCATTCCTCTAAATGCTATGATTGGAAACACGAGCATATGAAATACTTAGACAAGCTCCTTTCTTGGTACCATTTACAAGCAGAGTTAAATTGTCTACTGTGAGTTATATATACTCTCACAAAGACAAACTTGCAAATTGGAAATTCATTTAGATATTATTATTGAAATAAATTTAATTTCTGTAAGGGATATTTTTACATGATATAACAATGTACTTATTATATTTTCCCTGTTTAGTGTTTACTAATTGTATAGATTTGAATCCAAATGGGTCAGCAGCTTTCTGGTCCGTTTGGGTCATTCGTCAATCTGATGAACCAATCAGGTGGCAGTAATCTGCTGAGGTGGAAAGTATCGTGTCATTTTGTGGGCGCCCCATCTCGGTAATATGGTTACAGCCATGTCATCGGTTTAGTTTAGTTTTGCCACATGACCCAAATGGGTGAGAAAGTCTCATTATTATATCATCACTTTCTTAAAATTATAGCTTTTTTGTGAGTTATATATATATATATATATATATATATATATATATATATATATATATATATATATATATATATGGGAAAAGTGAGTGTGTGGCTGTCACATACCTAAGCTTAGGTGTGGAACCATACGAAAACATTGTAGTTTTGGGTAGAATAGTTAAAAATCATCACATAAACTCATTAGTGAATCAAAGTATGTCTAAACTTAAGCCCTATGTGATCGAAACTCATATAAATCCTCATCTTTAAAATTGTCTTAATTATGTTTTTATGTAGTGGTATTTCAAGCTTCATGTTTTCTTGAAATGGTGTTCATATAAAACACATGTGAATGTGTGTGCATGTTTTTCTATTTATTGTCCAAATGTTTTAATATGATTGGAAATTGACAAATATTTATAAAATTAAGTGTTTAAACCAAAAAACTACATAGTTTTAGGTGGTTCCCCACACACACACACACACACACACACACAAACACACACACACACACACACACACACACACACATATATATATATATATATATATATATATATATATATATATATATATATATATATATATATATATATATATATATATATATATATATATATATATATATATATATATATATATATATATATATATATATATATATATATATAGGGTTCGATTCAGCGCAGAACCGTTTAAAGGTGCAGAACGGGCACTATATAATTCGCTCCAACAGACAGGCATGGTTCTGTAGTCTAAACACCCCTAGCCTCTCCTTTCAGTCGAGTGGCTATATATATATATATAATGCCCGATTCAGCGCAGAACCGTTTAAAGCTGCAGAACCGCAGAACCATCCTAACATCCAATGTTTTCTATGTTATACATAATGTGTACATTTCCATACACGTTGTAACACATTTATACATTCAATGTTTCTAATTTTCTATACACATAATATATAAATATATTTATATATTATTTGTATAAAAATTGGAAACATTGGATGTTAGGATGCTTATAGCGTGTATGCAAAATTTTTATAAAATTTGTTATTTTTCTAAATCTCTTTTGAAGCATGCCCGCCCAGTCGGGCGGGCTTTGAAGCTAGTCTAAAGCATATGTTTGGTTTAGATTTCCGATTGTAAACAGAATCTGTCATGTTAGAAAGTCCCAGAAAGATTCAAGTTCTTCAATTGCACAAGATTTATCAGAATATTTAATATTTCTCCAGCAATATTGTTGCTTGAGAGGTCTAAATATTTAAGAAACCACATTGTATTGGTGCAAAGCAATTGACTTTAGGGGTGGCAATTCAGGTCGGGTTCGGGTTGGCGGGTTCGGGTTCACGGTTTAGCGGGTCAAAAACGTTCAACCCGAAACCGACCTGTTTATATAAACGGGTTAGATATCTCAACCCTAACCTGTTTACCTTCAACCCGAACCTGACCCATATAACCTGTTTAATTAAACAGGTTAAACAGATTAGCAGGTCAAACAGGTTAAACGGGTCAAACAGGTTATATATGTTGTTATTATTCCACAAGTTCATAACAAAATATCAAAACAACACATTGCTAGATAGATTTTTTAGCTTTTTATCTAACTATTAGTTACGTTTAAACTAATAAACTATAAACTAAATATATATTTTTATATATTTTTTAATAAAGAAACAGGTTGGCGGGTCGACCCATTTAAATTATCATTGACCCGAATCTAACCCGTTTAATAAACAGGTCAGTTGAGTCAACACGAGACTGGCCCAATTATTTTTTACCTCAACCCAAACCTGTTTATTTTCGTGTCGGTTTCCGGTCGTGTTTCGTGTCGGGTCAGAAATTACCACCCCTAATTGACTTCTCTTCATGGAAGCCAAAATATTTTCTTCATAGTGACTGACGACGTACATTAATAGACTTCCAGATTCAAAATCGTCATAGTAAACATGTAAGTATGCTAACTCAACTTGATTGGTGATCATACCAGTTAAATTCCCAAAGCAACGAGGGATCATCCTAATTATGTTAATATGTGCCAAGTTTAAATATTGAAGGACATTGATTTGACATACTTGTTGCGGAATTTTGCCCGTAAACTTATTCGATTCAAGGTTGAAAAATCCAAGATTCACAACTTTTCTACTATCCAGAAAGGGATACCACCCGTCAACAAATTGTTCCCTGAATCCAAAGTCAACAATGATGTCAAATTCTGTAAGGACATCGGGAGGTCACTTGCATTTAAATTGTAAACCACGGGTTCCAACTTTCAGGATTGAATATGGAAGGAACGAGTAGTGAACCATATCGTCTTAAACCATGAAGTATGTTTAGTTTCCATATATATCCCGTCTAATGACACATGAACTCGGTTCTTTTTTAATTAAGATAAATCTTAATATTGATATCATGTAATTTTATATTCCAATTATTCAAATAAACTAGGGTAAAAGCGTTTTGAGTTGGAAAATGTAAAATTACATTAAATAAAATAGGAAAAACATTAAATGTGGAAGATATACTCTCCCTAATTATGAAATTTCTATTTGAGAAATACCAATTGTTACATCAAAATCAAAAATCACTTACCGAATAATATGACAATTCATGCATTCTCGCACGAATTAATATGAAAAACCTGATTACGTACAATAAAACTACCTATAATAACAATTTTCAGGGGAAATGTTACTATTCATCAAAAGTTCATGAATTTCTTTTTAAAATGTAGTGATATGAATATGTTAGATCACATGCTCTTGCAGATAACATGTAAAAAGTTTATCCTTACAATTGAAGCCAACAACATGTGACACGATTCGTTGTCGAGTTATCTTGAACGTTGAGCATACGGTAAGAAGGGTTTAATTATCATTAATAACCTACTAACTTTTATAGTTTAACTATTTTGACATAAATGGTACAATGAATAAGTTACGAGATCTTTGACATTTATATATGAAAATTTATGTTTATTAAAACTAGTGACATATGTTTTAAAAAAAAACCTTATTTGTTTGTGTCTTTTAAACGAGATTAGCCAATGTTCTAAAAAGCGTAAGGCGTGACAGCACCATCAAGTCTCAAGTCATAGTGCGCCACTTCGAGCCATGAAGTTTTTCAAGACGGCAACTTTTTTATATAATTTATATTTATGTATATCAAGTTCACAAAAAATTATAAATCTATTAATTTACTTCCTCCGATTCAAAATAAGTGATACACTTGGTGTTTCACGGTTTTTGAGGTAAAAGATTATAATAATGGTTAAATATAATTGGATGGTTAGTGGGGAATGGGTCCCACACCTATTGAATAAAGTAAGGTTAATGATGTTTAAAAGTAAAAAGTAAGGGTAAAGGGGTCATTTCACTCTGTTAAAGTAGATATTTAGTGGGTGTGGGTCCCATTTTTTTTTTTTGCCAAATAAGGAAACTTTTCAAAGTGTATCACTTATTTTGAATCACCCCTAAAAGGAAAGTGTATCACTTATTTTGAATAGGAGGAAGTATATGATAATTCATATATAAAGTTCACAAAAAATATTACATCTAAATTTATAACTGTATATCATCATTTTTATAAAAATAAATTCAATTTTCATAGTCAGCTTAAAAAAACTCATCACAAAGAACACAATATCTTACGCCACATTTTAAACAACCACCATTATTTATTTCGTAATGTGGGTGCCCGATTCGCGCCTTGACGCCATCATGACGCACCTTAAAATCCTCACTTATCTATTTTTACATTTTAATAGATACTCCATCCGTCCCACAAAAAACTTCTCATTTCACTCTAAATTTTTGTCCCACAAAAAACTTCTCATTTCTCATATTTGATGGACTCCACACAATAAAAAATTATTATTACTAAAGACTCCACCACTAATATCCACTAACTATCTTTCTCTCTCCAATCCAACCTTATATTTTAATCAAAATTATTATCAATGACCCACCACTAACTATCACCTAAAAACTTGTGCAAAAGCTAAATGAGAAGTTTTTTGTGGGACAGAGGGAGTATTAGCTATACTATCCTCTTAAACACTGGCGGACCTCTTTGGAGCCCGAGAGGGCCCGTGCTACCCCTTAATTTTCGACCAGAAGTGTAAATATTTTCGCAAAAAAATAAAGTATATGTCGGTGTTACCCCTAAAAAAGTGTTTGGCTACCCTTCACTTATAATTTCAGCAAAAAAATAATCCAAACTTAAAAGCCCCAATGTTATTTAGATTATTAGTGAGCTCATATGTCAATTTCATTTAATAAATAAAGCTTACTTTTCACTTTATAACAATTTAAACAAAAAACCAATACTTTTTTTTTTGTCTTTCGGTTAGAATCATCAAAGACAAATATCAAACAACCTAAACCAATTGATTTGTAGTGTAAAAAATGAAACACTTATGAAAGTTATGGATGAAAATTTAACAACTCGTTTTCGGAAAATAGGGCAACGAATATGACAACTTTAAAATGTAATATCTAGTTTTTATTCTAGTTTGTCGTTTTGTAATGTTTAATGAACTTGTATTTTTTTTTTAATTTTAATCTTATTATATATTACACAGGAAAAAAATATTGTGCTATCCCTTAACATTTGTTCTGGGTCCGCCACTGCTCTTAAATCAATTACTATAATTTTGTTTTCTTAAACAAACCCCACAAATAATATTAATTAGAATTCCAACTCAGCATCCTGTAGCTCTGAAAACCCTAATTATACGATTAAATTCTAAATTGTTGTTGCAGGATTGATTTGTGAAGTCACAAACACTGAAAACATGGATGTAGCAAGCCTCGCTGTAGCTCTACAAGCAGCACTTAGCCCTAATCTTGCTGAACGAAAAGCTGCTGAAGACACCCTAATCTATGTATTTCCCTTCTCTTTCGATTCAATTTCAGTCTTTTTATCATCATATCCTTCATTCGGAAGTTGATGTACGCTCGTTTACGAAATCATAATTTTTTAATTTTGTTATCGCATAATCTACTTCATTGGATTTACTGATTAACAATCACAATAAAGTTGATATTAAACCAAAATTATGTGGTTGAATTGGTAATTTGATTGAATTGTGTGTGACAGAGTACGATTGAAGTAATTTTGGTTCCGTTTTATCGATAATGTGAGATTTTTATTTGTTTATTTTTCAGTATCAGTATACTCCTCAGCATTTGTTGAGGCTGCTGCAGATAATTGTGGATGGAAATTGTGATATTGCTGTCAGACAGGTTGCTAGCATCCATTTTAAGAACTTCATAGCAAAAAACTGGTCGCCTTATGATCCAGGTACTCCAATTATATTAATTCAGTAATAATCTAAATTTTTAATAGAATGAGTAAGGAGGTTACTTGTATGCACTAAACATACACTTTTAACAGCTTTATTTGGTAATCTTCTAGTGTTTTCTTTATCCTTTTTGTTAAATGTAGAGGAAAAATCAAAGATTCTGCCAAACGATAAAGACTTGGTGAGGCAAAACATTCTTGTTTATGTAGCACAAGTTCCTCCATTGTTGAGGTAATAATAATTTTATAAATTATTTCATCTATTTATCCTTTTATTTTTCTCCGTTTTAATTAATATAACTTATATATATTATTTACAGAGTACAATTAGGCGAATGTCTCAAGACAATTATACATGCTGATTACCCTGAACAATGGCCAAATCTTTTGCAATGGGTCACACATAATTTGCAAGATCAACAAGTTTATGGAGCTTTATTTGTGCTCAGAATCCTTTCCCGAAAATACGAGTGAGTAAACATAATGTAGAAATAATATTTGTTTGTCTTAAGTCTTAACCAATTTTAATGCTACATTATTTATCTATATATTTATTATTATACAGGTTCAAGTCAGATGACGATAGGACACCAGTTACTCGTATTGTTGAGGAAACATTTCCTCATTTATTAAATATATTTAATAAACTTGTTCAGATAGTAAATCCGTCAATTGAAGTAGCCGATTTGATTAAACTGGTTTGCAAAGTATTTTGGTCTTCCATATATGTAAGTAATATTTTTGAAACATTTTATACATATCTTGTGATTGAAATATTTATTATTATTGTGCAGCTGGAAATTCCCAAGATATTATTTGACCCAAATGTGTTCAATGATTGGATGGTTCTTTTTTTAATTATGTTGGAGCGACCCGTTCCAGTAGAGGGTCAACCCGCGGATCTTGACCTTCGGAAGTCATGGGGTTGGTGGAAGGTGAAAAAGTGGACAGTTCATATATTAAATCGGCTTTACACTCGGTGAGTTTAGGGGCGGCTAATATTATTTTAATTAAAATATTACGAGTTTAACATCTCAAGATTTTGGTGTTTTGCAGGTTTGGAGATGTAAAATTGCAAAACTTTGAAAACCGAGCTTTTGCACAACATTTTCAGAAAAATTATGCTGGAAAGGTTTTGGAATGCCATTTAAAGCTGTTGGAGGTTATTCGTGTTGGTGGTTATTTACCTGACAGAGTTACCAACCTTATTTTACAATATATAAGCACTAGGTACTATATGTTTTCGACCCGTTTGACCTGTTTCTTTTTTAGCTATATTTCTATTTTAATTTTTCTGTGTTTCTTGTCAGTGTTTCAAAAACTAGCATGTACAATCTACTTCAAACAAGATTAGATATTATTCTTTTTGAGATAATATTTCCATTAATGTGTTTCAACAACACCGATCAAAAACTCTGGGAAGAAGATCCACACGAATATGTCAGAAAGGGTTACGGTTAGTCTTCCACAATTAAATAATTAAATTATATTCTTTTTAATATTTAATATTTAATATTTTTCTCCAGATATAATCGAAGATTTATACAGTCCTAGAACTGCTGCAATGGATTTTGTTAGTGAGTTGGTTAGAAAACGTGGAAAAGAGAATCTCCAAAAATTCATATTATTTACTGTGGAGATTTTTAAGAGGTAATAATTCATCTTTAATAACATTATACGATTAAATTAAAATAACAATAATAATTATAAAAAAATATATTTTATTTTATTTTATCAGATATGAAGAAGCACCAATTGAGGTTAAACCATTTAGACAAAAAGATGGGGCCCTTCTTGCTATCGGGTCCCTATGTAATAAACTGAAAAAAACCGAACCGTATAAATCTGAGCTTGAATGTATGTTGGTACAACATGTTTTTCCAGAATTCAATAGTCCCGTAGGTCACCTCAGAGCAAAGGTAATTTATTTATTTTTTAATTTTTATTTTTATTTTTATTTTTATTTTTCGATAATAATCTCATATTTCCTATTTTGTTAGGCTGCATGGGTTGCAGGACAATATGCCAATATTAATTTCTCTGACCCGATTAATTTCCAAAAAGCATTACAAAGTATAATTTCTGGTATGCGGGACCCGGATCTACCGGTTCGGGTCGATTCAGTTTATGCATTACGTTCTTTTATAGAAGCTTCCAAAGATTTAACTGAAATTCGCCCAATTCTTCCACAATTACTCGATGGTAAGGGCATTGTAGTAATTAACCAATTCATGTCATTTAGGGTTAAGTAAATTTCCTTAAAAAAACATGCAGAGTTTTTCAAGCTTATGAATGAAGTTGAAAATGAGGATTTGGTGTTTACTCTTGAAACTGTTGTTGACAAATTTGGAGAGGAGATTGCTCCTTATGCTATTGGCTTATGCCAGAAACTGGTAATAATTAAATATAAAAAAATTAGAAATATGTAATTAATAATTATCTGATATTATAAATATTTTTTTTTGTTTTTTCTTAATATAGGGTGATACATTTTGGAAATGTATGAACACAATTAAAGCTGATGATGAAGCTGATGAACCTGGTGGTTTAGCTGCAGTTGGTTGCTTACGTGCAATTGGCACGATTCTTGAATCAGTTAGCAAACTTCCTCATCTTTTTGTTCATATCGAGCCAATTGTTATTCCAATTATGACTCAGATGCTTACTATTGATGGCCAAGGTAACATATCATTCTAGGGTTTCAAAATAAATTAAATTTGGGATTTTTCAAATATTTTTTTCGGGCTAATTGCTTATAAAGTAACCAACTTTGGTCAATAATTTCGTTTTCTTGGCCATAAAACCTTCGAAGTTACAAACTTTTTAGATTTAAGGTAGTCAGTTCCCGAAAACGATGACGTGTCAGCTGACATGTTGGCAATTTTGACCATGTTGACTTTTCTTTCTTGCAGATGTATTTGAAGAAGTTTTGGAAATTGCATCATACATGACGTTTTTATCACCATCTATATCCATGGAAATGTGGAACCTTTGGCCATTACTCATGCAAGCTCTGGCTGACTGGGCTGTTGATTTCTTTCCAAGTATGACTCTAATAAAAACTAAAAATATAAATTATTTATATATTATTATTTATATTTATTTAATTAAAAAAGTGAAACTTACTTACATATATTTTATCATTATATTATATGTAGATATTCTTGTCCCACTGGACAACTATATCTCCAGGGGTACATTACATTATCTTACATGCAAGCAACCAGATTACCAGCAAAGCTTATGGAATATGCTTTCTAACGTATGCTACAATATTTATCAACCCTTTTTAAAACATAGATTATTTTAATTTAATTTTTTTATAATTACTTTTATGTTTGTGTTGCCAGATTATGAATGATAAAAACTTAGAAGACCATGATATCGAGCCCGCACCTAAACTCATTGTAACCGTGCTCCTGAACTGCACGGGCCAAGTGGACCATTGGGTCGAACCGTATATTAGACTCACGGTTGAACGGTTAAACAGAACCGAAGAAACATATTTAAAATGTCTTTTGATGCAAGTTGTAAGTAACTAACATTAATTTTGAATAAAATATATTTTAATGAAATAATATATTTTTGATTATTTGTTATTTAATTATTATTTTTTGTGGTATTTTGCAGATTGCTAATGCACTTTACTACAATGCATCTTTGACTCTAAATATATTGAATAAGATTGGTGTGACTACAGATGTATTTAATTTATGGTTTCAGATGTTGCAACAAACTAAAAAGAGCGGTCTGCGGGTGAATTTTAAGAGGTACTTTTGAAATGTTTTAATGATAATTATTATAATTATTTAATTTAATAATTTTTTTATGGTATTGCAGGGAACATGATAAGAAAGTTTGTTGTTTGGGATTAACATCTCTGCTTACACTCCCTGCAGAGCAGTTACCAGAGGAAGCATTGGATCGTGTTTTCAAGGCAACCCTAGAATTGCTTGTTGCTTATAAAAATCAAGTTGCAGGTTTTTGTAACTAAATTTATCACACACTAACTGTGTGTTTTGCTCCTCTTATGATAAAATGTGTGTGTGTGTGTGTGTCTATATATATATTGTGTTAATTTTATGTTTTACGTGCACAGAAGCTGAAAAAGACACGCCTGAAGATGATGATGATGACATGGATGATGATGATGATGATGATGATGATGATGAAGATGATGATGATGATGATGATGACGAAGCTGACAGTTCAAGACTTCCGAAATTGGCTTCACAGGTTTGTAATAATCTCATAACCTGGGAATTCAAGTTGGACTTTGACTTTTAGTCAAATACCTCTATAATGATGATTAACAAATATGTCTCCAGGAGAAGGATTTTCATTCAGATGATGATGACGACGACTCTGATGATGACATCAGCGATGATGAGGAGTTGCAATTGCCAATTGATGATGTGGACCCCTTTGTTTTCTTTGTGGACACCATTAAAGGTAATCAAGAAATTTTTATGACAAGTTTTTTTTTTTTTTTTTTTTTTTTTCCTAATATATTTTAGGTTGTTAAATATGAGTAGTTTTGCAAGCATCGGATCCAATGAGATTCCAGAATCTGAGTGGGAGGCTTGACATGAATTACCAGACACTTGCAACAGGTGTTGCTCAGCATGCTGAGCAGAGAAGAACAGATATTGAGAAGGAGAAATTGGAAAAAGGAACAGTTACAGCAAATCCCTTGTGATTTTTGTTTATTTTTTGTTCAATTTTTGGTTGATTGTGATTCTTTGGTTGTATCATTCTTTTGCTTGTGGTGCAAGAAAACTCGGTTGTTCATGAGAAGATCACCAAGAAAACCTGAGAGCTGGATTGCTTCAGTTTTGTGATAAAGGTTGAATGATTATGGTTTTTATTCATATTGTTTTTTCTAGTATTGGTGAAGTGTTTATATGGGTCTAGATGTCTACTTGTGGTTGGGGTAAGAAACATAGAAATAAAGAAACATTGATGAATTTTGAAAGAAATACTTAACTACTATGAAACAAAGAATATTTTATGAACAGGATTAAGATAAAACTTTTCTCAGAATAAACATTGGATAACTTACATTTTACTATGAAACACATAATTCTATTATCTTCAAATCGTGGTCTTGGTGTACCTACATCGTCTTTGTCCAAGCATCACATGAGTGAATAACATATATGCAGTTATGTAATAGTTTTTATTTTAAAAAAAATTATTTGAAATTTGGTCTGCAGAAATGTATTTTGTTAGAAAAACTTTCTTCTTAGCCGAGCAATATTCAATATAAGTGTTATAAAAATTTGATCTCAAAGTACGTCAACCTCCAACTCTTTATGAATTAGTCCCATGAACCCAACAAGAAGACCAATCCGGCCAACATAAAACCATGAGTCTTGAGTATCATCCTCATCAACATGATGGATCATTTCCTTTGCAACTCCTTGATAATGGTGGACCACTTCCCTTCATGAATAGAAGATGGATTGTCTAGAATTTGCAACTGTTTTCCGACAACTTTTCTCATATCCAGAAAGCCCGTCAACAAATTGTTCCCTAAATCCATAGTCTCCAAACTCGTCAAATTCTGTAAAGACAACGGGGTGGTTGTTGTGTAAGTGCAACCACCCAATGAACTTGGAACAATACCTATTAAAGTGTTATTTGTAAGATCTAATACTCCCAATAGATTCAAGTTCCCCAGGAAGACTGATGGGAATGCTCCCACTCAATTGATTAAAAGAAATATCTAAATCTATTAGAGAGGATATGCGACCGAGTGAGGGAGGTATAGGACCAGACAATGTATTCCATGAAAGAAAGATCAAGGTGTTTAAGTTTCTTCAAGTCTCCAAACTTATTTAAAATGCTTCCATGTTGCTTTCAAAATTAAGAACCTTCAGATTGCATAGCTTTGAAAGTTGCCCAAGACTCGAGGGAATGTTCCCACTCAATTGATTATAAGAAACATCCATATGAACGAGGCTGCTCAAATTCCAAGACATATTTGGAATATAAAGATCTAAGTTACTTGAGGCTAGTTAGATTTGATATCCAGACATGAATGGTGGAATTGAAGGTATTATAAGAGAGATCAAGTGAATGAAGATACGTGAAGTTAACATATTTAATGGAAGGGATATTATTGATACTAGTAGGGTACCCGCGCAATGCGGCGGTGGGTACCCTGCGAACTATATGTTCTCGGCGATCAACATGTTGTTTGGTTGCAGATTTTTTATAAGGATTATAGTACAACATCATGATAACTTGTATAAATTAGAGATATAAATTAAGAATGATAATCGGCGTGTAAATTTTGTTCGGTTACATGCTTTGATATATAATAACATAAATGATGCATCTCCAATATTTTTTTGGTAACCAAACAACATTAATTGGGAAAGTTGAGAATTTTATATAATAAAATAGGTTATTTCTCAACATAGAACATAATTTGTTGGCAAAATTTATATAAATAACTTATATCAACATGCTTGTCTAAATCACAACATTCATAAACAAACATCAACAACTTAAACTAAAAATAAAAAAATTTATATGATTTTCAATTGGTCGATCATAACACGAATTTACCAGAACAATCATCTGATCCATAGAGAGATAACATGGTAGAAACTCACGTGATTTTCTTTAACTTCAACCGACAATTATGTCAATTTACATATAGGATGGAAGTAAATAATTTAAAACGGGAAAATAGAATGAAAAAAAAAAGTTAAATGATTAAAAACAATGAATATTGTTGTTCACATAAAGTGGATATTGCTACAAGGAAGCAAATGGATAGCTGCGAAAACATCCAAGATCTCCCATAGTAGTCCTAGCAAGTTCGGTTTTTTTAGTGAACACTACTGTCCAATAGTTTTGAACGAAGTTGTAGTTTCCAAAATGTGGATAGTCTTTGGGTAGGTAGAAATCTATCTCGAAGCCCTTCAACGAAAACACACCACCTTGTAAATTGAGTCCGTCATATATAGTCCTTAAAATGTGGGGGATAAAGGCCATGATTTTGTGTCCCTAAGACGAAATCAATGAATTGGTAATTGTAAAGTTAAGAAATTTAAAGGTACTACATGTCATTATTTAATAGCAACTTACAAATTTGTCGAGCAAAACAAGCCACATGTTGTTTTGTTTGTCGTCCCTCCAAACATAATCAACCCGGACATAGTTGCAGCTGTAAGTCCACTCAAGTTGGCAGAGAGAGTCAAAGCTCACTATTGGTACATACAAGGGGCATTCCATCTGCTGCAAACGTTTTAAAAATATATTGGTGATTCAATGGTTTACTATATCACTTTAACTGTAGTGTAGATATATTTATAAACGGGGTGATTGACTAATGCGTAATGCACGTTATGTGTACACCTTAATGACGAATTTCAGTTAATGCCGTAAAAATTTAAAAACGGCCAAATGAATGTAAATATCACGGATTCACCTAATCATTGACCAAGTAAACATGCGATATATATCTTCATATTAATTACAGTCAATTCAACGACGTTACAAAAATAGACCATAAAAACGTTTCCTTATTTAGAAAAGTCCAAATCTGTTACTTTGACTGTAATTATTTCAACATTTACTAAAAAAAACGTTTCCCGATTTTGTTAATAATCATGAATAATACGTTTTCTTTGTTGCTTACACGTAGCTAGTTGAAATATGTATAGTTATTTCAAGTTGGTATGACAATTTGACAATGGATTGTATATATATATTTGTTATTAACCGGACACTAAACATTAACGTGGAGCATATAGTGTGGCCTGAATTGTAGCTGCTTGTTTATGTATGGTCAAAAGTTGATTTCGGTTATAAATGGTTTTGGTATGGTCAAAATTTGATTTTCGGTTATAAATTAAACGGAAATTGTTTCTAGAAATTGTTGATATATAGCCTGTTATGTATGCTTTTCGGTTATCAAATTTTGTATCCCAAAATGCTTTGCATGAATTATAGATGGTTGTTTATGTATGGTCAAAAGTGGATTTTCGGTTAAAAAATGGTTTTGGTATGGTCAAAATTTGATTTTCGGTTATAAATTAAACGGCTTTTGTTTCTAGAAATTGTTGATATACAGCCCGTTATATATGCTTTTCGGTTATAAATGAGTTTGGTATAGTCAATTGTTGCTATAACTAAAGCGGTATAGTTAATGTTAGTGATAAATCGGTTGGAGTAACAGGTTAATAGGGGAAGTGTGGGTGGTTTTAAATAAAATGTAATGTAGAGCAAGTGGTTAACACATAGTCCTAAGTTAGGAGAGGTCCTGGGTTCGAATCTTAAAAGCTGCGATTTATTTTTAAGGCAGAGAAGTAAGTAACAAAAGAGGAAAGCTCCTTAAAATTAAGTTTAAGGAGGTCCTTAAAAGTTGCCTAATGTAGTAGGCCTAAATGCATTATATATTAGTAAGATTACACAGGATTTCTATTCACCTCCTAGTTTGTTGCTATTAAATAAAGGGTTTTTCTACCCCCAAGGCACATGTTAGGTCACTCAAAACTTTCTATTAAAATCACAAAATGCATTTAATACATATTCTCAAAATGTAACCTATGTACTTTCACCGTGTTCCACAAAATTTAAATGAAAGAAAAGAAAAGAAAGTAAGAATATAGAAGAGAAAAGAAGGGATATTAAGAAGAAAATATTTTCCTTTCTTGTGTTCCCGAATCGAATAGTAAAGAAAAGAAAATCATCAATTTTTGTGTTTCCGAGTTGGAGAGAAAGGAAAAAATTTAGCACATTTACAATTTTATCCTTTAAATATAAACAAATTAGGTAATATCAAGGGTAATTTACTAATTGCAAATAGTTTTAATTAATTAAGATTTCTCTTCTCTTCAAATCTTCCCACTTTTGGGAGGAAGAATAGGAGAGAAAAAATGCCCCAAATTTCTTTCCTCTTCTCTTCATTTCTTCTAAAAAAATATTCTGGAACACAAATTTCCTTTTCTCTTCTTTCCAAATCTTTTCTTTTCCCTCTAAATCATACCTCTGGAACATAGTGTTTATTAATGTTAAATAACACTTTATTAGGAAGTTTTGAATGAATTAATGCACCCTAACATGTGCCTTGGGGGCACATGTTAGAAAAACCATTAAATAAATCGAGTGAATCGAAGGACTTAACTCACCTCCTAGTTTGTTGCTATTAAATAAATCCCAGCCATCGATGAAAGACACAGGATTTCGAAGATCAAGTTTGACAACGTGACTCGTTCGCGTGTCACAACCAATTCCCCGCCATTGACAACATTCTTCTGCCGTCCAAGTTGACAAACGATCAAATCCGCGAGTAACGCTTTGTTTGAATATATATGAGCAAAGATTGGCGCTCCCTTTCTATACATGTAACATTTGAAGAAACCGTCATCATCATGGTGCAAAAACAGTAGTGATGTAAAAAAAATGAAGAGAAAGATAGTTTCCATTTTGGAGTAAAATAGATAGAGTTCAAAGTCACAAGCAAGGGCATATATATACCACACCCTAGAATCCTTCTTCTAATGTAAAAACAAAATATAGCATACCAAACAGAAAAATAAAACAGAAAAGTGACTTCCATTTGGAGTAGGATTGATAGAAATCAAAGTCACAAGCAGGGGAATATATATATATATAGCATACCATACAATATTTCTTTTATTATAATACAATAAAAATACATATATAAATAAAAGAGTTTTGTTAATGACAGCCCTTAGGGCTGTCAATAAGAGGTGGTTACGTGCATAAATCGTTTGTACTTTTAGTAGTGGGGGATGATTCCTAAAATGCAGGGGGCGGTTATTGACTATTGTACAAGTTTTTGATGCGTGTCTTGACGTCTTAGTGACAGCCCTTAGGGCTGTCATTATCAATTTCCTAAATAAAAATAGGAAAATAATAATGACAGCCCTAAGGGCTGTCAATAAGACGTCAAGACACGCATTAAAAATTTGTACAATAATCAATAACCTCCCCTGTATTTTAGGAATCAACCCCACTAATAAAAATAGAAACGATTAATGCACGAAACTACCACTTAATGACAGCCCTAACAAAACCCATAAAAATATATATGTGCCACCTACTCTTGCCTGGTTATGTTTGGCCAGTTTATTACAAAAAATGTCATGCCGGTTTTTTTTCCCTTGGAACTGTTCAAAAGGATTTGAGACAAATACCAACTATTTTCCTCGTGTTGTCATTTCATTCCAACAATTTTGACCAATTTATTTATAAATGATTTGATTTGATTTTAGTTATACTTTGATCAATTAAATAATTTATTAATTTGTATTTCCAATAAAAGAAAAATAATCTCTTAAATATAGTACGGATTATTTATTAATGTACAAATGTACAACTAGTTATACATGTTCTAAAACTTTGTTTGACAAATTAACGTTTTCAATAGAACATCATTACTAATTATCTCCACAACAAGACTTCAAGAGGAGTCTTTAAGACTCATGAATCGGTCATGTTGAACGGGTCCATATACATAACACCTTGTTTTGTCTGGTCCATAATTTGGCAGTTGAACAAGTCAAAATAGGTTAAAACCAATGTTTTAAAAATCCGGTTGAACAGGGAAATAGGAAGCTAGCTAGTCAGAATGAGCCGGTTAGATCGATGGTTATAGCTCGGTTGAACCGTCCAGTCAATCGTCATTATAAAGGTGGGATGATCATTATGGCCTTTTATTCACATTATTTTTCTAGTGAAATGTTTATATGGATCAAGAGGTCTACTTGTGGTCGGGGTTACAAATTACAGATTTTTTATAGAGTTTGCTGTTGAATTGGGATATGTTGCCAAAAATAATTCTTAGAAAAAAAAAAAAAAACAATTTTACGTGATTGTGGGCGGCTTTTAAGTCTTGACTCGTTTGGCCGTTAAATTCACTTTGACATGTTCACTTTTTTTTTTCTCTTACCTAATAGATTGGGAGAAAAACAGTATTTGTGAAAGTAAACAGGTTGTAATTGTGAGACACTTTATATGCGTACTATACTAGTAGTGTATCCACACGATGCACCAGCATGTATCTTGAAATTATATTTTTGTGGTGTCGATAATGATGATTGTGGTGACATTAATGATGGTGGTAGCTGATGGTGTGTATTAACATAGAGATGGTGGGCAGCTCTGGGCTGGGCCACCGGGGCAATCGTCCAGGGCCCACATACTGAAATTTTTTCAAAAATAATGTTTATTTTTTTGAAATTTTCAGAAATAATGCAGTTTTTTTTTTGCTTTCACAAATAAGGTTTATGGACTCCTAGAGTCCGGAATTAAGCTTAAATTGGACTCCCGGAGTCTGGAATTGTACTTTTCTGCCACTTTTCTGCAACTGGTACGATGTAAAGTACAATTCCGGATTCCGGGAGTCCAGTTTAAGCCTAATTCTGGACTCTAAGAGTCCATAAACCTTATTTGTAAAAGCAAAAAAAAAAAAATCTACATTATTTGTGAAAATTTCAAGCATTATTTTTAAAAAAAAATTCCCAATATAATATAAGAGCCCATTTTCAAAATTAAGGCCCACTTGTTCTTATTCTTGACATAAGCCCAAATACCCATGACCTAAAGGCGGAAATCTAGTCAGAAGCCGGAAGGGGCCGAAATAAAAAGAACATCGGGATACTGAAAGGAAACCTTGGAAATCGGAAATCGAGTCACCTGCGGCTCCTTCTCTCGACTATCGCTCTCTGCTTGATTGTGTACACAAACTCATTCGCATATCATTTTTTATCGTAATTTTTTTGAATTTCTGATGTTGTCTTCATTTAATTTAACAGTCACTAACGGTTTAGAATTGACTCCCGTGAGGTAATTTTGTCTAGTTTCGAAATATGTAGAATTCACATATTTTAAATCGATTTCAATTTGGTTAGCATTTGCAAATTTTGCATAATAAGAGATTATAGTATTTAAATTGATTTCACTTTGGTTAGTACTTAGTAACGTAGTAGTTCACTTTGGGAGGCCTGCACTTTGTTTAGTAACTTAGTATTGCTTATTTGCTGAATAATTCATTTACGGTACATAACTACATGTATGAATGATTACTGATTAGTCAATTAAGTGGCAAGTGAATAGTGATTACTGATTAGTGTATTAGTTTTTGTAAAATTGATTTCACTTTGGATAGTATTTGCAAAATTAAGTGGTAAATTGATTTAACTTTGGTTAGTATTTGCAAAATTAAGTGGTAAATTGATTTCACTTTGGTTAGTACTTATTAACTTAGTATTTCACTTTGGTTAGTATTTGACCATTTGCAGATAATTGATTTACTCTACCTTTATGAATGAATTAAAGATTATGAAATTTACTTATTTATGGGGAAATATTAGTTTAGGGCCCTTTTTTTAAGATCCTGTCAGGCCCTGATGGTGGGTAGCGACAGTAGTGATTGTAGTTGTGGGTAATAGTGGTTGTGGATAGTGGGTGATGGTGGTTGGTAGGTGATGGTGGTGAGTAGTGACGACGGTGGTGGGTGGTGGTCAATCAAAATAATACTTCCTCCGTTTCAAAATAAGTGATAAACTTTCCATTTTGGGTGTTTCAAAATAAGTGATACACTTTGAAACTTTCCTTATTTGGTAAAATATTGTGGGCCCATACCCACTAACTATCTCATTTAATAAAGTGAAATGACACATTTACCCTTACTTTTATCCTTAAACATCATTAAACTTACTTTAATTATAATATGTGGGACCCATCACTCACTAACTATCCAATTTAATCTAATTTAATCTTCATTACAATCTTGTGCCTCAAAAAACGTGAAAGCTAATTTGTATCACTTATTTTGAAACGGAGGAAGTATGAGTTATGGGTCACTAAAAATAATTGAGTAAATTATAGAAATTGTCCTTGTGGTTACTTGATTCTGCACTTTTATCCCTATACTTTTTTTTTGTCCTTGTACTTTTTTAGATTCCGGATTTTTATCCTTTGGTCCAAAATCCACAGTTAATTAAACTCACATGCCAAGCATGTTAGGGTATTTTGGTCATTTTCCCCAACTTATATGTACCTTATGCTTTAAAAATTGTACTTTCATGTTTACCTTTCTTCCTCATCAAAAACACCCATGAAGAACTGACAAATTTGTTTTTCTCCATTTACATAAATTGAAATGAACTACCGATCAAAGAACTGCTCCTAACAAATTTAAGATTGTTTATCTTCTATCAATTTGTATTATTCCATTATCAAAGAACTACCGTCTCTCTCTAATTTGTATCCATTGGCGACGTGCGGAGCTCCGGTCACCATCTCCGATTGATCTCTGATGGTGTTAATCACAACTCGTTTTGCTCGTCTTCACCCACTCCACGATGGTGTTAATAGATGGCCGGTAACAAACCCAGATCTACATTACATTACATTAGCATTAGCATATAACAAACCCAGATGTACATTACATTAGCATTAGCAAACCCTAATCTTAAATTTTGTTAGAACCCAGATCTACATTCACCCAGATCTACAAACCTAGATCTACATTACATTCTATTGTTTGACCGGAAAGGTGCGACGGTGGTGATGGTTCTAGCCGGAGAAGACGACCAGGAAGGTGCGACGGTGACGAGCGCGGAAGGATCAAAATAATTGGAAATAATTGAAGGAAAAAAATATGAAGAATATGATTTTCAAATATTTTCAATTGGAAAGAATTGAAGATGGTTGCAGGTTGCAATTGACAATGGTGGTGGAGGCGTGATTTTCAATTTTTGAAAGAATATTGACAAGTTTGATTTATTTAGACCCCAAAAAACTTAAATAAATCATATATGATAGGTTTCAATTTTGATACTGCGAGTTTCATTTTCAATTTTGGGTTTATTGATATTTTTAGGTTTGAGTTTAAGATGAGGAATATGTTGAGAGAAAGGAGAGGGATGAAAATTAAGGTTAGAGATGAAGAATACAAAAAGGATGAAAATACATTACTTTTTTGGCACTTCTATTCAAGGTCAAAGTCAAACCCCTGTTCAAATGATAGATCTACCGCCACCTAGTCAACAACTGCAACAATTGTCTGAAATCCAAAATGATAACCCTATTATCGAACAACCAACGACAACACCATGGCCTATAATTGAAGAACCAAAATCACTAGAACTTGTAATTGAAGTACCAGCAACACCAGAACCAGAACAAATTAAAGATATAGAAGACTTTAGTAAAGACAATGAAGAAATTCCAATGATTAACCTTAATATTGAACAATTTACTCAGAACTTACAAACTTACATGGAAAGACACATGGAAATTGAGGAAGGTGATATGTCAAAAGCGTTAGTTGCTATAACAACCGAAGCTGCTTCAATCCCTACACCTAAACTTAAAAATGCCAGCCAGCTAAGAACACAGCATCAAGTGTAAGTCTTGATCAATGAAATCGATAGTAAATTACGTAAATCGTCCTTGTGGTTTGTATGTCATTATGGATTTAATCACTCGAATTTAGGGGTGTTCACTATTCGGATATAACAAGATTGTCCAATTGGACATTTTGGATCGGACTATTTGGATTGGTTATTTGGTTTTTTTGATCGGTTTGGACTTGAACCAAATTAATAGTTTGGATTTCGGATTGGATTTGGTTTTCGTTGTGAAAACCGGATTGTCCAAAAAAACCGAATAGTAATATATAGTAAATTGATTTATATACTAACACTTGTTGGTTTCCATTGTAAGCAATATGGTACTCCTTTTCTTTACATTTCTTAAGTAAATTGATTTATATACTAACACTTGTTCCATTTTATATTGTATCAGTTGGTGATGTACCAATCTTTTTGGAGTTTTTGATAAAGTTGATATCAAGATTTTTGCATATATGATTGTAAATGTCACAAGCTATGAATTAGACTTGTTTTTATGTACAAAGTAGTTTCATTTTGGAATTTTACATATCGAACTTAATATTATTTATGTTATATACTTTTGTAGTATTTTGAAAATTTTAAGGAAAAACCAAACGGATAAAACCAAACCAACCAAATTGTTATTTGGTTCGGATTGGTTTGGTTTTCAAATTAGTTTGGACGGTTCGGTTTGAACTATTGAAAACCGGACTTTATTTGGTTTCACCTATTTGGTTCGGATAAAACCAAACCGTCCAAACGAACACCCCTACTCGAATTTCTGTATTACACCGATAGTCCTTATTGAGTTACTGTTGAAACTTGTAGCATCAACAATCCTCAAAAACTTAATTACCTTTATCGATTTAGGTGTTACAAGTTTTAAAATTAGGGACTAAATCGACATATGTATACAAACCACAAGGACAATGTATAGAATTTACTGAAATTAATAATTTACGTTTTTTGCTTCTGTGATATTCCTTGTCAATTTTGCAGCTATGAGCTTCCAGATAATCATCTTCTTTTAGAAGGCGTAACTACACCTTAAATTAAAATTTCCTTTTCATTATATTTCCATTTATTAACAAACATTATTTTCTATGTTTCAGCTGGACATACGTGAACCTGATGATCCTTGCTCATACCTTCTAGCAATTTGGACACCTGGTAGTTAAAAAAAATAGAGAATTAATATCAGTAGGCAAATACATATGGATAATTTTAAAAACCCAATTGCAATTACTAAGCATGTGAAATTGTATACCAGGTGAAACTGAAGATTCGATTCAGCCACCAGAAGGACAATGTTCTTCCCATGCCCTGGAGAAACATGTTTCTTCTGCAACAGTATACGAGAAGCAAATTCCTAAACAGTTCGTGGGACCCTCTTGGTGAGTAATTATGTAACAGAATATATATAGTTAATAATTAATCTTTTGATATCTAAACTCAATTTATAAATGCATATTTTGAACATATACCGTGTAGAACTGCTAATAGAGGGAGCTTTCCACTTAATGGCACATATTTCCAAGTCAACGATGTATAGCATAATGCTGACTCAGCTAACCAGAATTAAAATTCCTGAATATCAAGTAGTCGTTTGTTTGTGTTTTTATTTTCTTAAGGTTGGTGCTATTAATGAACAGGTGTTTGCAGACCATGAGTCAAGCCTTGATCGAATTGATGTCCCAAGATCTTGGTTATGGAATTTACCAAGAAGAACAGTGTATTTTGGAACTTCTATACCAACAATATGCAAAGGTAGAAAACAATGTATTTTGAAATGTATATCAAATTATGTTATTTTTACCTTTGAATATTGTTGGTATAGAAGTTCCAAAATACATTGTTCTTCTAGGTAAATTTCATAACCAAGATCTTGGGACATCAATTGGATTAAGGCTGAACTCATGGTCTGCAAACACAGTTCATCAATAGCACCAACCTTAAGGAAAATAAAAACACAAACAAACGACTACTTGATATTCAGGAATTTTAATTCTGGTTAGCTAAGTCAGCATTATGCTATACCTCGTTGACTTGGAAATATGTGCCATTAAGTGGAAAGCTCCCTCTATTAGCAGTTCTACACGGTATATGTTCAAAATATGCATTTATAAATTGAGTTTAGATATCAAAAGATTAATTATTAACTATATATATTCTGTTACATAATTACTCACCAAGAGGGTCCCACGAACTGTTTAGGAATTTGCTTCTCGTATACTGTTGCAGAAGAAACATGTTTCTCCAGGGCATGGGAAGAACATTGTCCTTCTGGTGGCTGAATCGAATCTTCAGTTTCACCTGGTATACAATTTCACATGCTTAGTAATTGCAATTGGGTTTTTAAAATTATCCATATGTATTTGCCTACTGATATTAATTCTCTATTTTTTTTAACTACCAGGTGTCCAAATTGCTAGAAGGTATGAGCAAGGATCATCAGGTTCACGTATGTCCAGCTGAAACATAGAAAATAATGTTTGTTAATAAATGGAAATATAATGAAAAGGAAATTTTAATTTAAGGTGTAGTTACGCCTTCTAAAAGAAGATGATTATCTGGAAGCTCATAGCTGCAAAATTGACAAGGAATATCACAGAAGCAAAAAACGTAAATTATTAATTTCAGTAAATTCTATACATTGTCCTTGTGGTTTGTATACATATGTCGATTTAGTCCCTAATTTTAAAACTTGTAACACCTAAATCGATAAAGGTAATTAAGTTTTTGAGGATTGTTGATGCTACAAGTTTCAACAGTAACTCAATAAGGACTATCGGTGTAATACAGAAATTCGAGTAGGGGTGTTCGTTTGGACGGTTTGGTTTTATCCGAACCAAATAGGTGAAACCAAATAAAGTCCGGTTTTCAATAGTTCAAACCGAACCGTCCAAACTAATTTGAAAACCAAACCAATCCGAACCAAATAACAATTTGGTTGGTTTGGTTTTATCCGTTTGGTTTTTCCTTAAAATTTTCAAAATACTACAAAAGTATATAACATAAATAATATTAAGTTCGATATGTAAAATTCCAAAATGAAACTACTTTGTACATAAAAACAAGTCTAATTCATAGCTTGTGACATTTACAATCATATATGCAAAAATCTTGATATCAACTTTATCAAAAACTCCAAAAAGATTGGTACATCACCAACTGATACAATATAAAATGGAACAAGTGTTAGTATATAAATCAATTTACTTAAGAAATGTAAAGAAAAGGAGTACCATATTGCTTACAATGGAAACCAACAAGTGTTAGTATATAAATCAATTTACTATATATTACTATTCGGTTTTTTTGGACAATCCGGTTTTCACAACGAAAACCAAATCCAATCCGAAATCCAAACTATTAATTTGGTTCAAGTCCAAACCGATCAAAAAAACCAAATAACCAATCCAAATAGTCCGATCCAAAATGTCCAATTGGACAATCTTGTTATATCCGAATAGTGAACACCCCTAAATTCGAGTGATTAAATCCATAATGACATACAAACCACAAGGACGATTTATGTAATTTACTATCGATTTTATTGATCAAGACTTACACTTGATGCTCTGTTATTAGCTGGCTGGCATTTTTAAGTTTAGGTGTAGGGATTGAAGCAGCTTCGGTTGTTATAGCAACTAACGCTTTTGACATATCACCTTCCTCAATTTCCATGTGTCTTTCCATGTAAGTTTGTAAGTTCTGAGTAAATTGTTCAATATTAAGGTTAATCATTGGAATTTCTTCATTGTCTTCACAAAAGTCTTTTATATCTTTAATTTGTTCTGGTTCTGGTGTTGCTGGTACTTCAATTATAGGTTCTAGTGATTTTGGTTCTTCAATTATAGGCCCTGGGTGTTGTCGTTGGTTGTTCGATAATAGGGTTATCATTTTGGATTTCAGACAGTTGTTGCGGTTGTTGAATAGATGGAGGGTAGATCTATCATTTGAACACGGGTTTGACTTTAACCTTGACCATTTCTGTTCAACGTTAGTTCACAGAGTTTTTTGGACGGAAGGACATAAACAAGAAATCTAAAATTTTACAGGAACCAAAAAACGAAAAAAATATAGGGACAAAATCGCAGGATCGGGTATAACACAGGGATAATTTCCGTTATTTACTCAAAATAATAATATGCTATATAGAGTTGTGTTCTTGCATTCTAGGTAGTCAACCTTTAAAACAAAGTCTCAAAGGACAAATCTTAGACATTGAATAAAAAAAATTCCTTACAAACCATCATCATCAAATTACATGTGATTGAATACACAATCACCACCACTGGCCGCCACCACCATCGTCGGTTAATGTCGCCGCAGACCACCGCCGACTGCCGGCCGCCGCCGCAATCACATGTGATTGTATACATAATCACATGTAATTGAAAGCAGTCGGCGGTGGAGATGGGTTGCCAGTGGTGGAAACGGTGGCCGTCAGAGGTTGGCGGTGGTGGTGGTCGTCGTCGGCGGTGTGCAATTGTAACACCGCAAAATCTAAACCATTTCTTTTTTTAAAATAACATTATGGAAGAGCATTTAAAATATAACCAACATTACAAAATAGTGAAGTATCGTTTTAACCAAAACGGTGTTACTTAAACACTTACGGCTTGACTCGTTTACAAAACTTAGAGTACGGTCAAACTTCCCAAAACTCGACTCTTGCCAACCATAGCCTACAATCCTGTAAAGAGTCAACGAGGTTGGGATTAGTACAAAGTTAAGTGAATGAAAATATAACCAAAGATATTGTATAAATTCAAGAATTATGGATCACAATCATCACACTTTATCAAACAACAAGAGGACCAGCGGTTCTGCCGAACCTGCAACTAACTGTTGTTGGCCTAACAACAGTTTACCGATAGCCCTTTAGTACGTGACAGTGTGCACCTCCTTAGAACAACCAGTACTTATATGGCTGTACAGCTAACCACTAGTAAACGAAAGCCCAACCCCGGACAATCAGGCCGACCTCTACACTTAATCATGTGCGCATATCATTCTATTAACACACTAACAGTTAATTATCATCCTGCACTTTTCACTTTTCCAGCTCAAACCAGATACCAAAAACAACCATTTTCAATTGCAAACTTAACCATTGTACTTTAAACAATACAAAGGCTATAAATTCACTCACCTTTGCCAAATCTCTTGTCACTCATTCGTCTAATATCACTGAGTCTTCTCCTTTCCTTTTTCTGATAATCAAATCAATACCCGAATTAGTAACCATATTATACCAAAATATGTAATATCATTACCAAACACTTCAATACGCAAATAACCAATACTTGCATCAATTAACATACAAATGCCACTTTGACTTATTGAAGTCAAAGTTCAACTAATAATCTTACATATTCACAATCTATTACCATTTTGACTTCAACCAAGTCAAAGTTAACTAGTAAAAATGACATTTAACAAGTATTCTCATTTTGACCTAAAGGGGTCAAAACCGATTTCTATCTCTATTACTATTAATTCTTAATCATTTTATCAAATAACCATTTTATTTACTTGACTACTAAATGTTAAAGTCCAACTTACAAAATTACTTTTAAAACAATTACCATCATTTTGACCCAAAAACTACATAATGTTAAATAACTTCAAAAATCAATTAAAGTATACTTCACAAACATCATTTTAACCATTTTCTTACACTACATCAAATATATAGTTACCATTTCACTTCTTTGATCATTTGACATAAATGAATTCAAAGTCTAAAAGTTAAATTTGCATTTTAATGAGTCCTATCATTTTAAAGTTTTAGGTCATCTTCATAATCACTTCTATGGTGAATTATGAAATATACACCAAACTATAATTTCAACTAGTTCAAAACATAACCACTTAACCTAAAACAATCATAATTAACCCAAAACCCTCAATTCTAGAAATTAGGACTCTTCCCAAAAATTCACTAACAATGGTGATTCATGGAGAAATCTTCAATTCAATGTTTTCTTCTATTGTTTAACATCTACTAAACCTAACAATCATAAGAATATTAAAGAATTCATCAAAATGATATAAAACCTATCAAAACTCAAAATCTTACACCATCTTTTTTACAAGAAATCAAAACTACAAACCCCAACCAAGAAAGAAAGATTACCTGCTAATTTCTTGTAGAATTTCGAGTTTATTCACAAAGATTAAGAGATTATGATGTCATTTTTCAAGTAAAATTCAAAAACACCTAATATGTGTGTTTTTGGTGAGGATGACGTGAAAAGGAAACAAAACAGGCAAATGAGATCTTATCTTCAAACATTACACGTACATCACACGTGTAATATAAAGAGGGACTCTTTAATTTTATTTAACACACTAAAATATTGTGTATCTGGTTCACAGTTAATTCATTTAAAATTCTTAATTAACTCTGTTTTCAGCAATGAAGCTATATTTGGAACTTTGGTTAAAAAACGAATCTAATGATATAAATATTATTAAAATACCTAAATATTTTAATTTCAACTAATTTTAACCACTTGATTAAAATATCAACTAATTCAAATAGATTAATACATACTCCCTCCGTCCTACAAAGAAGTTTACATTTCTCTTGGACATAAGTATTTAGGTGATAGTTAGTGGTGAGGTCTTTTGTAATATTTTTGATTAAAATATAAAGTTATTTGGAAAGAGAAAGTACTTTTAGGGGAAAGTTAGTGGTAAAGTACATAAAAATAATAGTATTTTATTAAGTGGTCCCTCATATTTGAGAAATGTAAACTTTTTTGTGGGACAAAATTTATAGGGGAAATGTAAACTTTTTTGTGGGACGGAGGGAGTAATATTTATCACTTACCGAAGTGATAAAATACTAGGCTGGGGTTCGGGGTGTTACAGTAATCACATGTGATTTATTACACATGTGGTAGTTGTGGTGGTGGTGATGTATTGAATCACATGTGATGGTGGTGGTGATTTCAGGGTTGATTGATTTAAAGGCTGAATTTATCCCTCAGAACTTCACAAAAGAGATGGATCTTTAACGTTTCTCATGCTACATAATTAATTGCACTCAAGAATAAATATATGCCATACTAGCCTAGTACGTAGCTCAATTGGTTAGAGTCCCTTGCTAATAACATGAATTGTATATAATAAGAGCACAAGGTGTGGTGCTCGGTTATAGCCATGTTAAAGGCATTTTTGCCTCTGCAACACAGTTTTAACACTCTCCTCAAAATTACCCTCTCTTGTTTAACATCCTATAACACCCCCTTTGGGACCCACAAAAAATACCCTCAACCAATCACAATTCACAAAACACAAAAAAGAAAAAAGAAATATCCATCACTTTTGCCTTTAACGACCGCCGTGGCCACGGCGAGAAGCAATTTGGCGGAGCCTCCGTCCTCGTATAACGTTGACAAACAGGAAATTTCCTCTATAACTAGCCAATAATGAGGGCCACACCTTGCCCTCTACGTGTCTTGTCTGAAAATTAAGTCTTATTAATTAGGAAGATCTTAAATGTATTATATATCTTAAAGAAAACACTGTCACATTACTAATCAGTTGACGATTTAAATATCACATTCGTCAATCGTCAGCACATCCTGATATTCATTCATCTGATTCATGCAAATGAGACGTTTTGCATGAATGCCGTTTACTTGTTCAAAAAGTTGATTAAAAATTCTATGGGCCCCCTGTTGATTTGATGTGACACTGAAGTACCTGCGCAGGTCATGACTAAATTGAAAGTTCAATTAAGTAGTCAAATCGTCATCATAAATCTCGAATCAGGAAACATAATCGTAACTAGAGTGATTGACAAGTTCATGTCACTAGTTATGTGATATCGTGTAACGAAGGACATATGATCACTTATCATAGGACTGTTTCTGAAAGTTCAGAGTTCAGCAGATGCACATAGTAATGCACACTCTAAAGGATACACTTACGCATACCGTTTATAGTTGATGAGATGTCCAAGTGGGAGACTGTTGGAATTGGTGTCCAACACATCAAATAAACCGGTATTACGGTTCAGGTATTTTAGAGTCCTATTTGGGTTGCCCTCGAGGAATCAACGAACACGAGAAATAAACGTAGTGTTTGATTAATTGTTTAATTAAATGGACTATCGGGCTAGACGGGCTAAACTAGTTAATGGGTAATTAACTAGTTAACGGTATTGGGTCAAGTATTAAGTTAATATGATTAATAATACTTGTGGGCTTAATTGAAAGGTGGGCTTGGGCTAATTAGAGTTTGACTCTAATTAGATCTCAACTAATATAAATAAGAGGTCAAGGGTATTAACCTAATACACTTTTGACTTGATCCCCTTGCCTCTCCAAGTTTCGGCCGAGCCCCATCTCTGCCGCCGCCGATTCATAACAATATACAATGAAATCCTCGGAACCGTCAGGTAACGCAAGTATAGGAGCTTGACATAATAGTTGTTTCAAAGTCTGAAAAGCCTTCTCTTGTTCATCACTCCATATATATGGTACATCTTTACGTGTCAATTTCGTTAACGGACCCGCAATTTTGGAAAAGTCTTTGATAAACCTCCGGTAGTAACCCGCTAACCCGAGAAAACTTTTGATCTCTGATGGAGTCTTAGGTGCAGACCAATTCATAACCGCTGTTATTTTAGAAGGATCAACTTTAACCCCTTCTGAACATATCACATGACCCAAAAACTGCACTTCCCGAAGCCAAAATTCACATTTTGAGAATTTGGCATATAATTGTTCACGTTTAAGTGTCTCTAAAACCTGTCTCAAATGTGTCTCATGATCCGATTCAGTTTTAGAATAGATTAGTATATCGTCAATAAACACAATAACAGATTTATCAAGAAAAGGACGACATACCCGGTTCATCAAATCCATAAATATAGCAGGAGCGTTTGTTAACACAAACGGCATAACCAGAAACTCGTAATGACCATACCTGGTTCGAAAAGCAGTCTTTTGAATATCATCCTCATGAACACGAACTTGATGGTATCCGGATCTCAAGTCTATTTTAGAAAAATACGAAGCCCCTTGTAACTGATCGAATAAATCATCAATACGCGGTAACGGATACTTGTTTTTAGCGGTTCTCTTATTCAGCTCCCGATAATCTATACACATCCGCATCGTACCATCCTTCTTTTTAACAAATAAAACTGGAGCTCCCCAATGTGAGGAACTCGATCGGATAAAACCTTTGTCTAACAATTCTTGAATTTGTGTCATAATTTCCCGAATCTCTGATGGTGCTAACCGATATGGTGCTCGAGCTACATGACTAGCTCCCGGTATCAATTCTATTTTGAATTCTACCTCCCGAATAGGAGGTAACCCAGGTAACTCATCAGGAAAGATCTCCGGGTATTCCGAAACCACCCGGATATCTTGAACTACATGTTTCTCATTTTTAAGATCAATAGCATAGGCGATATAAGACTCACACCCTTTGGCCAAAGATTTTCTGGCCTTCATAAAAGATATAATTGGAAAAGAAGAACTGAGTCTTTCACCACGGGCTATTACACGTGTCCCGTCGGCTAAAGGAAAAGAAATAATCTTTTTATGACATTTAATACTAGCCTTGTTTAGACTTAACCAATCCATCCCTAATACCACATCAAAGCCTGATGTAGGCATTAAAAGTAAAGAAACAGGAAAACAAGTACCATCAATATCAACTTGAGCTCCAGACACAGATGTTGTGACTGGAATTGTTTGACCATCGACTACCTCCACTTCCAATGGAGTAGTCACCACAGATTTAGGTAATTTTAATTTATCACAAAAGCACAAAGAAATAAATGAACGGTTCGCCCCTGAATCAAATAATATACGTGCAGGTACAGAGTTAACCAAGAACATACCGGTAATGACATCATCGGTGGCAGTAGCATCTTCCACCGACATACTGAATGCTCTACCCTCAGGTGGAGGGTGAGTCTTTCTTTTATGTGTTGTAGATGTCGTCGATCCCCCAGCTGACCCAGAACCCGAAACCGAACCCGTCTTTTTATATGAAAAACATTCACTCGCTCGGTGTCCCTCTTTCTGGCAATTCCAACACACACTCCTCGGGAACCTACAACTACTCATATCATGCCCAACCTGGCCACAACGAACACAACGAGTGGTTTGTTTTGTACACGGACCCAGATGTGGTGATCTACAACTACTACACCAAGGTAATCGTTGACTTGAACCGCTAATTATCGGTCGACGATTAAAACTTCCATGACTTTGGTTTCCCTGCCACCTCCTATTTTGTTGAGACCCAGATTGTGTTTGTGTTTGTTTTGGTCTTTGAAATACCGGCTTGTCTTTATTTTCAACATTTTGAGCATGAAGATCTTCCTCAATTGATTTAGCTAAATTAAAAGCTTGTGATAGGCTATTAGCAAACCTTGTAGTTGATCGATAAGCAGGTAATAAGGCTCTGACAAAATGTTGTATTTGTGAAGGCTCATCCAGCACCCATTGCTTCACAAACCTTAACTTATTATTAAACTGTTCTATTAACTCGTCAACTGTCATCTGGTTTGTCATCTTTAAACTTAAAAATTATTGTTTAATACGATCCATCTCAAATGAACTACAATATCGAGCACATACTTTTTCATAAAACTGATCCCAAGTCATACTATCTTGTTGTTCCCTACTGAGATGAACTGTTATTGAATCCCACCATACTAAAGCAGCCTTTTGAAACATACGGGATGCATACTTAACTTTCAAATGGTCATCACAGTTGCAAGCATCCAAAACTTTTTCCATATGCCTCAGCCAGTTTAGAGTCACACTCGGGTCATTACTGCCTTCATACTCCATCGGTTTACAATCTAGAAACTGTTTATAGGTACAGGGAGGTTTGGTTCCAGTTTGAGGAGTAAATCCTCCAAATTGTATTGGTTGAGGTTCTTGTGATGGATATTGAAAATAAAATGTAGGTTGTGGCATACCAGATGTTGAAGTAATAGGATTTGGTATTGGAATTTGAGTAACTGTAGAGGTTGGTATTTGTGTAGCTTGAGTTGTTGGGATTTGTTGATAATCTCTCAATTCATCCCGCATTTCTTGCAACTGACTTTCCAACAATCGAATATATGCTTGATTATCTGATTCAATATTAACATTGCCAGATGTACCAACCGTATCAGGGTTCTCGGGTTGAGGGATCGAAATATTTGCATCTTCATTATTTGCCATACCTGTTACATCACAACATCTCACCAAAATTTAGTATTAACTCGTTAGTACTTTACCTACTAACCACAATTCATATTCACGCTAATCCATGCTTGTCAAGAATGATTGATCTCCATGAGCCAAGATTTGAGAATGGTACACCTAATTGTGCACACATTGCCAAACCAATGCTCTGATATCAAACTGTAACACCGTAAAATTTGAGCCATATTTTTTTTTAAACAATACGGAAGCGTTATTTTATAAACATAAAACGATTTACATATTTTATATTTACATAATGGTTCAAAAGATTATAATAATTAAAAGTACGATGTTAACTTCTATACGGCTCGACAACCAAAAATATCAGAGTTTGATCAATCAAATCCCAACAAGCCAAACACCACCAAAAGCTTTCATTAACAACCTGAAAAATATTCAACGAGGTGGGGATTAGCACAAAGCTAAGTGAATAGAATTAACAACCAAATTGTATGATAATATTAACCAAAGTTCAACACATTGCATTTACACTTGTTCGACTTCCACAAGAACGAACTAGTAAGTTCCAGTTCGACTTCCACAAGAACGAACTGGCAAAACAGAGGACCGGCAACCTAAAATCATTGTCGGCCTAACAATGATAACTGATAGCTCGTTTACTAAACAGTACGGTAGAACCTCCTTTAAAATAACAAATAAGTTAAAGGTCCAACTATCGTAACCGAAAGTAACCGTAGCCCAGCCGAATTCACCATAGCTGACCTCTAAATCTCCTATCTGCACAAACATCTATTTATCACCACTATTAGGCAACCAAACTATAAGTCATAGCTGTAATTTTCCAACCTAAATGCCTTTTTCCAACCTAAATGCATTTTTCCAACCTAAATGCATTTTTCCAAAATTGATATTACAACACAAGTAAGATGGTTAAAACCACTCACCTTAGCACTTCTTCCCGATACACTCAGTAATCGTATTTTACTGAGTCTCTTTTCCTTTGCCTGTAATACACAATACAAACCGAATTACAACCAAAATTTAACAAATAACCATAATACTTGTTATCTTAATTTCAAAACCAATATTATGCACATATAACATCACCAACTAGTTATATTTAGTCAATTTGACAATTTCTACTAACTTAAGACTTTTATAAGTCAAATTTCACCAAACGGGTCACAACGATTATATTACTTAACTATTTTATACAAACGGGTCAAAAGCCCGAATTCTATAAAAGTATTTCTAATTAATTTAACAAACAATTAAGTAATATATTACCAACATCATATAACATCTCTGACTTTTAGAATAAAAGTCAACATCCAAGTTTAACTTATAATCTAATTCTCACCAAACAAGTCCCAAAATTCCTAACTAGCCAAACACTAACTTTATCATTGAAATTTCTATATAATCATGTTAAAATTCAGATTTTAATCTCAATTATCACATAACACGTAACAACTTATATAAAATAACAATTTAATCTCAAAACCCAATTTCAAGCTTTTTAGGTTAAAACTCATCTTCAACCTCAAGCTTCCATAAAGAAGATTCAAGACTTTCTCACCAAATCATAGTTATAACTAATCATATATCATATATACTTGCTAAACATCAGTTAAACACTAACACATCTATAAATTTCAAGTTCTAGACAAGAAATCAACATAAATCATAAAACCCACTAAAAGCTCAAAACCCTAGTTACTCTTTTTACTTAAAAACAAGCAACTCCGTCCCTAACTTTAGGTTAATATTTCTTACCTTATTCTTGTACAAATTTCGAAATCACAACAGCTTCAAGTGACAATCTTTAATTTTGGAAGAAAACTTTCAAAGTGAGTTTTGGAGTGTGTATGTCGAGCAGCAGAGAAATAAAAGAAAAGCTTAGTCAAAGTTTTAAGCCTTCCCCAATCTTACACGTGCATACCTACACTTGGTTATTAATTTTCATTTAAACACGGTATAATCAGTTTATTTATTTAAAATACCTAACGAACTCCAGTTTTGACAACAAATATATATTTAGAACTTTGGTTCAAAAGTGAACCCAAATATATAAAATCATTTCGATATATACCTATTTCAGCTTTACTAATTTTTAACCCCGTGGTTAAAAATACAACTAATTAATTCAAATAAAATTATATAAAATAACAAATAATAAAATATTACTTACCGAAAGTAATAAAATACTAGGCTGGGTCTCGTGGTGTTACAGCACCGCCACCGTGCGCTGCCGCCGCCGCTGCCGTCGACCAAAATAGTTTTCGGTTTGGTTTTCGGTGCTTGTTTCTCAAGGTGCTTTATACTACCTAGTGGTATATTGTCCTGTTCGTGATAACCCTTGGGTGTGAACCAATAGAGGGATTCTTTCTTGAATCCTAGTGCAGTGTTAATTTGGCTCGTAGTAGATCAAGGGGTTTGTCATCTTCACCAAACCATAACAATGTAAGTTTTGAATTTATTATTTATTTAGTCATTAATAAATTCTAGTTGCATTAGAATTATAAACCTAACGGTCCAAATAGTTTTTTCTAAATCGGGTCAATGTTCTATCAAGTTACTTGTGATTTCCGTTTCAAGTAAAGTATGACTAGATGTATAGAAAATCCAACAACATAATTAATTGCACTCAAGAATAAACATATGCCATACTAGCCCTAGTAAGTAGCTCAATTAGTCAGAGTCCCTTGCTAATAATATGAATTTGTATATAATAAGTGTCTTGTACTCTTCTGAAAATTAAGTCTTATTGATTTAGAAAGCTCTTAAATTCATTGGAGTATATCTTAAAGAAAACACTGTCACTAATCGTTGACGGTTTAAATATCACATTCGTCAACACATCCTGATATTCATTCATCTGATTCATGCAAATGAGACGTTTTGCATGAATGTCGTTTACTTGTTCAATAAGTTGATTAAAAATTCAAACGGCTTAAAAGAAAGTCAATATGGCAACCCATTAGATTTTTTTCATGAGTTACTAAGTATATAATAAAGCAGCTCAAATAACCACAAAATCGCCTAAATTATAGGAAACAATGTCAATCCACACATATATACAAGAAGCAAACCAAAGAAAAATTGTCAAACATAAAGGGATCAATTCAAGAAATAACAACGGTAACCGGGCGGTCATTAGCAGGGACACGGGCGGCGTTAAACAAAAACAAACATGCAATGTGGATGTTAAAACGGGCTTCCGATGTATTAAAAGATGCAGGCAGTCTTTGCATGGCAAATCTAACACCTCAATCATCATCATGGAATCCTGACATTGAAACATCCGTCATAAATGCCACCAACCACGATGACACGTGCATTGATTACGAAAGCGCCCAACGCATTTATGCATGGATTAATGTTTCCAGCCATTATATTCGTCCTATACTGCGGTCCTTATCCAATAGAATGGATAAGACCCACAATAGGACGGTGGTCTTAAAAGGTCTCATGCTTTTGCATGGGATTTTTACTTGCAAAGTCCCTAGGGTTCAAAAAATTGGCCGTTTACCGTTTGATTTATCAAATTTCAAGGATCGAGACCCTGACGTGTGCGATTATGAAGCATTCATTCGTGCTTATTACACATTTCTTGAAAAGAAATCGTCTTTTATGTTCCAAGAGGATCAAAGAGAAGGAAGTTTAAGAAAGGGAATCAAAGAGAAACCGAAGCAATCATCATTGATGCAAGATCTTGTTTTGTTGGGAAATCTTCAAAGTTTGCTTGGTTTGTTGCTTGAAACCAAACCGCAACCAGAAATGATGACAAATGTCTTAGTTCTTGAAGCAATGGATTGCATTGTGATCGAGACTTTCGATATTTATAATAGGATTTGTAACGGGATTGCTGCGGTTCTCGTGAGGTTATATTCTATGCAAAAAACCGAAGCTGAATTGGTGTTCACGGTTATGCAAAAAGCATCCGTTCAAGCTAAAGATTTAAATCAATATGTTGAATTTTGTAAGGATTTCGGGGTCGCTAAAGCATCCGAAAGCCCTAAAATTGTGTACATTGGTGACGAAGATATTCGATCACTCGAGCAACTAGTAAAAAAAGTTTCATATCATTGCAAAACCCAACCATCAAGCCCAAAAGAAGAAGATAAATCCAAGATTCTTGTGGAGGACAAAAATGACACCATCGAGAAAACAGATTCATTACGGATTGGTGTAACATAATCTTGATCATTGACCGAGTGTTAAATCTCGTTGCTCTTGCATTATGCACGATTGAATTTGTTGCACCCAAATGAACTTTAGATTCTTCTGTTGCATCATCTATAACGATAAACCCGATGATACATGTGTTCAAATCAAATACAATGGATAATCTTAATTAACACATACAAACCAAGATTGATGCATGCCTAAATATGGAGGAACGACCCCTTATATTCCTTGAAACCATTATTACATGAAGAAAAAAAAAAGTTGCACTGAAATGAGTATAACTTTTGCCCAGATTTCCTTTTCACGCATACGACGAGTCAAAAGTTCCGTATTGACGAGGGCGACATGCTGGTAAACCGACGAAGTCAAAAGTTCTGTATTGACGAGGGCGACGTGCTGGTAAACCGACGAAACTTGCAGGGTCCAAAAACGCTGTAATTGGAGAGTTTTTTGCATTTTTTGTTTTTTATGTTTAATTACTTTTAGGCAAACTCACTTTTCAGTCCATTTATATTTTTTGCCCGTTCAAAATTCTTGGGCTTACTTAAAATTTGTTTTAGACTAATTTGTTTACTTTTTATTTTAAGAAAATTGAATTTTTTACCCCAAAATTTGTTCTTTGTATTGAACAGATTTTAAAGATCTAAATCCACTATATTCTTGAATCAGCATAAACTTTGGTTGATCCAAATCCACTGTATTCTTGAATCAACATAAAGTTTGGTTTGGACTGTCCTGGGTATGCTTATAATCAACGTAAAAATCTTTGTCATTGTTTTTAATCTACATCAAAGAACCATAAAGCCTCGATCTTTTTGCAACAATAAGTGAGCCTAAAGTGATGAAGATTGAAAAGTACCATATTATAAAATAAAATCGAGTTCATAATTAATAGATCGACTGTTAAACTCGCCAAAGGCATTCCTTTTTAGCATGAACGTAAATAAAAACGAAATAAAACATTCGCTTAGCCCTCAAATTGTCTAAACTCTGGGGAAAAAAGAGGTAAATAAAACTCTAAAAAGGGCCACAAGACATATATACAAGTTAAAACATAACTGAACTTAATCAAATCTACCTGATAGTAACGAATTTGTTGGTCCCATGTTTTGCCCAATAAGTTCTCAAATCAATTGCATTAGCAAAATTATAACCTTCCGATGCTAATCTTTCTAGAACTTTCTTGAATGCACCTTGACTCATTTTTCGGCCCGCAATTCTTGCACCCCGACGTTTTGTACTCATTGGTAACGGATACATTGAAATAGTTGTTGTACAGCATGCTGATTGCCAACCACCCGAACCCCATTTGTAACATTGTTGTGGCGAGCCCGTGCACGTGCAAACGGGTATCGGGATTCCTGAAATATCCATATCAAGCCCGTTTATAACAACCTCGATATTCCTTTTTACCGTTTTTGGCCCGTTTTGTTTCGGGTTCGTCTTTTTCGGTTTCTTTGTTTTTGTGGGTTTCGGGTTGGCGGTTGCGGGTCCCTTTTTCTTGATCGACCCGCCACCACCACCACCATCATCGCTACTTTCTTTTTTAACAAGTACATTTTCTTGCACATTTGACATTTCAATTGGTGGCATCATGTGGATTGAATTGGAAGTTGAAGTAAAATTAGGGTTTGTGGGTAACATATGATGATAAAGTCTTTCTCTTTGTATCCAACCGTCTCTCATATAGTTCATGGGTAAGGGCGAATCGGACAATATACGGGTGTGTGGGTGGTGGTAAGTTGACCCGTTCGGGTTAACCATGGTTGGGTTTTCACGTGGGTTAAGGAAAGGTTTTGTGTCTCGATTTTCACCCACTGGAGACATCAATTGCAAACCTAGATGTTCTTTAAATGAAGGTTCATAATATCCCCAATTTCTTAATCCATCGTCATCCATTAGAACTACAGATTCAAGCATAAAACAACATAAAGATTAAATTTTTAGGTGTTTTGCATAATACCCAACAATGCTATAAGCAACTTAGAGGTAAATGAGCCGGAATCCAAACAATTTCCCCAAAATTTAACATAAAAATCGCATCTTTTTAGGTCTAATTTGAACATGGCGGAACCATCGAGACCCAATTTCTCAAAAACCATTCCCAAAATCAGTAATTTTCAAGCACAACAGAGCTTTACATTCAATGCTAAGAATTTAAACGAACCCTAATTTCTCCAAAAAGTCAGATTTTTAGGGTTTCAAACTAGATCCAAGCTAACAAGTTATAAAATAAACAGATCTGACACCCAAAATTAATAATCAATAATACATTTGATTAAAAATGCAGGTAATCACATAGACAGAGTCATATACAATTAGCACTAATAAACCCGATTTAATTTCAAGATCAATAAAAGGGGGTAAAAATAAGATCTTGCTACAGATATTTTCAAAGGTGAGAGAAGGGAAGAGAGAGAAAAACAACAGTTCGTATTATATGGAGAGAGAGAGAGAGAGAGAGAGAGAGAGAACTTACTTGTATGGCTAAACAGGTATTTTTTAGGGTTTTGCTCTTCAGGAGAGAGGAGAGAGAAAGAGAGAGATTGAAATCGGAGATCGTATTTGTATCTATCAAAAAAATATTTTCACATAAATAAAAGGAATTTGTTTTTAATATTTTATGTTGCTTGCACTTGCAGGCAGCAGCAGCTAGATTCAAGTATATTTTTAGCTCCCTTGACCAGTCAATAAATAATTTTTCTTAATCTTAACTAAAAAACAAATTTTTTTTCTTCATATATATTACTCCCTCCGTCTCACAAAAAAATTCTAATTTGACTTTTGCAAAAAATTCTAATTTGACTTTTGCACAAGTTTTAAGGTGATAGTTAGTGGTGTGGTCAATGATAATACTTTTGATTAAAATATAAGGTTGGATTGGAGAGAGAAAGATAGTTAGTGGATATTAGTGGTGGAGTCTTTAGTAATAATAGTTTTTTATTATGTGGAGTCCATCATATATAGAAAATGGAAAGTTTTTTGTGTGACAAAAATTTAGAGTGAAATGAGAAGTTTTTTGTGAGACGGAGGGAGTACTCAGTTAACAACATCAAGGAAGCTAGCAAGATGGGCTGGAATTCCGACCCGACCCGAATTCCGATACGGATCCGATACTTTATGTTAGTGAGAATTTTTTTTACATATATATTTTTATGTGTTCATATTAAGGTTAATTTTTCTGACCCAAAATTTTAAAAATGTTAAAATTTAGTAGACTAATTTTAACCCGTTAATCTGTCAACCCGAACCCGTTAACCTAAACCCGACACCCCTATATAGAGGTGCACAACCCGGTCGGTTTTTTAACCGAACCGGTTTAAAAACCGGTTTAAAACCGGTTTCAAACCGGATTAAGGCTCGAAAATACCGGATCGGTCTCAAACCGGCGGTTCCCAACCGGTTTACGTTTCTGACGAGCGGTTCGGTTTTTAAACCGGTTTCGTTGAACCGGTTTTTTAACCGGATTTGTCCGAACCGGTTATTCAACCGGTTTTTAAACCGGTTTTTTAACAAACACATTGCCGTTCGATTTTTACCGTTGAAAAACTAGCCGTTGCAAGGTGACGTTCGAAATTATAGCCGTTGGCCCCCAACCGGTTTAAAAACCGGACAAAAAACCGGTTTAAAAACCGGTTTTCAAACCGGTTTTCGAGAGTTCAAAATTCTAGCCGTTAATTTTACCGTTTTTTGACCGTTGGAAGAATTTCTAGCCGTTTTTTTGTCTTTTAGGGTCCACAATTCACCTATAAATACCCCTTAGGTGTTAAGGATCAATCACCACTCAAAACACTCTCATTTCTAGCTTAAAAACTCACACCACACTCAAAAACGCAAGTAATCTTTGCTATGGATTCGGAATCTCAACCTTCGGTTGGTATGGGTGAATCTTCTACCGACGTTATCGTAGAGAAGATACTTCCTACAAAGAGAAATCCGGAGATTTGGTGCAATTTCGACTTATGTTTGATGTCGGATGGATCGAAAAAAGCTCGGTGCAAAAGATGTAGGCGTTTCTTTAAAGAAGATGGAAATACAAGTTTGAAGAATCATAAGAATAAAAGTTGCACCGTTGTAAAAATGGGCTCGACGAGTGGCCAAACAACCATGGGAAATGACGGCAACATACAAACTTTCGACGCTAGTAGACTTCGTCAACGAATGGCGAAGTTGGTGGTTCAAGAGGCGTTGCCCTTTAGCTTTTTCGACAACAAAAGGTTGACGAGCATGATCCAAGAAGAGTTGGAAGCACGCTATTCCCATGTAAGTCGTACTACCTTACGACGTGATGCTATAAAATTATGGAAACTTGCTAAAGATGATTTAAAAAAAGGTTTTGAAAATTTACAAACGGGGGTTAATTTAACTAGTGATGTTTGGACCGCCCCAAATTCTACACACGACTCGTACCTTTGCGTTACCGCTCATTGGATTGATCCCAATACTTGGGTAATGATGAAGCGTACGATTGCGTTTGAATTATTTGGGACTCCACATACGGGGGAAAATTTGTACCAAATTTTAGACTATGTTATAAGAAGTTATAAATTAGAGTCTAAAATCTTTTCTATGTCTTTTGATAATGCGTCCAACAATACAAATGCGGTTAAAAAACTAATTCTTAAATATAAACCGATTTGTAACGGTATTTTTTTCCATAGTCGGTGTGTTGCACATTGATGAGGTTAGTAGGGATCACCCTATGTATATATAGGTAATTCCCAAAACCTAAATGATGATGGGCTTTTATGCTCACAAGTCCAAGTCACAATTTGATCCGTCAATATTCGCGAGCCCATGCTTTTGTACGAGTCAAGCCGTCCGCCCTGTCAAGTTATGACCCTGTCAATGACCGCTTGTCAAGTTATGACGCCTGTCAAGTTATGACCGCCTGTCAAGTTATGACACCTGTCAAGTTATGACCGCCTGTCAAGTTATGACCGCCTGTTAGTCAAATCGCCTGTCATGATGGTCAGTGCGTAACACCATCATAATGGCGCTTCATGAAGCAGTCATAATAGTAAGCGTTATACGATCATTGACGTCGTCATAATGGCACTTCATGACTGCTTTATTGCAGTCATAATGGGCCAACGTTCCATATCCTGGCCATATAAATACCTGGCCTAACTCATTGTCGCCACAGACTGAAACAGATGAAGAAAGCCTAAAACACAGAGATAACATACTCTCACTTTCACCTTCGCACTCAACCTCGATCACCCTAGGTTCGCCAAGAGCTTGTTGGGTTTGCACTGTGATCATCACAGGAGATCCAAGGTTGACGTCGCCTGGTCTTTGTGTTTGACAATCGTTGTTCGAACATTGGCGCCATCCGTGGGACACGTTTTTAAACGGCGTTTCACTTTTCCAAACTTTTCTCCTCAATAATCAAACCGTTCCTATGGCGGATACACAGCCATCGTTGGTCACTTCTTCATCGCCATTAATAACCACTACCGTGATTACCACTATACTCGAGGCGGTGATAACCTCGCCTAGTCGTATCATGGAGCCATACGTCGATTCTGAGTGGACAGTGTCGGATGTCAGGACGACACGAGGGTATCCCTCTTTAACAAGTCCACTTTTCTCCACAAGGCTCGTTGGATCAAGTTCGTTTACCTCACCACAGCCAGTGACGCCCATCCCTTCAGTTCAGCCTCTTTTGTCCCACGGGACAAGCTCTCAAGAGGATGGCACGGATCCGGTCAGACAGCCTGTTTCCAACTTTCCGCAGGCCGCTACGCCAGGGGTTCGGGAGGATCCAATTGTGGAGTTACTCCGCAGGTTGACTCAGAGTACTCAGCCGCCACCACCTCCCCCACCACCTCCCCCACCACCTACTTCATCGGACCTGTTCTCTCAGTTGGTGGCGGCGTTGCGCCCAGCACCGCAGCCAACGGTTGTTCAACCCGTAGATCCGTTGTCACAATTATTGGAACAGTTAAGATAACCACCCATTCACACCCCACCACCACAGGACACGTCTAATGACATGTTGCGCGTGTTGCAAGCACTCGTGGCCGCAGCCGCCCCACCCCGAGCAGCCACTATGCCTTTGTCGGTAGTTAGTTCGAAGTTCTGTGACTGGGTGGCCCGATTCCCACTCCCTGATAAACAAAAAGTTCCGTCCATCGTAGGTACTTACGACGGTACACGAGATCCTGATGACCACCTTGCTCTTTTTGAACAGGCCATTATGACAGAGAAATGGCTCGACCCAGTCGCTTGTCACATGTTCCCTGGCACGTTGCAGGGTTTCGCTCGTGATTGGTTTGCTGACTTACCGGATAGGAGTATTCAAGACTTTGCAGATCTCAAGGCTAAATTTGTGACTCACTTTATCCAGCAAAAGAAGCAGCAGAGAACTCATATAGAAGCACATTTGCTGCGACAAAGGGAAGGCGAGGGGTTACGCGACTTCATTCAGCGTTACACGCAGGAGTGCCAGAAAATTGTCGCCTTACCCGAAAGCCAACAAATTTCGGGTTTTACCCTCTCCTTGCTTCCAGGACAACTGCAAGAAAAGTTAATCAAGAGAACTCCAATTACTTTCAAAGAAGCCACGGACAGGGCATATGACTATCTGAGGTCAAAAGAAACTGTCTCCCTGACAAGAGAGGTAGGCGGCAAGTCATGGACTGACACGTCAGATCGCAGGCATGATGCTCTAACTGGTGATCATCAACGAGATGAAAGGAGCAACCGGAGGTTTGGCCCATACGATAAACATCCGTCTGAGCGTGCTCTTAGCAAAACACCAAAAGAAATCTTGATAACAGAGCAGGTGTGCGCTACCTTCACACCTCCACCCCAGATGGAGCATAGGTCGGGTACGAAAAACATGAATAAATACTGTGATTTCCATGAAGATCATGGACACGACACGAATGCCTGTAGAGAGCTAAAAAGGGAAATCAGGCGGGCTTTGGAAGAAGGCAAACTAGAACACCTTGTCCCTGGCGCTAGGCAGCAAGCAAATAAACCTCCACTTAAGAAGAGTTATGCCTGGCAAAAGAAGGGGGAAGACACAGAACATCCCGGACCACCTGATGGTCATATCCTCATGATACATGAGGGAGCCAATATTAACTGACCTATCAAGGTGCGATAGTTTTTGCTGTCATTTCTTCCTTTATGTTTTCAATACATGTTTCCAAGCACATGGAATGTCATGGTCATGCATGAAACTGGCGATAATAACATTTGGTCTGATCTTGTATCCCAATATTATCTCACAATATCATTTTTCTATGGTTTTTGCATAACCAAATAAATATTGAAGTAAGGATTCAATACAAAAGGCATAAGGCCACAATAGACATCTCAGTCTAAAGCCAAACATGCACTTTCATTACGTACAATGTTACAACTTGAACACGCATGTGCATGTACACAGTTAAGCACATAGTTCAATACAACATGTATGAAGCCAACAAAGACAACTTTGTCTGGCCAAATAACATACAATCATACTCGTCTTTTAATCTACTTGATAAAAGATAAGCACTTCTCACTGGGAAGCGACAATCCTCGCGAGTAAACAAAGTAAAGGTTAACCAACAAAAGTGCCATTGGCACAGTGTCACAGGCACAATATGAAGCATACATCTGAGATACCCAAATCCACCCAGGTCATTGGCATACAAAGGCATCATGGGCTCTCAAGAAATTGTCATACGAACAACCAAATATACACACTGTCATGCACACCCAAGACGGTGTCATGGACACAACATCCATAATAAAAAAAAAAGATAAAAACAAAAATGTGTTATTGGCTTGATCATCCAATAAAACATTATTTTTCAAAGCAAAGCAATGGACAAGAAATAACCCTAAACCGGCGTTAAACTCTAACCCTCGGGTACACCAAGCAAGTACGTACAGGAGATCCAAGCAAGTACGTACATGTAGGTGTTTAAAGCTTGAAAACCCAAACCGGTCGGCCTAAACCCTAAAACCGTCGGTCAAGGCGATAACCCGCCGGTCAAGGCGATAACCCGCCGGTCATCCGGGCACTCTAAAACCACAACGGCCTAAATCGTAAACCCTAATAGCCGGTCGACATAGGTTGAAACCCTACAGCCTAAACCCTACCGCCGGCCTAAACCGAACGCCCCTAACAAGTTCAACCTAGGCTAAACCCTAATCCGCCGAACGTCGGTTGTTAATCAACTCAGTCTTACGGCTTGCTTTATATCGACCGGTCCCTTGCGAGCCAACAACTTACGACCGCCGGCCGGACACCTAAAAGCCGCCGGTCGAAAATCATCAAACCGCCGGTCCACATTGATCCGATCAACCTTTATAACCTAAAGCCCGTAAAACCCTAAAAGCCGCCGGTCTAAAATCATACAACCGCCGGACGGTCCCCCAAACCGGTAAAACCCTAATTCGCCGGTCCCCCAAACCCAAAAAACCCTAAATCGCCGGTTCCCCAAACCCGTAAAACCATAAACCGACCGCCGGTCCACTTACAACCGACGGTCCACTTAAAACCGCCGGTCGAACCGTCAACTAAAACCGCCGGTCGAATTCTGCCGATATGCGACCGCCGGTGCAACTAAAAGGGACGAACCATCGACTTGCCGCCTATGCCCTACGACAGCCGGTCTTGCCCGGTCCGCCTGTTTAACTGATCACGAACCAGCGAACGCTGGTCTTGCTCGGTCACGATCGACTAGCATCGCTAGCCTACATGCGACCGTCGGTCTCAAAAAGCCTCTGACGGTCACGGTCTAGGTTTGGCCGCCGGTCAATGACAACCGATACGCTTGAACAAACAAAAAATGAAAAGTCGGAAAAAACTTACGAAGTAATAATAGTTACGACTTGCAAACCGCTGTTTTGGCAAATCCTAACTCGGGGGCATGATGAGGTTAGTAGGGATCACCCTATGTATATATAGGTAATTCCCAAAACCTAAATGATGATGGGCTTTTATGCTCACAAGTCCAAGTCACAATTTGATCCGTCAATATTCGCGAGCCCATGCTTTTGTACGAGTCAAGCCGTCCGCCCTGTCAAGTTATGACCCTGTCAATGACCGCTTGTCAAGTTATGACGCCTGTCAAGTTATGACCGCCTGTCAAGTTATGACGCATGTCAAGTTATGACCGCCTGTCAAGTTATGACCGCCTGTTAGTCAAATCGCCTGTCATGATGGTCAGTGCGTAACACCATCATAATGGCGTTTCATGAAGCAGTCATAATAGTAAGCGTTATACGATCATTGACGTCGTCATAATGGCACTTCATGACTGCTTTATTGCAGTCATAATGGGCCAACGTTCCATATCCTGGCCATATAAATACCTGGCCTAACTCATTGTCGCCACAGACTGAAACAGATGAAGAAAGCCTAAAACACAGAGATAACATACTCTCACTTTCACCTTCGCACTCAACCTCGATCACCCTAGGTTCGCCAAGAGCTTGTTGGGTTTGCACTATGATCATCACAGGAGATCCAAGGTTGACGTCGCCTGGTCTTTGTGTTTGACAATCGTTGCTCGAACACACATATTATTAATTTAGTTGTGCAAGATGGGTTACATTCTATCGAACCCACAACAACCGCTTTTAGAGTAATGCTAAAAGATGTTTTTGGTACTACCGGTTTAAGACATAATAAGTATATGAAATTTTGTGTCGATGCGGGGCAAGATTGGTTAGGTCCAAATTGGGACGTACCTACGCGTTGGAATTCCACTTGCCACATGTTTGAGTGTGCTTTGCGTCAAAAATTATCTTTAAGCATTTTCCATAATATGTTAGCCGATCGAAACCGTGTTGTACGATTTGAGGAGTCTAAGTGGGAAACGATTAGACAAGCTACCGAATTACTTTGTGTTTTCAAAAATGCAACAACTTATTTGTCGGGGGTTTACTATCCTACAAGTCCATTGGTGTTAAAACAACTTTACTTAATGTGTTCAAAAATAAATGACTTTGAATTTAGGGGTCCCCCATTTACCGAAATGGTGGTAGCGATGAAAGAAAAACTTAGAAAATATTTTACCGAAATGCCCCCCGTTATAACAATAGCCGCTGCTTTAAACCCCATAATAAACACGTCAGGGGTTGAGGTGTTAATTAACAATATTTGTAGCGATTTGAATTTGTGTGACGAAGATGTTCATTTTGCGGAAAATACCATTAAACATTTCAACAATTGTTTAACGAACATGTTTAATGCTTACTTGGAAAAATATGGTCCAACAACACACATTCATACCATGATGCACGAGGGGGGCTCTGGTTCGGGTCATAGGGATTATGATGAAAATATTAGATTCTACAACACTTTGAAAAATGAAAATAGCAAACGAGCTCGTGATAACACCACTAGTAGCGAGCTTGGGAGGTATACACTTACCGATTTCTTGTCAACTATAAGTGTAGAAGAATTTCCAAACTTTGATATTTTGGATTGGTGGAAAGGAAAGGGTATCCAATTTCCAATTCTTTCCGCTATGGCTCGTGACCTACTAAATGTTCAAGCTTCTACGGTAGCTTCGGAATCCGCTTTTAGTTTTAGCGGTAGGGTTATATCAAACAGGAGATCGAAGCTCAATCCTTTGTCGGTTGAAGTTATAATTTGTTTGAAAGACCATCTCGATGCAGCAGAACGTTTACAACATATTTCATCACTTGAGACCGAGTTGGGCGACGTGGAAGTTCGATTACATAACTTGGAAATAGAGGGACATATGTCGGTACCTCTAACACAAGAAGAACTTGCATTAGACATGGAACTACGCAACAATGTCATGCGAGATGAAGAATGAAGAAATGGAGGCGGCGAATGACGACGAAGACATGAAGAATGAAGACTAATTATCGTTTGGTTTGTATTATGTTTATGTTTAAATTTATGTTTAAAACTCTTGTATTTGGATTTAGAACTCTTGTATTTGGATGGTTTCCTTTAATTAAAAGTCGATTTCTATTGTTTTTTTACATATTGTGTGAATTAAAAATACAAAAAAAAATATATATATATATATGGAAAACCCGTCAAAACCGGTTCAAACCGGTTTTTAAACCGAAAACCGATCCGATCCGATCCGAAAACCGATCCGATCCGGAAAAACCGATCCGATCCGATCCGGTTACAAACCGAACCGAACCGGTTTGGACCGGTTTAGCTAATCCGATGCTAAAACCGGTTTAAAAACCGAACCGGTTTTGGCCAAACCGGTTTTGACCGGCGTTGACCAAAACCGATCCGGTTTTTAAACCGGTTCGGTTTTCCGGAAAATCCGGTTTGTGCACCTCTACCCCTATATTTAGAATAGAACCCATGAACTATTGGGCTGGGTCTCATGGAAGAAAAAACTGCACTTGTAATTTGGGCCTAAGGGCCTTCAATCTACTCTGTATATTTATAGATCCATTTGAATTCCACTTTGAGTCATCTCCAATATAACGGGTTTTATGCATTTGGGTCACCATACAATTTCTAGTCCCTCTTTAAAAAGATCTTAAATTTCAAAATCGCATAAGCAAGTAGAGAAAGAAAGAAGGGTCATTATTTATTAATTATCTTCATTGTATTTAACAAACTCAATGACGAAGCCAAATAAGTATCATTTGCTTAGTTAGAGTCATTTGGTTAAAATTTACCAGATTTGGTAGACAACAATCGGATTTTCAAAACTCAATATTTGAAAGATTAACAAGTGGAAGCCCGACCTCATTTCTTATCATAGTGAATTATTGATGCAAACCCAAATATGGAGGAACAATTCATTTTGTTTATGGACAAATCATATGAATAAAATAGTTACGCTAAAAAGAGAATTACTGGGCTACAAGACTCTGTTTCAAGCCTGAAACTAGTCAAATCAAAACTTGGGGCGAGGAGACCGTGTACGGAATTTTCTGGCCCAAAAATATTATATTTTATGAGTTATTTTCATTTTAAGGTTTTTTTTTTCTAGTTTTTTTACTTTGTTTAGTTGTTGGCTCGATCAATTGTAGCTCGTCGAATAAAGATCTGAGTCCGCTATCAAACATGTAATTTGATGATATTTTATCTTTATCCGTTTAGTAATACAACTCTAAGAAGTTCGGACCCTGTTTAACCTTAAGTAATAATCCAACCAAACATAATCACACTAGTAACACAACATAATTATAAAATTACAAAACAAGTATTAATTGACAATGTTATGGAGTAGTTGGCCAAGAAACAATGCGTGTCACTCCTAAGACATATGGCCGTGTGCCTCGGCTGACCACAAAAATTGTCGGAACCATGCACTACTTGCATGATCAAACGCATGGTTGGTTTAATCTTATCAAAATTCTACAATAACCATGCATACATTACCAAAGGACTTGCAGTTTAGCAGTATAAGGTGTTGGAAGATGTTCCCCATTGACATATGGTCACGGGTTTAAGTCCAGCCCCTGGTAAACAATATGATGTACATTTATAAGTAATTTAGAGGGCGTGTGTTATGCTGTTCAAATAAGAAACCATACATAGATCACTTTGCGATAGATTTGCTTAATATATCACGCACATAACCACTCGACTAGATTTTTATTTTGTTGGACTAGTTAGAGACACCCTTATTTACTTATATACACAGGCACATCTTGTGTGAACCATCTGTATATGTAATTATGTGATATTCTTAAGATCCCGTTAAAATCCGCTTGGCAAATTTCTTTTTCTTGCTAAACATGTCGTCTTTGGACCCGAGTGGGTGCAAGAAAAGGAAGAGAGTAGATCGGGTTTTTAAGTTTAAGGCGTTCGGGGAACAAGGGTACCCAATCGAGAGTTGTGGCAATTTTAGGGACAATGTGAAGTCTCTACTAGAATATGGAAATGTAGAAATGGCGTTTGTAAACGGAATGACATTTTGGTCGTTTCAACTTGAAGTTCATCGTCACCCTCCTTCTCATGTCTTTTTATTTGTCGTTGAAGAGTTGGTCGAGGCATCGCTGAATCGTCATTGCAAGCATTGTATATATGTTGGTAAAGTCGCCTTCTTTGCTTTTTTCGCTTTACAAAATTATTTAAATTCTTCGACCATTGCCTTCAATATATTTTTAAACGACATACTAACACAGAATTGATCACCTTTTTTTTCCAATTTTTCCAATTGGTCTCGATCCACGATGACTTGGTTGATTCGAGATGTTATATATATTATTGCCCGCTACTAGACCATAAGACTGCTCCTAATCGTAACACTAATTAATACTTTAGTTTTTGTCAAATCAATACTATGTCAACCGACAGTCTACACTCTACACACACTTATGTCAACAATACGTGAATGTCACTTCTATTCAGTTTTTAGGCCCTGCTAATTACAGTAATTATTTTTCTTTTTTATTTAAAACATACAAATAAGCTGTCTAACAACTTCACTAAAATAAAAATATTATTTAATTAAAAAACAATACAATAAAAAAACAGCGTAAGAAGTTATATGAAACTAAAGTATTTATAGGGATGAAAGAATTGGAAAATTCGGGGAAAATTAAAAATAAACATTTTAAAATACGGTATTATTTAGGCCTGGTAATGGAGCGGGTTTGGAGCGGATCGACCTTGATCCAAACCCTTTTAGAGATTTTCAAATGATGATCCAAACCCGATCCGTGATCCGCAGGGTCTTGAAAAATCGAACTCATACCCTTATCCACCGAATCAGCGGATACCCGACTCATTTACCTGACCCATTATCATACACGATTCTTGATTTTAATTTGTAAAATGGTTGTCACTTTGAATATTTTATATATGAGTTTGCTAATATGTAGCTTAAAGACATACTATAAGAAATATTAAATACCTATTTTGCCCTTGTATTAAATTTTAGTTTTCTCATTTCTCAATTTTAGCAAGAGTATATTTAGTATAGCACATAAAATTAGTAGTTTATTAATGTCAAATTATATTAGTTAAGGAAAATTTGACTCATTAAATGTATGTGAACATATAACACATTATAGAAAAATCTATTATAGACAAACCTTTTATATATAATTTTGGTAGCCGATAATAACTCCGCAACAAATCAATGAATAAAGTTGGAAAATTGGAATCGTGATTCTAACTTATAACTTAGTTTCTATTGGTTTTTAAAGAGGGCAATTACATAAACCATAAATATGAAAAATATAAATTAGTTTTTCCTACAATTAAATGCGGGGCGGGTTATAATTGGATCGGATCGGTATTGATCTATACTCGACCCTTTTAGTAAAAGGGTTAACGGGTATGGGTCGTTAGCGGGTAAACGAATCACAAACTATGATCCAAACCCATTTAATTCTTGTGGATCCGGATTGGATCAGGGTCAAAACCCGCTCCATTGCCAGGTCTAGTATTATTACCGTTGTAAAGTTAAAAAATAAAAAAACAAATTCTCTTTTTTTTTAACAATCAATTAAACGGTCATATTCTAGATGTGGGGCCCGCTCAAACTTGTCTCTAGATGTGGCCAGGCCGAAGCAATCAACTGACTGCGGCCACTGACGGTGGCGTGCGAACAGTGTCGGTTTACTACAGACGCCCGTTAGTATTGGCACTTGTCTAAGCATGTTGTTTCATTTTCCAAGAATATTTGTTTTCTATGTGACCAAAATACCTCCATGTGCATCACATGTGATGTTAGTTAACTGAAAAAATAGACGGACTTTTTCGTAAAGGATCATCGGTGAAAAACCTTTCAAAAATAAGGACGATCGGTGTAATTTTGAAACTAAAGGGTCATTGGTGAAATTTGCTATAAACCTAAAGGACCACTCATGTAATTTACTCTAATCTAAATTAAATGTTCATATTGCTATTTTGGTATATGTGTTCCGAAATAATTAAGCGTTCACTATACAATTCAAGTCAATCGGAAAAAAAAAATTAAAAGGTACATATATCATTTTATCTGTACGTGTACGATGTATTGATTATATTTTTTCAAGTATATACATTTTGAAAACATTGACATATAACTTGAATGGAAGGAATATTAAATTTTGCATATTCTACGAACCATTTACCTAGATCCTCATAGCAGAATGCCCAATGCATGCTTATACGTGATGCACACTTACTACAACAAATAACTCAATTTTTCATATTTACGAGGCAGCATGACCCGTGCGATGCACGGGCTTCGTTGACAATAATGAGTTATTTTGAGTGCACATCGTGTACAATTTACTTGTATCACCTGGAAATTACAAAAAGCGTGATCGGTTACATGTTTAACTTTGATTGCGGGTATTCTACTAAATGAGCAAAGTTATTCTTTATGTGTATTGATTTAGGGTTTGTTGTTCTTTATTGTGTCATATGGATTGTGTATGTTAATAGCAATTATTTCTATAGTCTGAAATAGATTTCGTGTGCGTAAGTAGGCATGTGCAAATTGGACCAAGAACCGACCGGGATCGCAGAACTGGACCATACCGAACCGAGCTCCATCGGTTCGGTTTTCGGTTCTAATTTTATGAAAAATCAGTTCTCGGTTCTAACCGGTTCGGTTCCGAGCGGTCCGATTCGGTCCAAACCCAAAAAAAACTAAAAAAAGTCGAAGAAATTGTCTCGGTTCGGTTCCGACCGGTTCTCGATCCGGTTCGGTTCGGTTTTGAGCATCATATGTCGGTCCTCGGTCCGTCCAAAACCATTTTTTCGTTCGGTTCTTGTTTTTTTAATAAATATATGTCATCGTGATTTTCTTATATTGATTAATTTTACTAAACCTACAAAGTTTGTTGCTATGAATTAATATTTGACCATAATCTAGATATTCAACTATTTTTGTGATTCAGAAATGCATGGACATTATTTTGGTGTGTTTATTAAATATTATTTATGGTAAAACCTTTGATCTTACAATTGATTAATTTATTATTTTTTATAAATGGATTTATATAATATTATTAAAATTAAATGCATGGTATTAATTGTTACTTCAAAGTTGAACTCAATTTTTATAAATGGTGTTCTATTAGGGTAAAAAATAATATCATTTGCATCATGATAGTGTGCTATTTATAGTTTATAATATGTAACTTCTAGTTATATAGAAAGACTATTATTTAATTAAATTTACTACTATTATTTTTCTGTTAAATTCTTTGTCTTGTTTAATTAATATGTAACTTTTAGTTAAATGAAAAGATTATTATTTAATTGAATTTACTACTATCATTTATGTTAAACTCTTTATATAATCTATTACATTTATTCATGAGCATCATTTATAACAAAAACTTAATTTTTAACATAGAATTCAATACAACATAAACCATGAAACTCATTTTTTAATGATCTATATATATAGAAATAGAATATAGATATAGATGTTAAGATATAAATAAGTTATATACTTGATACAAATCAATGAAAGAAATTTATAGCAAGGAGAAAGAACGAAATCGCGAAAGGTCTTTGTTGTTTACTCCACTTGTTAGATGTTCTTTTATGCACCTTTAGAGTGTTAAAATTTTGTAACATGAAAATAAGTATTATAGATCATAATGTGTAAGATTTATAAAACTTGAAAAGTCTCTTATTTTATTAAACTTTTAATTATTATAATTATTTATATTTATTACAAAACTCTTGGTCTTAAAATTTAATGAGTTTGTCAAATTGTTATTTAAATGAATTCATCACTATAATTTATGTTAAAACTCTTGATGTTACAATTATTGAGCTTCTCAATCTTTATTAACATTATTTATTTAAGATTATAATAAATGCAACATCAACATGAAACTCATTTTTTATATTTTATACATATACAAAAGAAATCAACATAAATTCAACAACCATCAAGAATTGGATTTAATGTAAAATAACAAATCAAATGAACAACAATTCGTGACCACTAACGTGATAAGATATTCATCTTAAAAAATTGTGATAATATCATACACAATCTCATATACTATAATGATAACTATTAGATCATTATATAACATAATTTTTATACAAAATATACATAAACAACGAATAACAATTTAACATGAAACTCATTTTTTAAATTGTATACATATACAAAAGAAATAAACATAAATTCAACAACCATCAATAATTGGATTAAATGTAAAATAACAAATCAAATTAACAACAATTTGTGACCACTAATATGATAAGATATAATTTTTTTTATACAAAATGTACATAAACAACTAATAACAAAAAGTTCATCTCTATGACTATTTTTCTTCAAAAACAACAAATAATAAAGATTATGTTGGATTACCAATTAATAGCGACGGCAAATAACAAAAGCCCTATAGATCTTTGTTGTTGACTCCACTTGTTAGGTATTTCTTTTAGATGCACCTTTATAGTGTTAAATTTTTTGCAATATGAGAATGGGTATTTATAGATGCTAATGTGTAAGATTTATAAAATTTGAAAAGTCTCTTATTTTATTGAACCTTTTATTATTATAATTATTTATATTTATTTCAAAACTCTTGATCTTACAATTTAATGAGTTTGGTTTAATAAATGAATTTATATAATATTATTGTTAATATTAAATGCATGAAATTAGTTGCAACTTCGAATTGGAACTCAATTTTTATATATAGATATAGATAATACATATACAAAAGAAGTAAGCATAAATTTAACAACCATCAATATATTTAATAAATATTTATCTACTAATTAGAGAATCGCAAGTTTAATTTAAAACTCTTGATTTTACAAATATTGAGCTTTTCAATCTTTAGTAACATGATTTATTTAGTATTATAGTAAATGTAACATCAACATGAAACTCATTTTTTATATTTTATACATATACAAAAGAAATGAGCATAAATTCAACAACCATCAATATATTTAATTAATATTTTCCTACTAATTAAAGAATCGCAAGTTGTGAAAAACGACGATCAAAACATATTAATTGGATTAAAAGTAAAATAACAAATCAAATGAATAACAATTTATGACCGTTAACATGATAAGATATCATACACAATCTCATATACTATAATGATAACTATTAGATTATTATATGATATAATTTGTATACAAAATGTACATAAACAACGAATAACAATTTTATACATATATACAAAAGAGGTTGTGTAATTTTAAATAAAAACAACTAACATATTCTCTCTAAAACAAAATCATAAAGATTTCATCTCTATGACTTTTGTTTTCTTAAAAAAATGCAAATAATAAAGATTATGTTAGATTAACAATTAATAGTAAATAAAAAACCTATAGATCTTTGTTGTTGACTCCACTTGTTAGGTATTTCTTTTGGATGCACCTTTAGAGTGTTACATTTTTTGCAATATGAGAATGAATATTTATAGATGCTAATGTGTAACATTCATAAAACTTGAAAAGTCTCATATTCAATTGAACCTTTTATTATTATAATTATTTTTAAAACTCTTTGTATTACAATTTAATGACTTTGTATTTATAAATGGATTTATATAATATTTTTTATTAATATTAAATACATGATATTAATTGCAACTTTAAAACTGGAACTCAATTTATATATATATATATATATATATATATATATATATATATATATATATATATATATATATATATATATATATATATATATATATATATATATATATAGATATTCAATTATTTTTGAAATTCAGAAATGCATCCTTATTGTTATGTTTATAAATATTGTTTAATTATGTTTATTGTTATGTTATTTCTTATAAATGGATTTATTACATTATTATAATTTTGTTTATGGTAAAAAATTTGATCCTACAATTGATTAATTTATTATTATTTTTTATAAATGGATTTATTATTTAGTTTATGGATTTCTTATAAATTGATTAATTTATTATTATTTCTTATAAATGGATTTATTACATTATTATTATTTTGTTTATGGTAAAACTTTTGATCTTACAATTGATTAATTTATTATTATTTTTTATAAATGGATTTATTAGATTATTATTATTAATATTAAATGCATTTATGGTAAAACTTTTGATTTTACAATTGATTAATTTATTATTGTTTTTTATAAATAGATTTATTAGATTATTATTATTAATATTAAATGCAATGTAATTAATGCAACTTCAAACATGAAACTTAATTTATATATATATATATATATATATATATATATATATATATATATATACAAACGAAAATAAGCATCAATTCAACAACCACCAATATATTTAATTAATATTTTCATACTAATTAGAGAATCGCAAGATGTGAAAAATGACGATCAAAACATATTAATTGGATTATAAGTAAAATAACAAATCAAATGAACAACAATTTGTGACCATTAACATGATAAGATATCCATCTTAAATAATTGTGATAATATCATACACAATCGCATATACTATAATAATAACTATCAGATCATTATATAATATAATTTTTATGCAAAATGTAAATAAACAAAACGAATAATAATTTTGTACATATATATAAAAGAGGTTGTGTAATTTTAAACAAAAACAACTAACATACCCTCTATAAAACAAAATCATAAAGATTATGTTGGATAACCAATTAATAGCGACGATATATAATAAAAGCCCTATAGATCTTTGTTGTTGACTCCATTTTTTAAGTATTTCTTTTGGATGCACCTTTGCAGTGTTAAATTTTTTGCAATATGAGAATGAGTATTTATAGATGCTAATGTGTAAGATTAATAAAACTTGAAAAACCTCATATTTATTGAACATTTTATTATTATTATTATTATTTATATTTATTTCAAAACTCTTGTGCTTACAATTTATTATAATATTATTATTATAATATTATTATAATATTATTAATATTAATTGCATGGTATTAATTACAACTTCAAAATTGGAACTCAATTTTTATGTATAATATATATATAGTAAAACTTGAAAAGCCTCATATTTATTAAACATTTTATTATTATTATTATTATTTATATTTATTTCAAAATTCTTGGGCTTACAATTTATTACAATATTATTATTATTTATATTATTATAATATTATTAATATTAATTGCATGGTATTAATTGCAACTTCAAAATTGGAACTCAATTTATATATATATATATATATATATATATATATATATATATATATATATATATATATATATATATATATATATATATATATATATATTATTATATTATTAATATTAATTGCATGGTATTAATTACAACTTCAAAATTGGAACTCAATTTTTATATATAATATATATATAGTAAAACTTGAAAAGCCTCATATTTATTGAACATTTTATTATTATTATTATTTATATTTATTTCAAAACTCTTGAGCTTACAATTTATTATAATATTATTATTATTTATATTATTATAATATTATTAATATTAATTGCATGGTATTAATTACAACTTCAAAATTGGAACTCAATTTTTATATATATATATATATAGATATAGATATAGTAAAACTTGAAAAGCCTCATATTTATTGAACATTTTATTATTATTATTATTATTATTTATATTTATTTCAAAACTCTTGGGCTTACAATTTATTATAATATTATTATTATTTATATTATTATAATATTATTAATATTAATTGCATGGTATTAATTGCAACTTCAAAATTGGAACTCAATTTTTATATATATAGATATAGATTTGGGCATATCAACACACTCAAAAGTCATTGATCTGAATTGAGAACAAGCATAAAGAATGTGCCATAATAAACTGGATTTAATTCACACTAAAAAAACTCGACATTTAGAACCTTCACATATTACATAAACTTTCCACCTTTTTAAGAGTGGAAAATTTTGTTACATTATCCGAATACCTTCAATTCCACACGTTTTTTAAGTGTGCGGTCCTTTTTTTTTTTTTTTTTTTTAATTTCTTCTATACATGACTTATGACTATAAATTATCCATTGTAATTAATATTTATACACATATATAATGGGCAAAAGCTAACAACTTTTACAATTTATGTTCTTATTATTACTGAAGAAGCAAAATCGATTGAAAACGATTAGGCAAGTTGGCTTTCTAATCACTAGACAGCCATTATCGACTTGTCTGCTCGATCCTACCTTCTTTCACTAGGAAAACTCCACGAAAATCAATCAATTCTTCCAAGAAAACAATCTAAAACAAACAAATTCTACATATTTCCTTTGTCCTCATATGCGTGTTTTGGATTTTATGTGTGAAAACAGACATTCCTTGGATTCCATGGGTTCATATACTTTATGCGCTCTTGGAATTTTGAATATTGGATTAAGTGTGTTGATGACAACATCTCTCTCTCTCCACATACCATTTGTAGATGGCAACAAAAACAGACCGGAGTAATATACCCATCATGGAATTATTGAGGAGCACATGCATAATGATATAATGTTTGTTATCTCTCCCTTTTTTTTTCTTCTTAATTCTATCCTACTTTCTTAAAAAGTAGGGTGCTAATTCCTTACCCGACTCGAAACTCGACACAAAAATAATTAAGTTTGAGTTGAGTCTATATGGATTCGGATAAAAAAACGTCAACTCGTCCAATGCGTTTATAAATCAGGTCATGTTCGGGTTGACTTATGTATAACAAGATTAACCCGCCAACCGTATAGTTTTATAAAAAAAATAAAAAATGTAAGTACTATAAAATCTCTTAAACCCCACGTAAAACATCTTTAAATCACTGTCTTGACAATTTAGTTCCTCACGATTAATATTGTATTTGAGTCCATATTTTTGTAGGAGCTGAGAGAACGTATAACACTGAGATCAAGCTAATCCATTGATAATCAAGAGAGAAATTGAAGAATTTGTGAGTGTGTGTGTTTAAGGTGTAAGTGTGTGAAACGAGAGAGAATGAGAACTTTCAGTAAAATATGTATTGAAAAGTGTGGGAAAGCTTACATTGAAAGTCAAAGTTACATGTATTTATACCATCTACCACTTAACAAGGAACTTGTTAACTAACGGACTTAAAGGTCAAAACTATTACAATTTTGGTCCTAACAATCTCCCCCTTTTTGATCTTTAATACTTCATCCCAGTCTTCAAACTTCAGATTCTTGTTATCATCTATCTTTGGCAAGAAAATGTTTTTCTGTATTTTTAAGAACAAAACATTTGAGAAATCTGGAAGTTTAAGGTACTCAAATAGAATATGTTTTTCGTTGATAATGTTTGAGTGAGGAAATCCTATAACTGATTTACTAAAGATTTGAAAATTTTAAGAAATGGAATATCAGTTAAGTAAGGATTTGACTGGGTTTTCAGATAATGGAGAGGTTGTTTTTGGAATTTTGTGGTAGAGGATTACATTGAGGATAGAATTATAATGTTTTTGAATGGTTTGTCAATCACAGTTTTGGATGTGTGTGTTTGTTTTGGTAAGAATGATTTGAAAGTTAAAAGTTTTGAATATGTGTGTATGTACGTTTTGTATGTATGGAAAAATGATATGTACATTTAGGATTTTGGATGAATGTGGATAATTTGTGTTTGATATGAACAACAGAATAGAACAGTTAAGCTTTTGAATGGATATGGTTGAGGATTTGTGAGAAATTTCTGAAGATAAGTCGGTTTCTTTTTCTTCACAAATTATTTCATGTAAATCGACGAAAATGTAGACCCATAGATAGATAGAGTTGTTTGTAGCGGAAGTCTTTTGTTAAAGTTGTGGCTTTGTCGATTTGTGAGTATTGATAATTGTTGTTAGGGATAAAATGTGGATAAGATTTGCGCTCCCCCTCAAACAACAATTATTCTTTAACAAATCTTCTTCGGTTTCTTGTTTACTCCCCCTTAATCGGTGCATGTGTCTTTTTGATGTGGAGTAAACTGGGCTAATATATTCTCTTAAGTCTTGTAAGCATTTTCTTCATAAACTGAACTTCTTAGTAAATTTTCTCCCCCTCATGATGATTAAGATTTATCGGAATCATCATGAAAAATGCGAAGTTCGTCGAGATGAAATGAAGAAAATCTTCGAAGCCCATGAATACAAATATGATGAATAATGACATATTCATATTTTGAATGAATTAATATACATCATATTGTATTATCGAAAACCGAACCGATGTTGATAACGTAGATATCCGATCAAATAGTTTGGCATTGAATCTCAATGATCAAATCAAATAGGGCAAACCGGGATCACATAGATTACCCGTTAACACAACAGTTACACAAACTGTGTGACCTACGTTCAGTGTTGGAATAGATGATAGCACTGGTAGGATTTCCATTCAATCATCGTGGAATACCAAGAATGTTGGTATCACTATGAATGTTCCGGCTTTATCACAAAGATAAGCTTGGTATTATGCCTTGTGTCCTAAAAGTGTATTGCGGTTCTAGACTCAATTAGTGGACAAACGAAGGCGAGGACTGGAGAGACTTGTCCTCTGTTTCAATATCAACAATCTCCAAGTGAGATGTCGATAGCATATGAGCTAATCTCCGTGGAAATGAAACAAGTACTTTTTAAGAAATACTTGAGTGGCTGGGGGGGTTGTGCAATGCATCACTGGGTTCCATGATGTCTTTTTCAATATCAGAGAGCAACACATGCAATCTGATAGAGACGTGGCTACCCGGCTTTTTATCAGTTTGGAAAGGGTTTTTCGTTTTCTTTAACCCTGTCACACCCTCCTCACTCAAGCTTACGTATTCATTTTTCGACTACTCCCTCATTCCATTTTACCATGTATAGCTGAATTGCACCCCAAACTACATTCCCCCTCTCAAATTTTATCTCAGCGCACCCCAATCAAGATCTCGTGATACTTGATTCTGCTCACCTAGACCTATGTACCCTTACATATTGTCCTATATTGTAGGTGGCTCCTGGGGAAGATCATGCCGGTTATAGCAGATCATAGGAGTAATTTGAGAGTGAACTATAACGCTCATGTGCAAATATCAGCATATATGATGTTACTTTGTAAGAATAACATGGATTTTTCATCGGAAAATGTATGTGTTTCCGGCATAAGTTGTTGCCTTTATGATTTAAAAGTTTAGGCACAGCAACTTGAACAATTTAGGAAATACCGGACTCACATAGAGTATCCGTTAACACACGGTATGAATCGATAGTCGTTTGCACAACCATTGATTCAAATGTGTGACCTGCGATTAGAGTTGGCGCAATTTTAGCTCTAGCAGGATTTCCACTCAATCCTCGTGAAACACCAGATTGTGATGCCACTATGAGTGTTCCGATGAATACACGGAGATTCATTTATAAAAGTGTATGTGTCCTAAATTGGAAATATTTGTCGGTGAAATCTAGACACATTGTGCATTCAATTGAAGACGTAACCCGGGGCAGAAGGTTAATTATTTCAATACCAACATTCTCCGAATGAGCAGTCGATAGATTATGTGCTACGTCCCCTAATGAATTGAAACAAATTCCTGTTGAGAGGAATCTGAGTGGTTGGTGGTGGAGTGCAAATGCTTGACTGGGCCAGTTAAGTCTGGTGAATCATTCAACACATGAATGAACACAAAGTTTGTGAGGTTGCCCGGTTTATTGTCGGTTTGGAAGCACTCAAAGGTGTGTTTTCTTAAAATTATCATGTTTTCACATCACCTTGCACTCACCTAAATCTATACCCTAAGACATATACCCTCACATTTACCAATTTTGGCTAAAAAGTATTTCCCTGGGAAGGTTAGGCCGGTTCTGGCAAACCATAGGAAGGTATTGTCGTTTGATAAAAAAAAATTGTTCAATTAAAAAAAATCAAACGGGTATAAAAGTATTGATATTTGAAAGTTTCTCCCCCTGGAAATACTAATTCTCCCCCTTGAATTAATATTTCTCCCCCTCGACAAAATATAAGTAATGAAAAAATTACAGTTTTAGAGAGGTGGGAAAGAGTTGTTACAGTTATGTGAAAATCTGGTTAAGAGCGGGTTTCAAACAAATGTATTTGAAAGCCATTATGTTTTAAAGCGAGTTATATACTGAAGTGTATATAAGTCATTTACGATGAGGATCGAGTTATATACTGAATTATGTATAAGTCCTTAAGTTGAAGTGCGAGTTATACACCGTGTTGTGTATAAGTCATTTACCTGCAAAACAAATCAAACAACTTTTGGTACCCATCTTTGTTTGGGTCCGACAATGTTAGTGTGGGAATTAAACCACCGATAAGTTGTATCGATTTGATTTAAAGATTGAGAGTTCCAAGAAAAACTGAAACTTGATGTTTCACTTTCAAATAATTTCCGGGGAATTATTTGAGAAGTTGGAGTTTTGGGAACCCATTTTTCTTTTAAGATCGAGGATGTTTTGTAAACATAAACGGGAGATGTTTTTGGCACTTGTGTAAAAGTCGTTTTAGGTGCCAATGAAAGTAAATCTTTTCTTGAGTATTTTAAAGATTTAGAGTTGGAAAAGATTTTCTTTGAAGATGTAGAATGTTTCAACACGGTTGATGGTTTAGTTTTATACATTTGAGAATGCTGAAGTCTAGAAGAGGAACCTAATGGATTTGGAGTTTTAGGTGCGGAATTTCCTCTAATATCTTGTTTGAGAGCACTCAATTTCTTATCAGAGTTTGGTGGAACCGTGGATTTCCTATGCTTAGGCTTGGTAGAGGAACTGACTTGTGATTTCGGTTTAGGTTTATAATTTCCTCTGTTGATCTTAGATTGTTTGATTGTATATAAATCACGATATGCCATTACAGGAGAAAACATTCTTGATTTATTGCATTTTTTCGTTGCAGTTAAAGGAGAATCTAATTTCAAAGATGCACTAGGCTTCTTAAACTTCTGAATATGAGATGATTTAGATTCTAAATTTTGAATTGTCGTTTGTAACTTTAATTTGTCTTCATCAAAAGATTTATGTGTTTTATCAATTTTAGTTTCTAATTCAAAAATTTTGGATTGTAAAACTGATTTTTCTTTGTCAAATGCCTTATGTGTTTCGTCGATTTCATTTTCCAGTTGACAAATTTTCTTTTCTAGAATTAGAGAAGGAACATAAATCTTTGGTGTTATCTTCTGTTGAAGTACGACATCTCCTTTAATTTCAAACTCTTCTGGTTTTATAATTGGAAAATAATCATCATCATCAAATTTTGCCTTTTTAGTTTCATATGTTTTATTTAATTCAGCATAGTTAAAACTAATTTGTGCATTTTCCTTCTTTGCTCTGTTAAACTTTTCAATTTCTTCTTCCTCATCTGTTATGCGAAGGAAACTTTGCCAAACATTAACATGTATGTATTTGGAATCATACAGTGTTGGAAGCACATTACAAGCCATCTTCAGATATTCTGGATTGTTTGCCCCCAGTCCTTCTCTTGAATTGAAGTATTTGAAATCTTTAGGCTTGTTCAAGTGAATTGTTTGATCAGTTTGTCCTCGTTTGGCAATGATTTCTTCAAGATTTTTGATGTGGTAAGAAAGTTGAATTTTATCATTTTGTAGTTGATGTATGACATTTTGTTTGCTATTTAATTCTTGTGATGTTTGAATGTCTTTTTCATGAAGGGTTTCTGATAATTCTTTTATTTGTGTGTTAAAAGATTTAAATTGACTCTCATTATCATCAAATTCTTTTTGTTTACGTTCCAACCAGTTTTTAGTGATTTGATATTCATTACATGCATCAATGTATAACTTGTAATATTTATCATTGTCAGCATTTGATGTGGAACTTTGTGTGTTTTTAAGATTGGTCAACTCAATTTCTTGTTCAGAAATGGTATGAGACAAATGTTGAATATCAGTCTCATATTTAACAGTCAATTCTGAAATTCGATTTTGTAACGTCAGATTCTTTTTCTCAAAATTTTTATTTTGTCTAACAATATGAACAAGTTGTGTATTATGATCAAGATATTGTTCATTTTCGTTTTCTAGTTCATCTAATTTTCCTTGAAGTAAAGTATTTAATTCTTTTTCATCCAAAAGATTTTGTTTTAAAGATTCAATTTCAGAATTATGGTTTGTTACAAAACAATTTTCAGAATCAATTGTACTTGAAGAATTAGATAAGAGAGAACTGAGTACCTCTATTTCTTTGTTAGCCTCTTCATTGAAACGATCAGAAATCTCGGCGTTTTCACGTACCATAAAGCATAGATTTGCTGAATGTTCTTCTGCTAATAATACCTTGCCTGACTCAATCTGCTTGGCCATCAACATCTTTCGTTTAAAATAATCAGAATTATGAACTTTAGATTTCTTGCAATCACGTGAGAAATGACCAGGAAGTCCACAGTTATAACATTTATTTGTAGGACCCATAGGTGTGATTGTTGGTTTGTCAGATGTGATTGAAGCAGATGATGCAGATTTGAAAGTGGATGAAGATCTCTGATTGTTGTTTGTTGGAGTTGAGTAATTCTTTTTCTCATATCTTGAGATAAACGACATAGCCTTTAGCACTGCTTGAAAATCTTTATCCATATCATCATTGATAGCTGGTGTAGGTTTTTCCATTATAGCTATGAGTAGGATTTTGGGTAATAGTTCTTGGAAGAAAAAAAAAATGTAAAAATTTTCTTTTAAAACCTTTTAAAGAAAATGTAAAACATAAAAATGTTTTGGGCTTTTATAGATGGTTTGATTTTAAAAAAATATTATTTGTATTGTGTTTTAATTGGAAAAGAAAATCGTATTGGGTTTTTAAAAAAAAAAAAACGTATTTGGGCTTTTAGTTGAATGAGTAGGCAAATTTCAACTTTGATCTTAATTTGTACAAAAGCAATCAAAATGTATTTGGGCTAGAAACGCAGTTGGGCTTAAAGATACAATTGATTTACTTGTAATTTGGGTTGTACGTTATTTTGGGCTTAAAATTGGTTTGAGACTTAATCAAAGCAATTGCCAATTGCCGAACTATGTTTGGGACGGAATCAAGCACACGAGTTCAAGAAGATTGTGGAATCAAGTCAATTGCCAATTCAAGATCAAAGAGAGATCGGAATTAATTGCAGAATCAATCTAAGTTGTTGAATGCCGAACTCTTTGTGCCGAAGAATGTGCCGAACTCTCAATTAGATTAGAAGACTTGAGTATGACCGAACAATAATCGTCTTTGGTGTCAAAATCAATCGAATGATTCGCAAATCGTTTTTGGTTTTGAAATCGTTTTTGTAATTTACTGATGAAAGCAGAATCGGAATTAAGTAATAATTAAGCAGAATCGTTTTTCAGATTTGAATCGAACAATTGAGTTCGGTCGGTGTCTGAGCTGATGACCTAGTTGAGGTCGAATCGGAAATCAAGCAATTGTAATTGGAGTCGATTGTAGTCGGAATCGATTATGATTGGGAAACCGAGATCATTGTTTCAATTGAGTCGATTGTGATTTCAAGCCGAAGTCTAAAATCAAGAACTGACGAACGAGAACGGAATTTAATCGATTTGGAATATGATTTGTTGAATTTAAATTGTTGAATCAATTACCACAGTGATGATTGATTGAGTGTTGGCAATTGAATCGAACAATTTGAAGTGCCGAAGTATGTGAAGAACAAACTGTGTGTCGAACTAGGTGAACCTGGGTGAAGCCGAACTACTGCTGGATCTGATGTCGAACTTGTTGGACCTGGAAGTTCGATATGGGCCGAACTGGTAGAGTAGTTCGGGCCGAACTACTGGGCCGAACTAGTAGTTCGAGATGGGCCGAAGACAAGTAGTTCGAGATGGGCCGAAATAGTTACCTGGGCCGAAGTAATTAGATGTTCGGGCCGAACAACAAGTTCGGCATATTCATGATGCCGAAGTTCTTACGTATGAAACAACAGTCGAACAAGTTTCTTCAATTCAATCTGATTATACTCAGTTCTTAACCGATTTGAGTGATTCTTCTTGCTATTTGCTCGAAATCCAAATGCTAACACTTTGTACCGATCAATTTCTTCAATCCATAACATATAATCTTCGAATCTTCGATTTACAGTAAGTTTTTCACTTTTTCACTTTTTCTCTAAAATCATCAAATTGAGGATCAAATGTTGGTGGAATTGATCTGGAATTGATTCTATTGTGTTTAGAAACACTGGAGAAACACTAATCCATGATCAAATCTTCAATTCGAACAAAAATTTTACAACATTAAATTTTCAATGACGAACAAACTTTTCTTCAAACTTTCTCAGATCTTCATCAATCTAGCTCGAAATTGGATCTTCTCAAAGAGAGATTTTGCTCTGATACCACTTGTGAGAACGTATAACACTGAGATCAAGCTAATCCATTGATAATCAAGAGAGAAATTGAAGAATTTGTGAGTGTGTGTGTTTAAGGTGTAAGTGTGTGAAACGAGAGAGAATGAGAACTTTCAGTAAAATATGTATTGAAAAGTGTGTGAAAGCTTACATTGAAAGTCAAAGTTACATGTATTTATACCATCTACCACTTAACAAGGAACTTGTTAACTAACGGACTTAAAGGTCAAAACTATTACAATTAGCTAATACCAATTTTATTAATTAAAATACAATACAATTGGGAAATGACTAAAACAAATACAAGATTGAAACAAGAATATGTAGAAAACAAAGAAGAAACAAGTTTTGGTTGAGTTTCGTGAAATTCACGATCCCCTTAAAATAGATTCGTTGTCTATTTCCAGGGTAAAACAGCCGAATAGTTTTACACTACCGAATATAATCCAAGCCGAACACTTATCGAAAGTTCTTGTGTTTAAGGAACACTAAAAATTGAGAGAGCAAATTGTGATGCTTGTAAGTAGGTGTAGATAAGTTGGTGAATGTGTGTTTGTGTTCACAAGAATGTGTCTTACAAATGAACCACACATCTTCTATTTATACAAGAATTTGGTCCAAGGTCTAATGAGTAATGACACACATTAATGCCATTAATTCAATTCAACACAATTCATTACAAAGAAATAAAACCACTAATTCAAATATATTTTAATGACAAACATTAAAAATATAAATAATATTATCAATATTATTATTTGAATACTTCCACTAAATCAAGTGGCAAAAAACCGAGTGGCAAAAACCGAACCCCTATGAAACCCGGGAGACGAGTGGATAGGTTCAATTTTCCACTAGTTCATTTGTTTTATTTCTTTGTTCCATACACCCCACTTTGAGAGTCGATATCTCATTCACCACAACTATATTTTGGACATACCAACCATTAATCATATATAACAAAATATATAATTATAGATGTCCAAAAAAATTTCCAACAATTTTATTTCTGACCCATCAAATTGGTTCTGACGCGCTAACTCATTTGACCCACCAACATGTTAAATTATATGAGTCTAATAAGTCGTGTCTGTATTACTATTGTTTATATATGTCCAGCTTAAGGTTGATTTTTCTGACCCAAAGTTCTAAACATGTCGGATTTGGGTTGACTGTGTTACTATTGTTTATATATGTCCAGCTAAGGTTGATTTTTCTGACCCAAAGTTCTAAACATGTCAGATTTGGATTGACTGATTTTAAAAGTGGTTTTTATATTTGATACAACAATAATAAACATATCTAATCCATTAAAAAAAAGTTAAATTTGCTATTGTTAAAAATCATGTGTTTCCTTGTATTCAAATAAGACCAAAATTTTCACTATGACAGGTGCTTCAAACACTACAGGCAATTGAGCATTAAAACGTGAGAGATTAAGAGAATTCGGTGTGGTGGCGAGAGGGGGTGGGCGCCAGACGCCACCTCGGCGCGCCGGACGCGCCACGACACCGCCCGCTAAGCGTGCGAGGTGTTGCGCCGGATGGTCGACGGATGCAGCGGACCAATGAGCGAGTGCCACGTGGACTAGCCGTTGGAAACAGCTAGTTTTCCAGAATTTTTAAATTTTTTTTTAAATTTTTTTTAAAATAAAACCTATTTATAAATAATCCATTTAACCATAACCTTCTTTCACACCATTTCTTACACTTTCACTCTCAAAAACTCTCTACAATTTCTTACCCTTTCACTCTCCAAAATGTCTCAACCACCACACCCCGATTGGATGAACGGTATCCTCGGATGGGGAGGTTCCGGCTCACCGGCGTCCAATCCGTCAACACCTTCGTCCCAACAATCGGTATCATCCACCCAAAACACCTTGATGCCGACATTTTCCCAAGAGCAATACAACCACTTTATACTTCAACAACAATTTCAAAACCTTCAACAACAACCACAACAATTTCAACCCCCTCCTCAAATGTGGTCACAACACCAATGGTCACAACCACAATCTTTTCAACCACAACAATCTCAACAAAACCAACCCCCTCAAGACACCGACGCCGTTGAAAAGGTGAGAAGAAAGGGGAAAAAAGTTGCCGTCAACTTAAGTCGGAAGGTTATGCGGTGGGACGCCGCCGAAGAAGTTTTATTGGCGGAGTGTTGGGTTAGCGTTTCCGAGGACCGCGAAAAGGGCGCCGACCAATCGGATGAATGTTTTTGGAACAAAATCCTTGTTGAGTTCAACAAGGATGTTGGTACGCCGCGTACCAAAGACATGTTGACGGGGAAGTGGTCGACCTTAAATGGTAATTGTCAAAAATTCAACGGTATCTACAAACGTCTACAACGTACAAGCCGAAGCGGTGAAAATGAGGTCGACTTTATGGCCCGTGTCCGACAAGCGTACCGTGACGAGTCGTCGTCAAAAAAACAATTTAACAATGAAGGTGCGTGGGAAGTTTTGCGACATTGCCCGAAATGGGACGCCCCCGAACCCATTTCGGTATCCGATAACGAAGAACTTTTCGGGGAAGATACGAGACCACGTCCGGCGGGAAAGTCTCGTAAGGCAAAAAAAAGTAGGTCGGAAAGTTCATCCGGCCCTAACACCGCCGGAAGTGCCGCACCGCCGGACCTTGGCGAGGCTATGATGGCCGAGTTTAGGCGGAAAAGTGAAGCCGCTCAATCGGCTTACGAAAGGTCAAAGGCGCGGGATGACGTTTTCGTGCGGTTGGAAGAATTGAGATTCCTCGGCACTAGCACTGAGGGGTTGGGGCGCGCGGATAAGGCGAGAATTATCAAGCAAAAAAGGGTGATCCGCGAAAAATACCCCATCGACGAAGATGAACTTGACGTGGATGATGACGACGAGTAGTTTTTTTTTGTTTAATTTTCGGTATTGATTTCCTAATTTTCGGTATTTTTTTTTTATTTTTTCGGTAATTTTTTTTATTTTCGGTAATTTTTTTCTTTTTTAGGTATTTTTATTTTGTATTGTGTAATATTTATTTTAATGAAGTATTATGGTTTTAAAAAAAAGGAAAAAGAAAAAAAAAGGTGGGGCCCAAATGGCTTAAGTGATGGGGTATTTGGGGGTTTTGAATGTGAAATGTGAAATGGTGATGTGGCGCATAGGTGGCGCAAAGGTAGTTATGGGTTGTTGGGGTGGCATATACTTCCTCCGTTTCAAAATAAGTGATACACTTTTCATTTTGGGGTGCTTCAAAATAAATGATACATTTTGAAACTTTCTTTATTTGGTAAAATATAGTGTGACTCATACCCACTAACTACCTCCATTAATAAAGTGAAATTACTCATTTACCCTTAGTTTTACTTTTAAACATCATTAAACTCAATTTAATCATAATATGTGGGACCCCTCACTCACTAACTAAATAATTTAATCTAGTTTAACATTTATTATAATCTTTTATACTAATTTGTATCACTTATTTTGAAACGAAGGAAATATATTATTCCAAAATCGTGACTTTGACGTTGACACTACTCCCACTAACTTCCACTATGTTGGAATCTGACTTCCCACCCATACAGGGCCGCCCTGTTTTTTTTACCTCTTGTCTAATCAACACATTTATAATTCTAGAGATCGATGTTGACAACCTGGTTTATTTGATGGTCGATCGTTCTTTTTAGTTGAAAGACAAGCTTTTATGTCGTATTTTCATTATAAGGACTCTTTCATATTTTCTGTTATCTAATCAAAACTTTCTTTAAAGGGTATTTTTCGTTGGATGACGGAGTTTAAACTCGAGATGGGTTAACTAATGCAGGCTACTTCAGTGATTAACTATAACTTAATTGAAGCCCGACCATAAGAAGCTCATTCATTGCACTAAAAGATATGTTGGATTGATTGGGCCCAATGAATTGCCTTTTTGGGCTTCTTTTTTGTGTTCTTATATGATGATCTAATACTTTCATATAGATTATAAAGGAATTATTATTTTTACTTACTTTTAATCTTAGGTGCTGTTTGGTTCGCAGAATGATTCTGATGGAATTGGAATTTAGGAAGAAATTGGAATCCTCTAGGAATTTGAATCCAATTCCATACTATGCTTGGTTGGCATAAAAGGGAATTGGAATCCAGTTCAATATATTGTTTGCTTGACATGAATTGGAATTAGAATTATCTAAAATGACGAATTTACCCTTATTGCTGGTAGTGGTTGGTTGGTGGTGGTGGTGGATGGTTGTGGTGGCGGCGGTGGTGGCGGCAGCGGTGGCGGCGATGGCAGCGATGGAGGTATGGGTGTTGGTGGCGGTGGGTGATGGTGGTGGCGTCGGGTGGTGGTGGTGGCATCGGGTGGTGGTGGTGGCGTCGGTTGGTGGTGGCAATGACGGTGGGTGATAGTGGTCGTGGTGGGTGGTAATGGAGGCGTTGGGTGGTGGCGGCGGTGGCGGTGGCGGGTGTGGGTGGTGGAGGTGGAGGTGGGTGGCGGGTGGTGGAGGTGGTGGTGGGTGGCCGCGACGGTGGCGGCGGTGGCGCCGGCGGTAGGTGGTAATGGTGGTGGTGGGTGGCGGTGGTGGTGGCGGTGGCGATGTTGGCGGTGGGTGGCGGTCGATGGTGGTTGTGGTGTTAGGTATAAAGGGTATAAATGTAAATGAACATTCCAACCAATCTTTGAATTCAATTCCATCAACATTTGGATGAAATTGAGATTCCTTCATTTGGTGGAATGGTTCACTCATTTAGGAATCCAATTCCATCCATTTTTTTAAACCAAACACTGGAATATGATGGAATTGGATTCCAATTCCCTCAGATTCCATCGAATTCCAGCGAACCAAGCAGCCCCTAATAGTATGTCTATATACTTCCTCCGATTCAAAATAAGTGACACACTTTCCTTTTTGAGGTGATTCAAAATAAGTGACATACTTTGAAAAATTACCTTATTTGGCAAAAAGTAGTGGGACCCATACCCACTAACTATCTACTTTAATAAATTGAAATGACTCATTTACCCTTACTTTTTACCTTTAATAATCATTAACCCCCACTTTATTCAAAATGTGTGGGACCCATTCCCCACTAACCATCCATTTAATCTAATTTAATCATCATTATAATCTTTTACCTTAAAAACCGTGAAACCCAAAGTGTGTCACTTATTTTGAATCGGAGGAAGTATTACTAATAAGAGTATGAGATATTATAATTCTGTCAACAGATGACTTTTTCTACTTTGTCACATAACCATCACATTAGCACTTTTAAACTGATGATACACGCGTATCAACAACACATTTTTACTTCTTTTCTGAAAACGTAAGCTAGTATCCTTGATTAAAAAAAGTTTGCAAAAGGACTTGATCATAATATTTTCTGCTTTAGGCCTTTGAAAAGATCGCTGTATGCCTAATGCCTGTATATATAGTTATTAAACTGTATTCGTCTTTCCCTGCAATAAAATAAAATGCAAAATTATAATTTATATATAGTTATTAAACCCAGTGACCAGGCATCAGGTTTTACTCTGTTAGTTGTTTTTCAAACTTTTCAAATGAAACTACAATCCTAATTAAAAAGTTAAGTTAACGGAGAGAATAATTCGATAAAAGTGTGGGTGATAATAATTTCCTACGTGAATAAATCTCATAATTTGTACATGTACTATACGTATGTGACAATTAACGTTATATATACATAGGGACGTGAGTCTAACGAAGTCGTCGTTTAGAGGAATTTTATGTCTATATGGAACTTTTAAGAGAGAGATATACAAGGGCAAATAGACCCTTGCCGTTCCCTTTTTTTCCTTAGCTTGTTTACTTTACTAGATGCAACTAAAGAGGACTCGTTAAAATGTGCACAATTTGGGCTATGAGTCTCTGTTTCTGGCTCACAACTAGTCGAATCGAAACTTTAAACGAGGGGGAATTTGTGGTAAACGACCTACTAACTTCTGGACCAAAAAACAATGTATTTTATGAGTTATTTGTATTCTAAGCTTTTCTTGTTTGTGGGTTAGTTTTCGACATGTTTGTCATTTTTAGACTCATTCGATATTTTAGGTTAATTTTAATGTTCTATTGTGATGCTGGAAAATCAAAATCTGGAATTTTTGAAATTTCTTTTATTTTCTGTCAATTCACATAATCCGTATTTTAGTTGAAAATTACTTTGATTATCGGTATTCGTTGAATCAACAATAATTAAAAGAATTGTTTATGATATTCGTGTAAATCAACAGATTCAATATGTGTATATCCGGTTTTTAATCTACATCATTTACCCACCTTTTGTTCCTTCCATAAAAAAATATATATGTATTTCAAAACTTATGATGTTGGTAGGATAGTAAGCACGTTTTAAGTAAACTATCATTCAAAATTTTCTTCTGTTTTCTTTCCTTCTGCTCAAAGAACTGTATATTGAAAAGGATTGAAGTCTAAAATGTATCCTACCTTGAAAAAGGATTGAATATTTTTGTCCCATTACAAATTCATGTCTTAGATGGACACTTTAAAGATATATAGATAGGTAAATAAAGGGTGGTACCAATTAATCATTTATTGTATACCAGACAAGAATTTGGTTTACTTACCTAATGATCCTTGAGTTTAGCTCAAAAAAACACAGGTTATTACGATACAAAAATAGTAAACGGTAAACAGAAAGGATCCATGTTCAAGGTACATGGGAAATTATAATATTTGACTCTGATTTACATAATCTCACCCATATTCCCGTGACTGTTTCTAGATTTTTTTGAACCATAGTTTCTTGTGAGACAAAAGGATTCATTTTCCATTGGCGTACTCTAAATGGTTTAAGATACAAAAATAGTATTTATTAATTACTTTCTTGACCATCCATGAGTAGCTTGCAATCATGTTTGTATACTTTGTAATAGTAACCAAGGGGGTACTTTCAGTCAAAGGAATTACCTTTTCATCTCAATTCTTAGTTTTACCTTTTATTTTCAACTTTACAGTGGAGAAAAAGTGAGAGGTCGCGTGAGGGAGAATGGAAGGTCACGTGTAAAGGCGTTTCTGGGTTTGCATTTATTCATTCATTCAGATATTGCATTTTCTTCATTATGATTAAAGCTAGGGAAAAAGATGATATAAAATAATGACTGATTTTGTTTGTTTTTTCTCATGTGGTGGGGATGTTTTTTGGTTAATTTCCTCTGCCTCTTTGTGTCATCTGATTGGATCATACCCCACTTGCTTCTATCCTTCTCCATCTAATCTTAAACCCCACATTCATGTACTACTCCATCTCTCTCTCTCTCTCTCTCTCACACACACACACACACATAAACACTCACAGTTACTAGCTTTATATATATACAAGACTTAGCTCAACCTAAAAAGCTAAAAGGTTTTAAAGATGATTTCACAAAGCAAACTGCTTTTTAGGGTTATTATATCATTGAAGCTGTAACCATGTGTGTGCAGTTCAATATCTTCACAAAATAAGAAAGATTCTTGATCATAGATTAGGAGCTTCATCTGTATGACATATTCAGAAAAACCCACTAACATAAACCTACCCACATGTTAGACAACAACCACCATCTCCACTTCACTACACCACCTGGTCCCGGGTCGGGTTCTTACCCGGGTCCATCTTCTTCTTCTGATCACTTTACTAGCAAAAGAAAAAGGCGCCCTGCTGGTACTCCAGGTATATACACAAATAACTGAATCTATATATATATATATATGTATAGAGATACATAGATGTATGTATATATCTTGAAGATGTATAAATTTGCAGATCCAGATGCTGAAGTGGTATCATTATCTCCAAAGACTTTACTTGAGTCCGACCAGTATGTGTGTGAGATCTGCAACCAAGGGTTTCAAAGGGACCAGAATCTTCAGATGCACAGAAGACGACACAAGGTTCCATGGAAGCTGCTGAAACGGGACTCACCGGAGATCAAGAAACGGGTTTTTGTCTGCCCCGAACCGACCTGTTTGCACCATGACCCGTGTCACGCGCTTGGAGATTTGGTTGGGATCAAAAAGCATTTTCGAAGAAAACATAGTAATAACAAACAGTGGGTTTGTGAAAAGTGTTCTAAGGGTTATGCTGTTCAATCTGATTATAAAGCTCATCTGAAAACTTGCGGTACAAGAGGCCATTCTTGTGATTGTGGTCGAGTTTTTTCCAGGTTAATTTGATATATCTTTCATATTCTTGATTTGATATCTATCTTGATCAGACTCAAAGATGTGACCTTTCATCATGAACATTTATGTTTTTCTGGTCAAACATAGATTTCAGCAATATTCAGTCAGAAACAAGAAAATTCCTTGATGGGTTTCTCTGAAGATATTGATTATTCTGCTTATTTTATGTAATCTTGTATTAAAATCTTTTAAAGTTTGTGTCTTTAGGGTATCCCAGTCCGTGTCTACAAAATAATCGCAGTTTGAATTTCTGTACTTTATACAGTAATATCTATGAATTAACTCCAAGGATCTATGACATTCTCATCTAATTTTTAATACAAAATAGGGTTAAAATTACAAATTTAAGACTAAAAGGACTTCACTACAACTTTTTGTTTGTTGAAGATTATCCTTTTATAATCCATAAAGACAAAGATTCTTTGATTGTTTAATTCCTTTGTTGCATAGAAGTCAATCTTTGTCTTACAAGGTTTATTTATTTTTATTTTATACTGTCAAACTTATAGTGATATATATTCTTAATAAATTTCTTGTACACCTTATGATCTACACATTTGTGTTTGTAGAGTTGAGAGTTTCATAGAACACCAAGATGCATGTACGGTCCGGCGAATCCATGCGGACCTGCCGGCATTCGACCCAGCCGCATGTACTTCTCGTACTGCATCAAGTACAAGTCCATCAAGCGACATGAATTTCGGTTCCATCATCCCAACAATGCCAAGATTGTTCCCACATCTCCAAGAAAATATTCAAAAGAACCTAGAACTTCAACTCTTACCATCACTATCACTTTATGAGCAAAACAACAATCATGATCAAACCCTTTTGAATCTTTCAATTGGAAGTAGTGGGTATAATCTAAGCTTGCAAAAAGAAGAAGAAATGAAGATGGCTATGGCTATAGATGCTAGACAAGAAGCAAAAAGGCAAGTTGAGATTGCAGAAATGGAGTTTGAGAATGCTAAAAAGATAAGGCAACAAGCTCAAGTGGAATTAGAAAGGGCTAAAGTTCTTCGAGAACACGCGATTAAGAAGATCAGTTCCACCATGTTAGAAATCACGTGTTATTCGTGTAGACGACAACGGTTTGAAGCTGCTAGTTATAATAATATTAATGCTGCAGATGAGACCTCCATTGCACTGAGTTACATGTCTTCAGCTGTAACACAAGGGGAAAGAGATTAGTTGCATTCTTGCTCAAGAAAACCACTATCAACTATATGTCTGTTTATATGTACGTGATTCCATTCATGTTTTTGTATTTTATTTCAAAAAGCAAATAAAGAAAGGATTGAACATGCTAGTGTTTATGTGTTTGGTTTGTACGTTCTTAATTTCAACTAATATTGCACCGAATGGAATCACTAAATTGTAGTAAATGGCACTCTTTTCTTATAATTTATTTTTATCGAATCCATTAATTGACATCTGGAAAAAGTATGACTGTCGACATTTCATCTCCTTCATACCTTGTGGGATTGAGTATCGTTATTATTGTTAGCTGATCCATTGACAGTTAATGTTCAACATATAATCGAGTTACAGGAAGATGTGTGAAGATCTAATTAATAAGTTTTAGAACGAAAAAATTAAGCTAAGTGCACTAATAAACTTGCATTTCCTTAAAATTCGATTACCACTTAATAGTTTCAAAGCTGTAGGAAAACAATGTTGAAACTAATTATAAGTTCGTCTCATCCGGCCTATAAGAAATTTGTGTTAGCAGCTATGGAGTGCTGTTGCACCCAACACGATAAAGCTTTCGTTGGTCACATGAACGAACCTTATATCCAACGGTTTCAATGATAGTAAAAGATGTTATATATAAGTTACATGGTTTGTAAAATTAATCTTAGGATGATTTTGAATGTCTTTTGTCTAATTAGAACCCTAAATGATCTGTCTTTTGTTGTGTTGGAAGTAATTTAATTTACGGTGCTTGTTGCTTTATTTTTGGGTGTTTTTGGTGTTTTAGTTTCTCGCTAGTTTTATTAATGAGCTTTTCTTGCTTTAATTAGTTCTTGCTACAGCGTAATTTCTAAATTCTCGCTTAATTTTTAATGTTATTTTTTCCGTTTTAAAGAAATGCACTCAATAAGATAGTAGTGCCTAATAATCAAATCAAGTTCCAAAGAGAATAGACAAAATGTTGTTAAGATAATGATCGGGTTGGAAAGGGATAGAGATTACAGGGAAAGACTAACAAACAAACACAAAATTATGATCTTCCAAACATAGAATAACTTGAAATACTTTTACAAAGTGAGATATATACTCAGACAGAGATTTTACTCGAGTAATAATGAGTTATAACTTATAAGTAATGTCTTGACCTTAATTAATAAAGTCATTTATTAATATTTGAAGGAAACTATACAAACGCTTTATTGTTATGTGCAGAGTAGTTTTTCTTATTGTAGAATTCACTCCTCATCATGTTATTATATAGTCAGAGAGTTATTATGATAAATAAAATATAGGAACATAAAATTTATATTTGAAAAGATTTTCGATCACATTTCTTTGTCATTAAGGGAAGAAAAGGGAAAATCAATGTATGAAAATTTTGCTTTTACTTTTTAACTTTTAAGAAAATGCAAGTATTTTGTTACTGGATGTAAGTGAATTATTATTCTTATGGTACGATTCAAAAAATTACACAATTTTCTCAATTTGGATATATCAAGTATTTACGATAATACTATTAGCCTGACAGTGTTGGGTAACTTTTTTCCCCTCCTACCATTGATAAAACTATTTACATATTTTTAACCATAGATAAAATTTCACTAAAATAAATCAGCGGGAACTTAATTACATATTATTTTGTATTAAAAAACCAAAGCAAGAACACCGAACCTAAAGCTGATAGAGCAACTATTGTTGGGTCTAATAATTGTAACAATAGTTGGTTTAAATGATGTAATCTTAGGGTTTAGTATATAAACATTTAGCTAATGATAATGTAACAAGATGCAAAGATTTACATTAGTAACTCCATATTTTATCATAACTATTTACAACAAGCATAAAATGTCTGCGCGTTGCGACGATATGTGAAGTGTATATTTTTTACATGAATTGGAATTTTAGTCTAAATAGGTTTTGATTTATCCAAAATGTAACCATAATAATTTCTCCCGATAAAGAAAAAATAAAGAATCAAAATGTATGATAATGACCCAATATTTCTTAAATGATCAGTTGAAAATTGTTCCTGCATTCCTCACTAATTTTTTAGTTCTCACCCAATCATAACCTTATATAATACGCTCTCCTCCCATATAAAATTTTGCATTTACTCCTAAAATTTTATCCTACAAAAAAAGTATCATTTCTTAAATTTATGTGGTTTACTTAATAAAATAATATTATTATCATGTATCATATCACAGGTGCACTAACAATCACCTAAAAACACTTACTTTCTCCAAAATAACCTTATATTTTAATTAAAATTATTACCAATGACTTCGTCACTAACTATCTCCTAAACACTTGTGCCAAATAGCAATGTGAACTTTTTTGTGTGACGGAGGGAGTATATATATGCAATTTTAAATTATATTTTTTTATCATTTAATTTGTTTAAATAATTTAAGTTTGAGATGCCTGCTAGCCATAAATGTTTGCCACTCTTTCAATGTTTAGTAACCATTCATTAACGGCTCATTAACAACATCAGTTTTTGTATGAATAGTAACTTAACGTGTAATTGAATCGCATTTGTATTAATAGGTAATAACAGTTCTACACTTAATAAAAGATTTTCTCGTATTTTAAGTTTTAAACATCATTAACTTCACTTTAATCCAAATGTGTGAGATTCATTTCAACTAACTATCCAATTTAATCTAATCTAACATTAATTATAATATTTTATCTTAAAACCGTGAAATCTAAAATTTATCACTTATTTTGAAAAATATAATTAAAAAAAGTGTAATAATTTAATTTATGGGTTAAAGGATATTATCATCTGATGAACCAAAAAGGAACATTTGAAAATGTACGAGATACAGTTGTACCGAAATTGCACACCCTAAAAATTCTGAAATAGCCATAATAAGCCAGAAGTCAATTCACTTTATAGTAACGTTTTTCGCAGGATTTGTCGCTATGTTAATTTTTACATTTTCCCATTTTCTTTTAAAATATTACGAATAATTGTTAATATGCATGATATATCGAGGTTATAACTCAAAAGTTTTATACTCCCTCCGTCCCTAAATAAACATCTCATTTTTCATGGGTACAAGTTCTAAGGAGAAGTTAGTGGGGTGGAGTCATTGGTAGTTAGTGAATAGTTAGTAGTGAGGTCCTTGATAATTATATTACTCTGTATTTTATTAAATGGACCCCATCAACTTGATAAATGGGAACTTTATTTAGGAACAAAAGTTTAGGAAGAGATGGGAACTTTATTTAGGGACAGAGAGAATATAAAATTAAAAAAAACGGTAATAAATTCATTCTATCCCAAATACTTGTTAGTTAATTGCAAACTAATCATTTTATTTACTAAATTAAAATTTGGTTATTTGATCACATAATTTTTATCATACTCGGTGTTTTTTTCACAGAGTAAAAGTTAGCAAACATGCCATCTTATGGTGAATATTAATATGAAGTAGAAATTGTTACTCACAATCTGAGGAACTGATCCTCAGACTGTCTTCTAACTATTTATTTTTTTGTCTTCATTAAATCTCCTTCAATACAACAGAAATAAATTGTACGGAAACAATAAAATTTCTCTTTACTTTAATACATTTTCTGCATTTATTATAACTTTTTATATTTCCACATAGTATACTTTTATTTTGACTTTTACAAGTTTCAATATATTTTATACGAGTAACTTATTTTGCTATAAAAACATGTGAACATGTTTTCAAACATTTCAGTAATATTGAAGTGATAAAAGCCCACACTCTGTAAAGAATTCAGATACTATTTTATATAATAAAAAACACTCTGCAGCCAGTTAACAACACACTATAGTTTCTTTCTTATTTTGCAACCATTCATGTATTAGTGTGAAGTACTCCGTAATGATTTGTAAGTGATAAGTTCAAATCTTCTTTAATTAAACATTTATCAGATAATTAATAAAAGTTTTGAAAATAACTAGAATAATAATTATGTTGGATATATCACGGGCAAAATTTAACCTTCCCGACAAACTCATTATAATGGGAACACATTTTTTTGAATAAATTCTCTCTTTTGTATATATTAACTTCATAATAAATAATATGCATGCTTTATTCAGAATATACAGCAGGGGGGGTTCTTTGGTTTGTTGTGGCCATCATAGCTTGTAAATGATGAAGAAAACATAATCTTTTGAGTATTTGTAGGATTGTGATTTGATTTCCTCTTCACTGTCACGTGAACTTTATTTTATTTTATTACATTAACAAACAACGCAGAGCCCTAACTACACTCATAATTTCTCTCATTCTCTCTTTCTCAAATATTATATTATAATAAAAAATTAGGATTAGTTTTATTAAATTTTTATATTTATCATTTTATTCATCTAATCAATACAAGTATATGTATCATTTTAGATTTATTTTGTACGATCTAGATGTTTTTGTACGACCAAAGCATTTTTTGTATTGTCAAAGAACACTTGTTAAATTTTATATAAATTACATGATCTATTTTGAATAATATTTGAAAACGAAGTACTTTTTTTTCTCTCTTGAACTTTATTAAGTTTATTTTTAGAAATCTCTTCTTAATAATAATACTCCCTTCTTCTCAATTTTATTATCCATTTTTTTGTATATCTTAAATTTATTGTCAACTTAAAAAATATAGTTAGGTGATAAAAATAAGAGTTTTGATAATGACAGCTTTAAGCGTTGTCATAAGATATGCATAAAAAATTTATATATTAATCTGTAATTGACTCCTGCATTTAAGGACCTACTTCCTTATAAACTAATATATAATTTTTTATGCACTTAATGATACCCTTAAATCCTTAAGATAAAATTTAATTAGTTAAACAGTATAATAAATATATATTTTTTTAAATTATATGATTTTTTTCAGTGGATAATTATTAATGATATAAACCCGGCATGTTTTTCAGTGCCACAGTTGAATGGTTTTTATGCAGTCAGACGTCACTGTCATGGCCGATAGATACAAGACAATGAAGAAACACAAATACCCTCCTTTCTCTTTCTGTGTGTGTGCACTGTGGTAGGCTCTCATGGGGGCACTCACTTTTTAAATTATCAGAATCAGAGACCCAGTCAGCAGGTGGGGGCACTTTCCCATTTTCATTTATTTCAATTCGCACCTCAATCAATCATTCCACTCTTGACTCTACTAATTTTTCCCTTTGGTCAAACGTCAACAAACCCCCCACTCTACAAAACTTAACCGGGTGGATACAATCGTATCATCCTAAATAGCAAGCGATCACGATTGAAGGCAATTAAAACACCACTTCATCCACACCATGGTAGATTTTAAGAAGAGAATGTGAATATAGTCACAGAAGAGCACATATATATTGTGCAGATAATTGGTGGGTGTGATTACGGATGGAATCGGGTCTAGAATTAGGGATAGTAATTCAGGTCGGGTTCGGGTTCACGAGTTCGGGTTCGCGAGTCAGAAACGTTTAACTCGAAACCAACCTGTTTATGTAAATGGTTTAGATATCTCAACCCTAACCTGTTTAACTTCAACCCAAACTTAACTCATATAACTCATTTAATAAAACGGGTTAAACATGTTATCAGGTCAAATAAGTTAAACTGGTCAAACATGTCAAAATGTTGTTATTATTACACAAATTCATAATAAAATACTGAACACCAAATTATTAAGTAACATTTTTAATTTTTATCTAACTATTAATTACGTTTCAACTAGTAACTATAGAGTAAGTATAAATATATATATATATATATATTAATAATTAAACGGATTGACGGGTTGACCCATTTAAATTATCATTGACCCGAACCTAACTTGTTTAATAAACGGGTCAGCTGACTCAACCCGAGATTGACCCAATTATTTTTTACCTCAACCCAAACCTGTTTATTTTCGTTTCAATTTCAGGTCGGGTTTCGTGTCGGGTCAGATATTGCCACCCTTATCTGGAATCGATCCGTGTAACACCGCAAAATTTAGGAAGCGTTTTTTTTAAATGCCCGAAGGCGATTAGGTTATCCTCTAGGTTAATTTAGTTTAGTTTAATTTACAAACAAGGTCCCACAATAAGCTTCCACATAAACATTTCTTAAACAATACATTAACGGTGTCACTTAAACGACATGACTCATTTTTTAAAAAACATATCAAACGGAGCTTGGTCAATCATCCCGTCCAAAGCACCGATCACCTGAAAAGATTCAACGAGGGAGGGATTAGCACAAAGCTAAGTGAATGAATATAATCTACAAATTCTGAAAAGCCCAACAAGCTGGCATAGACATCTCTACTATCTAAAGGCCACCTAACCAAGTATCACTGTTCCCTAAAACACGGAAGTTATAAAACATCTCCGGTTGGGTCATCACTTAAACCCGGAAGTTTAAATAAACATCTCCGGTTGGGTCATCGCTGGAACACGGAAGTTTAAATAAACATCTCCGGTTCGTTCAAGAAGATCGGGGTCCTGCCGGAGCCTTAAACCATGGTCGCCCAAACCACGGTAACCGATAGCGGTTCGTGACCAACACCCGGGCAACTCCCTCCCCTTGACCATGCAACAAATACAGGTAAGGTCGGATACCCTTTAGTCGACACCCATTGCCCAGCGCACTGACTTCTCAAACCTCGGTCACCAAGTCAAACCGAGTTGTAGCTACCCGACAAGCCAAGGTCTCTTCACATAAGTGCACCTAATCATGTTTGGTATTCCCTAACACTAGGCATACATAACGAGTGGACTAGCTACGAAAAACACCGCGAAAAACGTCACGGCAGAGTTCCCAATCGCGAACTCAAGTTCACGATCGTGAACTAGAGTTCGCGTCGGGAACTCCGACGTGAACTACTTCGCGACCAACGACCAACTTTGCTGGAGCCACTTAGCGATCGGGAACGGGAGTTCGCGACGCGAACTCCCCACGTCTGGTAATTTCCTGCATTTTCACCAAGTATGCATATACCGAACCAATTGTGACCGAACACAAGTTGGAGATTAAATCCACTCACCGTTACTTCCACTTGTCGAACTCAGAGGTCTAATGTTTCTGAGTCACGATCCCGATTCCTGTACACCAAAGGAATACCGAATTAGTATATAATTCCACCAAATTATAAACAATGTTAAATATACATTTAACACTAACATTTGCACTAACTAAATAGCCAAACACTTAAACCATCATATGAACATGTCATGACCACTTACACTTACATAACAAGTCCCTAGTCATTTTGCAAGTCTTACATTCAAACGGGTCAAACCGAGTTATTAAACAATAATACATCCTACAATTGTAACATAACATCAACTTGCAATTCACCAATGTTACCAATAACATTTCTAATCACATAAACCTAACAAAATACTTATACTTTCACAATCCAAGTTACTTTAAGTCATTTTACCACTAAACGGCCCAAACGGGTCAAAAGCCCGAACATAACTATAACACTTCCAATTTCCATCAATTAGCACAAATTCTCTATAACTAACAAGTCATAATCATGTAACAATTCATCAAGTTCAAAGTCACCAACAATCCATGTATTCCACTTCCAAATTACTAGTTAACCATTTTAATTAAAAACATCCAAACACAACTACAAATGCTAAAATCTACCATTTAGCAAATCATAACTAATTAATCAACCTAACAAGTTCATAACTATCATAACCCAACTATTTTACTTCAAAATCATAAGTTATAACTTTTGACCCAAATCATCCAAACACTAGCTATCAAATCTCACCAAAACTTGACATAATCCATAACTAACATATTAATTCAACCCACATTAACATTAAAACCCATATTAAGTCAAGTTAGAAGCATAAACCAAAACCACACAATTGACACACACACACACACACACACACGAACACACACACACACACACACACACCCACGAACACACACACTCACCCATGTGTACATTTTGCTAAAAAGGTTGTACCTTATGCTAAAATACTTGTACCCATACAACCAAACATGTCAAACCTTGTCTAAACACTTAACATACCATTTAACACCATAAACACCAACCAAAACTCAAGAACACATAAACCCTAATTTATCAACTATCATGGAATCGAAAATAAACACATATAGGTTGAAGCTTACCTCAAGAGCTTTCCAAAAACGTGTTCGGATTAAAGATTGGACAAGAATCGAGCTAGCAAAACCCCCTTGGAGCTCAAGAACACAAGGATAAGTTATGGGGTTTTTAGAGAGAGAGAGGGAGAGAGAGAGAGAGAGAGAGAGAGAGAGACGTCTAGAGAGAGAGAGGTGGAGACAATGAAAAAGGATTGGGGCTTTTTCCCCCTTCAAATGGCTGGTCAAGGGGTGGGGTGGGACCCACTTGACCTTTTTCAACTTTTTAACAAATACAATATAAAAGTCCCTTTCGTAGTCAATTTATTTAAAATACCAAACGGGCTCCAATTTTAAAAACGAAAGCATTTCTGGAGACGGTATTAAAAGGAGAATCCAAAGATATAAAAATCACATTTCCATTTAAACATTTCAGAAAACAGATATTTTAATCCCTTGATTAAAATATCACAAACGGACAAAAGGTCAAACAATTCATTTAACACTTAATCAATTTATTCCACATATGGTCAAATAGATATTTTCAAATATCAAAATATACCTAAAACAACTAGGCCAGTTTTAGGATGTTACAACTCTACCCTCCTTAAAGAGGATTCCGTCCCCGGAATCCAACAACAAAATCCAATTAGCAAGCATTTATCACAATACGTCTACAACTCTATTCCAATCACTTTCACGTATACATGCTCAAACAAAATCACATCCAATTTGACATACAATCCATATAGCATTTACCACCCATAACAAGATAACATTCCTCAGGTCATAAAAGTTAATCAACTAGCATAAGTCATAACATAACTTCCATACATAAGGTCACACAATTATTTCAAGTCTCAAATACCTACTTGTTTTTCTTCTTTATTCCAACCAAATTTACAACCTTGACCCGCAATTTTAAGAATCTCCAATAAAATTTCCGGTCTTAATCAACTAATTTTCAAAAAATACACTTTCATAACATAAAGTCACATCAATTTTCGCATACTAAGCACAACCGGGTCAAAATCAAGCAATTCATCGTGACACTATCAAAGTCCTTAGTTAACAATACTTCTAATAATCATCAACTATTTTACGCATAATTAGCCATATTACAAGGATGACAAAATTTTACATAGTCAAGTTGCACGTTTTGACAAAACAAGTCGGAGTCTACACAATTCAAGTCTACCTCACATATATCATTACAATCATGGCAATACAAATAGCAACCTCTTTTATACCCAGTTAGTCATACCTGTGACCTAACAGATCAAAACAAGTTTTATTATCCAAAAAAAATGTTTTATTACATCCATATCATGTCAAAGTATTTAACAACACCAACTTATACAATTAACAACGTTTATCATCATAATCGAGGTATAGCAACCAAAAACATTCAATCAAGTCTTGACACTAATTACCTTTAACGGGTCAACATTGAGAAATTTATCATAACAATTTCAAACATACAATTCACAGTTCATTAACATGTCAAACTCATGTGATGACTAATAAGCATTTTTCAATTACATGTCAACTTTTCCTTAGACTTCAAGTCAACCATTCACAATTCAACTAGTCCTTAACTCTTACCTATTAACTTCCAAATAGTAAGGTAATTCCATCAATTCCATACAATCACTAAATCTAAACACTAGATTTATGTATAAATCACAATTTCAACACTTTTCTCAAATAATTTCATAATCAATGCAAATTATTTAACGGTCTCTTTTATTTTCAATTATTACTATCACAAGTCATCTCAAAAGATTTACACGCACAATTCATTAGTCACTTTCAGACTCCAATTTCAACATGGGAAACAAATCACAATTTGCATCATAACATTTCAGGTCATTCAGATATTTATCACTGACTATCTGCCACAATTACTGTCTATAACAAAAGCAAACATCAATTTGTTCACATTCCACAACATTTCTGATTCTCACTATACAAGTCACTACATGTGACCCGACATGTCACACTAAAATTTCACTTTTTTCACATAACAAACACTAGTCCTACTTGGACTATTCAATTCACATCTATGATTGCATATATCATAATTACAAGCCTTACATTAATAATATTCACAACAATGACTATCATACACAAATTTATCTACTGTCACGTATATTGTGACCGATACCGACATACAACCAATTATCTTCACTTATCCTGAAGCAAAGGAACAACTAAGACACTTAATTACAACTTATCGCCAATTTGCACAAAACATAAATGGACAACTTACACACACGAGGCACTATGTGGGCGCCAACAACAAGAAAAGAAAACTATTTTTATAAAATACAATAATGACTTTGTTTCAACTAGAACAATCCACACATCAGGTCACCCTAACCTAGTCCAGGTTCCAAGAGACTAGAAAGCATGCATCATTTATATCTATATAAACTCCTGACACAGATGTTGTACCCTAAATCAATAATCAATCAATTGTTCCACTTCAAGTGGCATAAAACACCAAATGTACGCAATTCAGTTCATCACATCGTTTCACAAGTCCTAATTAAGCGATCTACACAATTACCAAGTTTACATAAACACAAGTATTGAGTTTATAAAAACATACCCGAGCTATCACTGTCGGTGACGTCAGCACTCTTTCTTTTCCTTTCTACAGTTGATGAAGACTCCCCAACCACCACCGCACTTGACCCATAATCCACTTTCTTTCCAAAAGGACATTTACTCCTTTCATGTCCCTTACTTTGACAATTCCAACACACATCCCGTGGAAGCTTGCAATCCTTACCCTCGTGTCCTAATTGACCACAACTCTTGCATTTCATGGTCTGAACAGTGCAAGTCCCAAAATGAGCGGACTTACATTTACGACACCATGGGTTCTTTTGACCTGATCTGTGAGCAAACTGCTTTTGACCCGCGTTTCCCGGTTGTTTATAGGCGCCTTGGTGTCCTAACTCTAGATGTGACGGGATTTCCAAGTGTGGGTATGGGTAAAGTCCCTGAGGTGGTAGTGGATGATTTATCTGAGGTGGAGAGGGTTGGTTTATTTGGGACGAAAATGGATAATTTGCTAGTGGTTGCGTTGATGGGGAAGTAAGAAGCAATGTGGCAAGGATCGAGGGTGTCATTCCTTTGATTAGTCGTTGTTGTTGTTGCACCTGATTTCTTAACTCTTGCACTTGGTTTTCCAACGCCTTAATATGTGCTTCCCGGTCAGTCTCCACATTGTTACTTGAGGTAGCAACTTTTTCTGGGGTCAAGGGGGTCGGGTTCTCGTTATCTGTCATATCTGTAGCAAAACACAACATCTCACGAAAGCTTAGTTTAAATCGTTAGTAACTACATACTAACTATAAACTAACTTCATTCACATTTGCTCTAATCCCACTCGTCCGGAATGCTTGACCAAACTTGAGCCACGATTTGGGAATGGAACACCAACCCCGTGTATCCATCGCCAAACCGAAGCTCTGATACCAAGTTGTAACACCGCAAAATTTAGGAAGCGTTTTTTTTTTTAAATGCCCGAAGGCGATTAGGTTATCCTCTAGGTTAATTTAGTTTAGTTTAATTTACAAACAAGGTCCCACAATAAGCTTCCACATAAACATTTCTTAAACAATACATTAACGGTGTCACTTAAACGACATGGCTCATTTTTTAAAAAACATAACAAACGGAGCTTGGTCAATCATCCCGTCCAAAGCACCGATCACCTGAAAAGATTCAACGAGGGAGGGATTAGCACAAAGCTAAGTGAATGAATATAATCTACAGATTCTGAAAAGCCCAACAAGCTGGCATAGACATCTCTACTATCTAAAGGCCACCTAACCAAGTATCACTGTTCCCTAAAACACGGAAGTTATAAAACATCTCCGGTTGGGTCATCACTTAAATCCGGAAGTTTAAATAAACATCTCCGGTTGGGTCATCGCTGGAACACGGAAGTTTAAATAAACATCTCCGGTTCGTTCAAGAAGATCGGGGTCCTGCCGGAGCCTTAAACCATGGTCGGCCAAACCACGGTAACCGATAGCGGTTCGTGACCAACACCCGGGCAACTCCCTCCCCTTGACCATGCAACAAATACAGGTGTAACGACCGGGTCAAGAAATCCCACCAATCAAAACGAACAACTTTCTAATAACTATCTAATTACAATTAACCATTCTAAACAGATAACAACTATACAAAATACAACAAACGAACTAAGATCTCACTACCAACAAAGACTATGGTTACAAACCAGCTAACTACAAGAAAATTATCAATACAAAACTACCCAACTCCCACAAACCTAAATATACGCCCGGAGTATAACTTCTAAGCCTCCGATCAACTTCAAGATCCTATATGCTTACTCTTATCTTTTCCTGTAAAAAGTTAGTCCACTAAACGGGTAAGCTACAACGAGCTTAGTGAGTTCATAAAGTACAAATGAATACTAGCATTATATACAAAACAAAGAATAATAACATATAAAATGGTATAAAACTATTTAAGTAATTCATATTATAGCAAGTACACATCAATGCATAACTGACAGAAGAGCTTTACAACTTAACATGAGATTTACCGAGAATCCGTCATAGCCGAGTATCAACACTTATCCGGGATCAACAAGAATCACTGAATGACTGACATTGAGAATACAACTATATCGCAAGAATCAACAAGAGTTTGCAAGATAATAAACACAATTGAGAACCAATCACCGAATCAACACTCCACGAGAATCATCACTTAACCACCGGAACCGATAGACAATACCGCATCATGAACCAATGAGATCTCAATACCATCCAAACGAATCAAAGTGCGTCATTCCCCCTTAGGCCATTAGGGAATGAGGCCGATGAAGGTGATCAAGGCACCCCTAACCGAGTCCATGATCCAGCTTCACCACCACGGTCCATACCACTCCTCCGCCAGGTACTCCCGCGTCCACCGCTCAACATATTACACAAAGTAATACTCAAGCCGCCGTGGGTCCTCAGGAAACGAAATTATCTCTCAAGGAATTCGTACGGGTAACTCATTTTCGATATCAAACGAAACAATAACAACGATGACTCCACGAGACCGGAACAATAGGATTATCACAACCCGAATCAATAAAAATGCATCTCATACTAGAGCAATCCAACCGAGACGTAACACAAGGAATTTATACGACATGAATCGATATCAAGTGAGACACTTCAAGGATATTCCATCAATCAAGACATCTATCAAAAGATTATACACAAGGCATACTACAAATAATCACTATTTTCTTACAAGTCAATACACATAGCAAAAGTCTATTACCGAGTCAAACTTCATTTAATCATATTACAGTCAAATCACTAGAATTACCAATTCAATGTTCTAGGCATCGCATAGGTGATAATAATAAACTAAATAACAATTAAACACGTAGCATTTAAATATATAACTACTAGCATACAATTGTACATAGCTGAACTCACCTGGGATTAAGCAATTGCCAATACGAGCCAAGTACTTCCTTTAGTCAAATTCCATTGTCACCGATTGATACAATCACCACAATTTCCCAATTGTTTACCTATCACAATTACACTTATCTCATTCAATATACAAGCTCAAAATCACAACTAGAATGACCCTTAATCACCAATTCCCAAACTTGGTGATTAACCCCAAAACCCTAAACTTCTAACTTTACATCTAGTGCATAATCACATGCTAACTTCCAATTTCCTAGTTCAATATCAGTCATACATAGTCTACAATCATCAATTTCAGTTCCATAACTCAAACCCTAACTAGGGTTCATGACCTACTAACTCAATACATCAATTTATACATATGCATGGTGATAGGGATGACGTTTTAACTTAATTATCAATACAATAGATAAAAATCCTTTGATTTCTAGCTATAATCTGCCCAAAAGCACCAAATATCGTCCAAAATCGCCCAACATCGAGAAGAGAAAGTTCTAGAGGTTATTTGGGCTGAAATGGGGAAAAATCCCGATTTTATGCCTAATCTGCACAAGATAGCGCCGCTATCTGCCCAAGATAGCGCCGCTATCTCGACCCCGCGATAAATAGCGCCGCTATTTCCAGGGATAGCGCCGCTATCTCTAAATTTTTCGCGTTTCCCCTTTAGCTATTTCGAGTTGCTGTCCCTTTTACACAAGATAGCGCCGCTATCTCTAAGATAGCGCCGCTATCTTCCGAAATGCTGCAATTTCACAATTTTTCTTCCTTTTTGACCTATGCCACTTATCCAAATACCGAAAATACAGATTTTTGACCAACACTTTCAACCAACGTAACCTAACAACTTGTCATTTACCACCTATAATTAACTTAACAATTAAAATACTCAAAATTAGAACACGTATGTTACAATTACCTCCTCCTTTTGAGAATTTCGTCCCAAATTAGGTTGACTTGAATGAAATAGAATTCCTTGATTTTATCATCTTTTCTTTCCTTAATTACCATTCCATCTATGAATATTTCATTCTTTTTTTTCCCTCTTGACAAACATTAGCTACATATTCCAATTTCTTAGCACATTTGACCTAGGTCCAAAAGAACCGTTTTGCCAAATATATCTACATTATTAACAATAAACATATGAAATACCTTCAATCAACAAATAGCTTCCATATTACTCGATCACTCAAACAAGCCAAAAATTCATATGAATTGCAATTCTTTAATTCATACAATGGTCAAAATCAGACACTTATTTTATATGCAAAACCAAGACTACCTTCTTTGACCAATTCACATTTAACCAAATTATTAATCAAACAGGTCAAAACCATACTATTTCAAAATTTAGTATTAACGGGTTACATTCTAGCCATATCAATACCCAAATAATGACAGATTCATGTTTAACCGTTCCTTCCTTAAAACAGGCCAAATTCTTAATATTATCATAAAAATTTAACAATTAACTTAACAAATATGGTATTCATTAATTACATACCTCTTTCAATTTTTTCATATTCTTAATCATATTGACTTTGACTTCAGTCAATATCAGTCAAAGGAGCCGTTTCATCGAGTGTATTCAAACTTCCCTTCCATTCTTTTCTAGGTATAAATCGATCTCCCATGACATTTCCCTAGGACTAATTCCAATTACGCCACCAGTATCCATACTTTTCATTCATTACATGAGATTAGTCGGCATTCCTTTAACTAAATTTCATCACATGATCCTTTGCTTCAGACTCTTACCCTGCATTAAACTCATTTCAATCTTTTGAACATTGTTAAACTATTCATTATTATTACAGTAAACCGCAATCTATAAAGTCAACTCGGTTAGTAGTTAACCATTCGTTCATGCCTGAATTGATAATTACATTACAAGGCTTAGATACAAAATACAGTTCCTTCATAATTCTTACTTATAAACATATTCATTAACCTTGAATCTTGTGCTATTTCTAGTACATTACCAATTTTAAATATCCATAACCGATTACTACACACTTCCCCACTATCAACAACTTTGTTCCCAAACTATTCCTCAGACCAGATCAAATTTTATGTCATTTGACAAATTCTCAATTCATACTATTCCCAAAGTCAAAGTTGGATCTCATATACATGGTCAAAACTTCATACCATAACCAATTACTTGTTCTATATTCATAGCCAATACTTTATATTGATTCAAGTTCAATATTTAACTAATTATTTCGCAATTGAATCCAAATGCATGATACTGAAATTTATGTTAAGCTAATTGCATTATAACCACCTCAATATCCACATTATATTCATTTCATACTAATTAAGTTCCAGTTTAGTCAACATCTACTAACATGATCAAAATCCAACCTCATATTATGATTAATCTTATCATAGTTCCTAGCTCATCCAAGTTCCACGCTTCAACATTCTTTTGGTTTTATTATTCTCGGGTTTCAAGTTTTACTCATAGCCTAACTAACTCGTCGAGGGTATCAATATCTTCTCCGTATACAATATCCATTCTACATCACTAATGTATTTATAGGAAAAGAATTACCACTTACAAGGACCAACTAGTTCGTTAATTCACCATTCTACTTTCACCCTACACTTACTCGGGTTACTCCCTTTCAACCAAATTTCAGTCAATTGTTCCAAAACACATAAGGTTGTCTATATACTTCATTACTTAATCCGTTCCAATAATAATATTTAAACTTGACAAATTCTATGAACCCTAGATCAATATGGAATTAGTGGTCATTAATTTTCCAATACTTAAATCCTCATATCCTTTGTGACCATTAGAGTTTCACTTTTCACAACATCAACATATATATAACAGATTCATTATCGGATAAGAAAACCATATTAAAGATCAAACGAATCCAGTAACACACAATAAATCAAATTCTTCATAATCAAACAATCTACGAACGATTAGAGTATTAGCAAGAAATGTACCAATTTTGACGTTAGCATCCTCGTAAGCTTCATCAGAGGTATTTGAACACACAACCTCTTGCCTTAGGAACCTCCTCCTTTCGCTTAGAGTACCCGTCACAAAAGACTGATGAACCAAAGTTTCATTTTCGGCGACTGGTTAGAAAGAGTAGAGTATTGACACTTTCGGTATCCCAACTTTCCGTAAGACTAATAATTGCATCCTTGTACGGACAGCTAAACCTTTTATGTCCGTTTTCACCACAACCCTAACACTTCAAGGTTCTTGATAATTCTCACATCGTCCATTATAATTTCTACTACAATGTCGACGTTTACAGGTTGCATCCGACTACAAAATTATCAAAGTTATACACATAATATATTGTTTCACATAGACCTTACTTATACCTGTTTCGAAAAGAACTGACACTAGACTGCGGGGAAAAAAAATGAATTGTTTCGTTCTATAACTTTTTGGTTCAGTAATCAACACTCTACAAGGGTTCAAATCATGCTCACCCTTCCGAGCATATTCAACAACTTTCGCGACAAAGGAATATCATATTTGCTAGCAAAATCTTAATTTTTATATCTAAACCTTCCACAAGCATTTTCACTTTCTTTACTCCATTTTGGAATGAATTTTGTGGCAAATTGTGCCTCCAGATTAAACACTGTTTCATATTCGTCTAACAACATTGTTCCTAATCTAATTTCCAAGAATTCCTTCTCAATCCTTGTTCTCATCTCACTAGAACTATATTGATCAAGAAACGAACTATAAACGATTACCAAATCATATGATCCTCTTCTTTCTTGCTTAATATTTTATACGAACTATTCATCAGATCAACGCCTTTCCTGAAAGCCTAGCGGTCACATAACATTTTGATCTTCCCTATGGACATGAGATACATAGAATACCTTGTCTGTGTTTTCAATACTCAACAACGCCTCCACAAGATCAGGCACACCCGAAAATTCGATGGCTCCACTACTACGAAAGGTTTTAAAGGATACTGCCCCGGATTTCTTACTTAAAGATTCAATCACCACATTAGCCTTCAACTTACTTTTCTCTCATTTTCTAAGTTATTCAAACATAGAACGAACCGTATTAACAATTCTACTCATCAATCTCTCTTCACAACAAACACTTGTTCCTCTTCCATTTAACAAAGTTGTTTCATGCCTCAAGATAAGCATAAAATTCCTCTTATTCAGAAACCCCATGATCACATTTACCACTTATTTGATCCATGATTTACCGAAATTTAAGTCCACACAAGTATATCATTAATCATACCATTTCCTATTGTTAACCCTTTACCCATTTTCTAGACTTAAACCTATGGTTTGTATCCATCCTAAACCCATAATCCATACACTTACACCATCAACACCTAAGTTTGAGTCTAAGCACCGCAATGATACCTAGTTCACTCAAACTAATGCTCTGATACCATAATGTAACGACCGGGTCAAGAAATCCCACCAATCAAAACGAACAACTTTCTAATAACTATCTAATTACAATTAACCATTCTAAACAGATAACAACTATACAAAATACAACAAACGAACTAAGATCTCACTACCAACAAAGACTATGGATACAAACCAGCTAACTACAAGAAAATTATCAATACAAAACTACCCAACTCCCACAAACCTAAATATACGCCTGGAGTATAACTTCTAAGCCTCCGATCAACTTCAAGATCCTATATACTTACTCTTATCTTTTCCTGTAAAAAGTTAGTCCACTAAACGGGTAAGCTACAACGAGCTTAGTGAGTTCATAAAGTACAAATTAATACTAGCATTATATACAAAACAAAGAATAATAACATATAAAATGGTATAAAACTATTTAAGTAATTCATATTATAGCAAGTACACATCAATGCATAACTGACCGAAAAGCTTTACAACTTAACATGAGATTTACCGAGAATCCGTCATAGCCGAGTATCAACACTTATCCGGGATCAACAAGAATCACTGAATGACTGACATTGAGAATACAACTATATCGCAAGAATCAACAAGAGTTTGCAAGATAATAAACACAATTGAGAACCAATCACCGAATCAACACTTCACGAGAATCATCACTTAACCACCGGAACCGATAGACAATACCGCATCATGAACCAATGAGATCTCAATACCATCCAAACGAATCAAAGTGCGTCATTCCCCCTTAGGCCATTAGGGAATGAGGCCGATGAAGGTGATCAAGGCACCCCTAACCGAGTCCATGATCCAGCTTCACCACCACGGTCCATACCACTCCTCCGCCAGGTACTCCCGCGTCCACCGCTCAACATATTACACAAAGTAATACTCAAGCCGCCGTGGGTCCTCACGAAACGAAATTATCTCTCAAGGAATTCGTACGGGTAACTCATTTTCGATATCAAATGAAACAATAACAACGATGACTCCACGAGACCGGAACAATAGGATTATCACAACCCGAATCAATAAAAATGCATCTCATACTAGAGCAATCCAACCGAGACGTAACACAAGGAATTTATACGACATGAATCGATATCAAGTGAGACACTTCAAGGATATTCCATCAATCAAGACATCTATCAAAAGATTATACACAAGGCATACTACAAATAATCACTATTTTCTTACAAGTCAATACACATAGCAAAAGTCTATTACGGAGTCAAACTTCATTTAATCATATTACAGTCAAATCACTAGAACTACCAATTCAATGTTCTAGGCATCTCATAGGTGATAATAATAAACTAAATAACAATTAAACACGTAGCATTTAAATATATAACTACTAGTATACAGTTGTACATAGCTGAACTCACCTGGGATTAAGCAATTGCCAATACGAGCCAAGTACTTCCTTTAGTCAAATTCCATTGTCACCGATTGATACAATCACCACAATTTCCCAATTGTTTACCTATCACAATTACACTTATCTCATTCAATATACAAGCTCAAAATCACAACTAGAATGACCCTTAATCACCAATTCCCAAACTTGGTGATTAACCCCAAAACCCTAAACTTCTAACTTTACATCTAGTGCATAATCACATGCTAACTTCCAATTTCCTAGTTCAATATCAGTCATACATAGTCTAGAATCATCAATTTCAGTTCCATAACTCAAACCCTAACTAGGGTTCATGACCTACTAACTCAATACATCAATTTATACATATATATGGTGATAGGGATGATGTTTTACCTTAATTATCAATACAATAGATAAAAATCCTTTGATTTCTAGCTATAATATGCCCAAAGGCACCAAATATCGTCCAAAATCGCCCAACACCGAGAAGAGAAAGTTCTAGGAGGTTATTTGGGCTGAAATGGGGAAAAATCCCGATTTTATGCCTAATCTGCACAAGATAGCGCCGCTATCTGCCCAAGATAGCGCCGCTATCTCGACCCCGCGATAAATAGCGCCGCTATTTCCAGGGATAGCGCCGCTATCTCTAAATTTTTCGCGTTTCCCCTTTAGCTATTTCGAGTTGCTGTCCCTTTTACACAAGATAGCGCCGCTATCTCTAAGATAGCGCCGCTATCTTCCGAAATGCTGCAATTTCACAAATTTTCTTCCTTTTTGACCTATGCCACTTATCCAAATACCGAAAATACAGATTTTTGACCAACACATTCAACCAACGTAACCTAACAACTTGTCATTTACCACCTATAATTAACTTAACAATTAAAATACTCAAAATTAGAACACGTATGTTACAACAGGTAAGGTCGGATACCCTTTAGTCGACACCCATTGCCCAGCGCACTGACTTCTCAGACCTCGGTCACCAAGTCAAACCGAGTTGTAGCTACCCGACAAGCCAAGGTCTCTTCACATAAGTGCACCTAATCATGTATGGTATTCCCTAACACTAGGCATACATAACGAGTGGACTAGCTACGAAAAACACCGCGAAAAACGTCACGGCAGAGTTCCCAATCGCGAACTCAAGTTCACGATCGTGAACTAGAGTTCGCGTCGGGAACTCCGACGTGAACTACTTCGCGACCAACGACCAACTTTGATGGAGCCACTTAGCGATCGGGAACGGGAGTTCGCGACGCGAACTCCCCACGTCTGGTAATTTCCTGCATTTTCACCAAGTATGCATATACCGAACCAGTTGTGACCGAACACAAGTTGGAGATTAAATCCACTCACCGTTACTTCCACTTGTCGAACTCAGAGGTCTAATGTTTCTGAGTCACGATCCTGATTCCTGTACACCAAAGGAATACCGAATTAGTATATAATTCCACCAAATTATAAACAATGTTAAATATACATTTAACACTAACATTTGCACTAACTAAATAGCCAAACACTTAAACCATCATATGAACATGTCATGACCACTTACACTTACATAACAAGTCCCTAGTCATTTTGCAAGTCTTACATTCAAACGGGTCAAACCGAGTTATTAAACAATAATACATCCTACAATTGTAACATAACATCAACTTGCAATTCACCAAATGTTACCAATAACATTTCTAATCACATAAACCTAACAAAATACTTATACTTTCACAATCCAAGTTACTTTAAGTCATTTTACCACTAAACGGCCCAAACGGGTCAAAAGCCCGAACATAACTATAACACTTCCAATTTCCATCAATTAGCACAAATTCTCTATAACTAACAAGTCATAATCATGTAACAATTCATCAAGTTCAAAGTCACCAACAATCCATGTATTCCACTTCCAAATTACTAGTTAACCATTTTAATTAAAAACATCCAAACACAACTACAAATGTTAAAATCTACCATTTAGCAAATCATAACTAATTAATCAACCTAACAAGTTCATAACTATCATAACCCAACTATTTTACTTCAAAATCATAAGTTATAACTTTTGACCCAAATCATCCAAACACTAGCTATCAAATCTCACCAAAACTTGACATAATCCATAACTAACATATTAATTCAACCCACATTAACATTAAAACCCATATTAAGTCAAGTTAGAAGCATAAACCAAAACCACACAATTGATACACACACACACACACTGTAACGCCCTGAAATTTTTGATAATTAAATAATGTTAATTTAATTGTGTTATTTAATTTTAAAAGAAATAATTAGTAATTAATTATAATGAAATTAGACGGTTCATTTCTTATCAGACGTTGTATACGTAAATTAACTTAATTAAATAGACGTTTAAGTTTTTGGCTACTTTATAATTTATTAGACGTTTGTTAATTCCTGAGGCCGGCCGGTAGGCCAAGGCCTATACTACACTAAGTTATTTCTATCCCGTGTGGAACACTCCTCGTCTCGTCTATTGTTGTGCATGAGCAAATAAGGGGCGGGTTGGTGGTGATGTAAGGTCGAGTTGCAACTGCCTCCTTTTACCCATGTTCTTTTAGGCACCGAGCAGCACACATTAAATCCATGACCGGTCTTGCAAGTGAGATCGTCTTTTTGGGCCAATCGGTATGAAATACCAAGTTTAATTAATTAGCCCTTATCCTTGTGCATTTTTATTTTCCCTTGGTTGATCCATCATAATTTTCCAGGCCCAAGTACCTTTTTTTTGTGCGTGGCTTTGTCCAGCAATTCTTGAAGATTAAGCCTCTTTATTTTTTAGACATAAATCCTTCTTAATTGCATACCATAACCGAGTTCTCCCCAACCCTAATTCCCCCATACGGCTGTGATTGGCTAAGCATAACCCCAGGCATTTCTCTGCGTTCGATTCTCCCTTGTCTGGTCCGTAGATCGCTGCCGAGCAGGAGGCAAACAAGCATGAGTAGTTCTCGAACAGGAGCAGGTTGTTAGTCGAGCATAGAGGAGGCTGTGGACTGCTTATTCGGTAAGGATTCTCTAGTTTACATCTCATATTCATCCCCGGTATTGATGTTCTGATTCTTTTTGCGTGTCCGGACGAAAGCAGAAAACCGAGTGCAACAATCAAACAACCCCAATCGGTGGTGCAATCTGTGACGTGTTCTCGAGTAGGGTGATCGAGTGAGAACTTCCGAGCTGTCGGTGTTGCGAGTCCGGTTCCTTCCTTGATCGAGCAAGAGTTTGGTTATTTCGGTAGTTCTTTATCCAAAATCTTAGTTTTCATTTTCTTTTATTTGAGCTTATTAATCTGGTTGTCCATAGGGTTTTAAGATTTCAGTCCATGGAATTGTTACCGAGTTCCGGGTTGGGACTTCGTTGTTTAGTTAGTTTAACCTTCTTTCCTAACCGAAGGGAAACCGAACCCGTAGGGTTCTTGGTTTCCTAGTCGGGAAGCCTTCCTTATTAAATCAACTTGCACTTTTGGAGAAATAAACATATTTAGTCTAATCTGAACTCTAGAGTTATCGGGTGAAAACTTAGGGTATCGTTTTCGGAGACGGTCGGGTTGTTAAACCCATTTTATAAGTTAACATTTTGGCAGAATCTGCCCCTTGTTCTAATCTGTTTTTGGAGGTAATTAAATTAATCTTTTGAGTTTTTGGCCCATGCTGGGACCTTGATTTCTGAATTAGATTTTCAACGCCGCAACCCTCTCGTCAATCCGAATTACGGTTTAAAAGTTATAGTCATTTTAGTACACTGCTGTTAGAACAATGACCTGTGCAACATGCCTGTCTTGCAACGCTGTTTTGAGACACTTAGAGTCTGTTTTAGCCAGTGACCGTCTCACAGAGATATGTAGCTCTGGTTGTCTACATTGCATGGTAAAAATATGGGATAAATCTACTGCACAGTTTAAGTGTTATAGCAGTTTCCGTGAGACCGACGGGTGCTGCCAGTTTTCTAAATTGAGTCCTTAGAACGGATTGTAATTCGTATTTCATTTTTTTTATGCTTTTAGGATCATCTAGGAATAACCGAGCAGCGCCTTAGAGTATTGAGGATCCTTTGGAGCTTACGTTTCTCGAGGTGAGTATTCTCACCGTGTATTCAGTTTTAACGTTGTACATGCATGACTTATGTGTTACATTTCTTGCACCATAATTGTTATCTGAGCTTGAGCTGTTATCTGAGTTTGATCCGCTATCTGAGTTTGATTTGTTATCTGATTTTGACATGCTATCTGAGTATCTGAGCAGCTGTTGATTTATTTTAATCTGAGACATTGTGCCTGGGTAACCGAGCTCGGCACAGGGTCATTCTGTGCTACTACTTGCTAGGGCATCTGAGATAATTATGTTAAAGAGATAATAAAACATAATAACACATATATGAGTTTTTGGCTATATGCCTGGGATCACCTCCCGTCTGAGTTTTGGGATTATTCCCGTCTGAGTTTTGGGATCACTCCCGTCTGAGTTTTTGGCTTATGCCTATCTGAGGAGTGAGGAGGGGCGAGGTTGATCTCTCGTCCCAAATCACACAAGCGCGCTATATAAATTAAAATCCGAGTAATAAAAATCTGAGAAATAATCTGAGTAATTAATCGAGTAGATTCTGAGTAGGAGTACACCGATGTGCCCTCATGTGTTGTATGTTATAATTGTTTGCATTTTGAGAATTATTCACTCAGCTTCCCCAGCTGACCCAAACTTTCCCCCACATTGTTTCAGGTACCAGCAAAGGAAAGGAGAAGGTGGACGGTTGACCGCTGTATCTTTTCATTACTGATGTGGACATCATTTAATATTTTAAAACACTCTACTTTACCTTAACTATTTCCGCAATAAATACGTTTTAAATGTTAATCTGAGATTTATTTATGGGACCTTTTGATTATAATTTTGTTTTCAAAAATTTTAAAAAATCTTGTAAATTTTAGGGTGTTACACACACACACACACACGAACACACACACACACACACACACCCACGCACACACACACTGACCCATGTGTACATTTTGCTAAAAAGGTTGTACCTTATGCTAAAATTCTTGTACCCATACAACCAAACATGTCAAACCTTGTATAAACACTTAACATACCATTTAACACCATAAACACCAACCAAAACTCAAGAACACATAAACCCTAATTTATCAACTATCATGGAATCGAAAATAAACACATATAGGTTGAAGCTTACCTCAAGAGCTTTCCAAAAACGTGTTCGGATTAAAGATTGGACAAGAATCGAGCTAGCAAAACCCCCTTGGAGCTCAAGAACACAAGGATAAGTTATGGGGTTTTTAGAGAGAGAGAGGGAGAGAGAGAGAGACGTCTTGAGAGAGAGAGGTGGAGACAATGAAAAAGGATTGGGGCTTTTCCCCCCTTCAAATGGCTGGTCAAGGGGTGGGGTGGGACCCACCTGACCTTTTTCAACTTTTTAACAAATACAATATAAAAGTCCCTTTCGTAGTCAATTTATTTAAAATACCAAACGAGCTCCAATTTTAAAAACGAAAGCATTTCTGGAGACGATATTAAAAGGAGAATCCAAAGATATAAAAATCACATTTCCATTTAAACATTTCAGAAAACAGATATTTTAATCCTTTGATTAAAATATTACAAAAGGACAAAAGGTCAAACAATTCATTTAACACTTAATTAATTTATTCCACATATGGTCAAATAGATATTTTCAAATATCAAAATATATCTAAAACAACTAGGACAGTTTTAGGATGTTACAATCCGGATGGACCCGGACCCAAAATACCCGAGACCCGATTTAGGAGGATTAGTAGGCCTGAGAACCGAACCATTTTATAGAATACGGTTCTCGGTTCGGTCGGGTAAATCGGGTATAGACCCGATTGGAATCGAAATAGTAATTGAAGTCGTTTTTGGGTGTTTTCATCGTAATTATTAGTTTATACATGAAATATTATAATTATTTACAAATAACAATTGTTTAATTAATTTGAACGAAACAATAATAATAGTATTGTATCACAACAAATTCTAAATACATAGTTAATTAATTTCGGTTCCGGGTCTTAGAACCGATTTGTTCTATACCCGATGTACCTGGACCAAAATACCCGATACCCAACTTCTCAAAAATGTTGGACCGGATACCCGAACTGATTTTTAGTAATCCGGTTCCAACCGGTTCCGGTTCGGTACGGGTATGGTTTCGGGTTTTCACTTCTATATCTCATCACTAGTTGTGATAGCCGATAGGTATGGTCATGTGATGAGTGTTTCTTTTAAAATTGTAACACCTCGAATTTTATAACAAACATTTGGCCAAAATAATCATTTTATATAGAGGAGAACTATCCCAAAATACGGATTTACAAAAACCTTTGGTATGAAAATCAGAGTATAAAGTTGGTGTTACAAAATATATCAAAACCAAAGCTAAGTCTAAATCCGTTTTAGTGTTCTTCTATTCTAGCCCCCGCATCTCTATCCATGCGCACCTATACTTTCGATCCCGAACCTGAGTCCATAGCAAACAAACAAGGAGTACGTGAGACAAGAATGTCTCGTGAGATACATGGGTTTTAGAGCGAAGGATAACAACAACAAATTATATAAACATAATTATATAAATAAACACGTCTACTCAGTCTAGTCACCCTATTGTGACCTATCGATCTCGATCCTTAACAATCATATCTAGCTACCGGTATCCACCGCACTAACTAGGAGCACTTAACTTATTAACCGAAATCCATCGCCATTAATAAGTTCCACATTAGCTTATTAACCGAAATCCATCGCCATTAATAAGCTTCAAGATACCGGCAAGAGGGATTCGCCCAATCTACCGATACCTGCCTTACTCGCCGGAATACGTCTAGTTAGCAAGACTACTAACGTGGATGAGTCGATGAGAATTCACCCAACTGCCCCTCAATCCACACCTCATGATCGGGGGTCCCCCGCATCATCACATCATCTCAATCACATCATAACCCAAAGGTTATGCCTATCTAGCCCTCGGCTATCACATCATCATCAAACGAGTTAGTCCAATATTATCAATAATATCTATCACTAACTCAACATACTATAAGTCTACACACATAAGCAATTAAACCATAACACAAGTAAGAAAGTAATTCAAAGGCTATGTACTCAGTAAAGTCCACACGTACTCACCTTAGCAATATGTTGCTCCAACCGTGTTCTTGACACCCAATCTCTTGCTTCACAATCAATCAACCTTCCAAGACTTCACCAAATCCTAACATGACAATCACAAGTTGTTCAACATCACATTCTACTAATAATGTGTCCATCTATCTCTAGATAACACCTACTAACACATTTCCCCCAAATATGGTGATTTACCAAACTCTAGGTTTGACCAACCCTTAAGATTCTTACAAATCTTAACCATACACTTGATTCCCTTGTTAATATTCCATCTATTAAGTGTATACAACATTTATTTCATCATAAATCATCAACCCAAGAACTAGGGTTTCAAACCCTAGCTTCAAGATCCATAGATCTTGTGCTACAAAGATGAGAGAGTGAAGATATACCTTTAATCTTCCACTAGGAGTGAAATCTACCAAGGATTTGTGAAGAAATCACCCAAAATCAGATGCTATGCTCGAAAATCGCCAAAGAGAGAAACTAGGGTTTTGATATGCAATAAATGAGCAAAATCCCGTCTTTAATGCCTGGTCAGACGAGTTCGCGCCGCGAACAGGCAGTTCGCGCCGCGAACTTCCCTTGTCGCGAACTTCTTCCCGATCGTGAGCCAGCCGTGAACTCGATCATCAAAAATCCCAACTCTCTGTTCCAAGTTCGCGATCGCGAACTCCAGTTCGCGCCGCGATATACCCAATGCAACCAGGCTGCATTTTTCAACCATTGTCTCGACCCGGTTTCGCCCATAACTTTCTCATACGGTGTCCAAATGACACGAACCCAATTTCTACGTCTTTTAATTGATTTATCCTTATTTATCATATTTTTAAATAATTTATTTATTCATAAATTTCGGGTCGTTACAAAAATGATGTATTTGTTCAAGTCACATCATCACATTAACCTTTACCGAGTAGCTATACGAAGATGAGGTCTTTTGTGTTGTTTGTTTTATTTGCAGAATTCATTCTTTTACTAAAATATTTTTGATTTGATTGTTCTGGTTAAGGAATATGGTCAAAGTCTATTTAATAGTTCACGTAACACGTTATACCGGATTACTTTATTTGAATGTATTTTTTAATATGTAATGAGAAAAGATAAATTTTAATCATTAACCAATAATAATAAATGATCAATATTAATTATAAATTTTATACATAAAAGGTATTTTGGTCATTTGATGCTCACAATCTTATTTTAATTAATTAATTTATTTAATTTTTTTTATTTAAAAAGAAAAAAGTAAATATCAATAAAATCACATGTGATGATATAAAACCGTCACATGTGATCAAATATACAATTACATGTGATTATACAAAAACATTACATGTGATTAAGTATATAATCACATGTGATTATTACATAATATTATTTTTTAATATATAAACTGAAGTTAAATTAGAAAAATACTACTCCCTCCGTCCCTTAATAAAGTTCCCATTTCACCTTCAAGTTTTGTCCCTAAATAAAGTTCTCATTTCTCAAACTTAAGGGACCCACTTAATATAATAATATTATTACCAATACTTTCACCACTAACTATCTCCTAAAACACTTTCCCTCTCCAATCAAAACTTATATTTTATTCAAAAGTAATACCAAATACCCCACCACTAACCATCTCCTAAAATGTTGTGCCCAACACAAATGGGAACTTTATTTAGGGACGGATGGAGTATAATTTTATAGTTTCATATATTAAATGGAGTTAAATTAAGAAGAAAAAAACATTGAAAAAATAACTTAGACAAAAAGTTCACCAAAAATCATGTATTATGTTTAAAGTTAAATCATAACGACAACGATACTCAACTCAACAAAAGAAGAGGTATGAGAGATTTGAGATATAAACAAGCGCACTTTTAATCGGAATAGAGATATTGTTTTTCGAAAAACCTCCGGCAAATTTCTTTTAGTGAAAATAATAATAGTAGTAATAATAATAAATAGAAAAAAGAATAAAATAAAATGTTATTAAATTCTTTTTTATCAAAGTATTAAGTTTAATTTCTCAAATATTATAAACAAACATAAAATTGATGCGAATTCGTTGTAAATGAAAAATATCAATGAAATTTGATAAAATGATAAAGATCACTATCCGTAAGGGATGACCAAACTCGATTACCCTTGCTATATCAACTTTTTCTTTTTTCACTAAACATATGACAAACTCTAACTAAACTCACGTACTAGTGACCAAACCTACAACCAAACGTTACAATGAATTTGATTAATACATATACCACTTATCATGCATGAGGTGCAAATAACCATTGCACATCGCAGGCGACCTCTAGCAGTCACCCAAGCGACCAAACCTTTAACACATGTGCATGGGGGCGTGTAAGAGAGATCATATGTAAAAGGAAGGACACGTCTGAGAAAGGAGACGTCGTTAAGCAACCTCCCTTTTATGCCCAATCTTAAAGTTAAACAAACATACTAAAAGGGAAAAAAAAGTGTAAAATTGTGATTTGTGACGCATGAGACTTGAAACCGGGTGGAAGGAAACATACCAAGCCTTGTCATAAAAGGCAAAAACTACTTGGTCAAACAAAGGATCTGGTTAGTATGTTTCATACTCTATTATTTACAATAAAAAGTTGTCTAATAAGACAAAAAAGCTATTTTTTACTCGTTCATAAATGTAATATCGGTAATATGGACATAATATATACTCCCTCCGACCCACAAAAAAGTTTATATTTCTCACTAAACTTTTGTCCCACAAAAAAGTTTACATTTCTCACATTTGATGGACCCCACATAATAAAATTGATGAATTTAGAACAACTCCATATAAAATCGATCTTTAGGCTCAAGAATAGTTAGTTTTTATCTGGAATAAGCATATACAAATAACAAACTTGCGGAATTATATAAACATATTTGTATTGCTAAACAAGGTTTCATCATCATCTTTATATACAATGATTACTAAAAGCCCCAATTCTACATATAAATATGTAGAACGGTTTTGGTTAACAGGATCAAACGACCTTGAGGCTTAGAGTACACACACATACACGTTAAAACGTGGATTTCAAGAACGACTAATTTTATACCTCTAGATTTCTTTTTATACTAGAAAACCTAGAGATTTACAAGGAAAAGATAATTCCAAATCTTTTAAATCAATAAAGATATACTATATCTTTTACATTTATGATTATCTCCTAAATCTTTATTCAAATATTGACTTCCATATCTTCAATTTAGGTCCTTGTACTTTATAAGTTTTGACACATCAAATCTTTAATGAATATTATAGAAATATTCCTAACAATCTTCCCCTATTTGATTTGCCAAAACTTATAGAATTAGCTTGGAATCTTCAAGTCTCTTCCCCTTTTTGACATAATCAAATACAAATCTGAAAAACTTGAACTACCCCTTGAATGATCAACATTTTTTCTTCCCGTAAAAGTGTGATATCATTCCTGTGTTCTTCAAGGCTATATCAATTACATTGAAAACCAACTATCTCTTCTATTTGAAGCTGAAGTAGAAACTCAAACTATGCATCACATTCCGTCTAACTATAGTAATCAGCAACGTCATAATCTTGTATGAAGGACATCTTGGTCTTCAACAGATCTTTTCTTTAAGATTCTGTTGAATTGCAATTACATCTTTACATAACATCTTATGTAGTAAGACTTTCAACTTCTTCTTCAAATAAAATATAATCGATTATCTTCTGTAATCAACTGATAAAGATTAAATATGTAACAAACAAACCATCTTCCTTTATCTTCATCAAGCCTTCAACCTCTGTGTGTGAATAATGTGATTCGTTTCACATTAATATCACAAGTTATTTTTATTCTCTTTTTATCAAGAATAAAAAATTAACAAGTGATTAACCAAATACAATCAATAAACCGTAGTATGGAATGAACATGGTGTGTGTCATGTTTTCCAAAATATGATGTATCGGTTATAGGAAGAAATCAGTAGCAAAAAGTCTTCTTTAGTACAGATCCGTAAAAAAAAATTCTTCGGTTTAGTACTGATAAGTAACAAATTCTTCTTTAGTACTAATCAGAAAAAAAAAATCTTCGATTTAGTACTGATCAGTAGTAACGTTGTAAAGTAGGATCAGTAGTATCTTCATTCACTATTGATCAGTATTAAAAATTTCAGGTCAGTACTGATCAGTAGTATCTTGATATGTGATCAGTAGTAACAGATATACTACTGACCAGTAATAAAAATCATCGACCAGCAGTAACTTTGTGAAATCAGTAGTAATTGAAAAACATAAGATCAATAGTAATGTTGTCATATTTAGTACTGATGTTGGAGGCAGTAAGCAATGTAGCAGTAGTAATTTGCTACTTTCATGTAACCTTCGTAACTTTGTCACCAACCACACTTTCATGTAATTTGTCATCCTAGTGCTTTGAATAACTTGTCTTGATCAACATTATAAAATATGATGACTGCTAATAGATCTATTTTCACACGATTCAACCTTGAAAATTATAACACCCTAAAATTTACAAGATTTTTAAAATTTTTGAAAACAAAATTTAAATCAAAAGGTCCCATAAATAAATCTCAGATATTAATATTTAACATTTAAAACGTATTTATTGCGGAAATAGTTAAGATAAAGTAAAGTGTTTTAAAATATTGAATGATGTCCACATCAGTAATGAAAAGATACAGCGGTCAATCGTCCACCTTCTCCTTTCCTTTGCTGGTACCTGAAACAATGTGGGGGAAAGTTTGGGTCAGCTGGGGAAGCTGAGTGAATAATTCTCAAAATGCAAACAATCATAACATACAACACATGAGGGCACATCGGTGTACTCCTACTCAGAATCTACTCGATTAATTACTCAGATTTATTTCTCAGATTTATTTCTCAGATTTTATTACTCAGATTTTAATTTATATAGCGCGCTTGTGTGACTTGGGCCGAGAGATCAACCTCGACCCGCCTCACACCACCTCAACACCTGTACTCTTCGGTGTTGAGTCAAAAAAGGCCTGGCACCAGTACTCTTCGGTGCCAAGTCAAAACGTCTGACACCAGTGCTCTTCGGTGTCAAGTCAGATATATTATGTTTAATGTTTAACTCAAAACTCAGAAACTCAGAACTCAGAACTCAGAACTCAGAAAGTCAGATCACAGAAAGCTCAGATAACAGATAACTCGGATAACAGATCAATCTCAGATAACAAATCAATCTCAGATAACAGATCAATCTCAGATAACAACTATAGTGCAAGAAATGTAACACGTAAGTCATGCATGTACAACGTTAAAACTGAATACACGGTGAGAATACTCACCTCGAGAAACGTAAGCTCCAAAGGGTTCCCGACAGTCCAAGGTACAACACGTTATCTCCTAGACGGTCCTAAAACCAAAAATGAAACCCTGAATTAAAATCCTACCCGAGGGCTTATTTCAGAAAACTGGCAGCACCCGTCAGTCTCACGGGAACTGCCATAACTCCTAAACGGCTCATTAGGTTTTCCCCATCTTTTTACCATGACAACTAGACAATCAGAACTACAATTTACTGTGAGACGGTCACTGGCCAAAACAGAATCTAAGTGTCTCAAAACAGTATTCCAAGACAAACCTGTTGCACAGGTCATCTTCCTAACAGCAGCGTACTAAATTGACTATAACTTTTTAACCGTAATTCGGATTGACGAGAGGGTTGCGGCGTTGAAAAGCTGCTTCAGAAATCAAGGTCCCATCAAGGGCCAAAAACCCTAAAGATTATTTTAAGTACCTCAAAAACAGATTAGAACAGGAGGGCAGATTCTGCCAGAAAGTATTGATTTATAAAACTCGTTTTAGCAACCCGACTCGTCACCGAAAAACCCCGAACACTTAAATTGATAACCGAAAGCCTGAAAATATTATTTTACTATAATTTAGTACGGCTTCCAACATTCGAGGGTAAAAGTTTCGCGATTGGGAAACCGAGAACCCTACGGGTTCGGTTTCCCCTTCGGCTATAATCTTTCGATCTAAAACAAAGCTTTATACCGTCCACCCTCCGGGACAACCCGAGGCTTGCCCTCGAGCTTCTGATTTACAGGTATCAACTCGGTCTCAAACAGCCACAAGGTTCTAGGTTAATCTAAGTCACGGAATTAACTAAACGATTGGAACAAGACAACCACAAATCTATAACTAAACCGAACCCAATTTGGTTCGGTATCATATTCTTGTAACCTAGCAGCCCTCTAAGAACCTGTTAACAATAAGATCATAAACCGAAACAAAAGAACTTAAGACAACGAAAGAATGACTACCCACAAATTCTTTGGCTCGAAAAAGGCAAAACTCGAGACTCCATTGCGATGGAAACCCACAACCTACTTGCTTTCTTGCTCGAAATAACCTGGCCCTTCACACCCGATCTTCCCTAACTTCTGCTCGATACCATGATAAACTCTACTTGTCTAAACCGAACTTGATTACCACAGCTTCCAGTTCCATTCCAAACTCAGAAATCCTCTTGCGATTCTATTGCACACTCGAACCCAACTCGGATTCTGCCTACACTTTCACTCTTCGCCGGCTTCTTCTCTCCTTCTCGTCGAACAGAAACAAAGACAGGGATTGGAGATGCTCACACGGTCGGAAAGGAAATCGGAAAAAGCTGCTCGATCGGAAGGAAACACTAAGAGTTGAGATGCTCTTTGCGGTGGTGGTGTTGTACGACTTAGTGGCAGATTAGGGTCGGCTGCTATCATCTCCATACGTCCCCCCACAAGGCTATACGAAATCTATTATTATATCGCAGATGGGCCCGTCCAATTGTTGAGGGCCGAATGAATTAATTAAGAGTCCAAGTTGATTAGTTGTTTCCATAAAATTCCAATTTCCTCCAGCCCATGTAGAAATCACGTGGCCAACTTAACAATCCAAATGCTAGTGGTTTGGGTTGGGTAAAAAGAAATATGAGGCTTTTAAGGAACGACCCATTATGATATATCTACGGCTCTTGCTCTCCTTCTTCAGCCTACTTAGCCGAGCCAAGCCTGACCCGGCAACTTTAAATAAATAATTAAAGTAGCCCGACGTTAAAATTTATTAATCGATTCAAAACCCGAGACGCGAATGAAATTGTCCAATAAAACGGACCGTCTAACTTCCTTATAATTAATTTACTAATTATTCTTTTTAAATTTAAATATGATGATTAATTTAATATTATTTAATTATTAAAATTTCAGGGCGTTACAACTCAACTCCACTTGAAATAGACTTCGTCCTCGAAGTCATCGCTCAAAAGAACTCGGGGTAGCGATCTTGCATCTCACCCTCCGGCTCGACAACGGCATGCATCCTCAAATGGGGAGACACGAAAAGATTATAATAAAAATAAGTTCTTCAGGACGACCTACCTGATTAGAATGAACTATGACGCTCGCAACTGCTCATACAATTCTTACATTTCTGGCGGCGTGAGATGATAAGGCCAAAATCGGAATGCTTTTGAAAGATCTCGGATTCTCATCGCGAATGGTGTCGATAATGTACACAAAATAACCTGAGGCACCATGGTGAATATGTCTGGTTGCACTCGCGGCCGGACACGGTTCCTGCACCCCGTGGTAAACGTTGCGTTGAATCTCCGATTCAACACCACTTGGAGATTTGTTACGGATTTATTTGTGGTGACAGATGATCTCGGCGTGGTACTCGATCATTCAATCCATTCTCTCGGTCACACTCGGCTATCTCATGGCGATAACAATAAGTTATTATGAGAAAATTTTCTTCCCGCATAGCTCTAGCAATTGATCACCATACATTTTAGTTACACGTAAACTCTCATTATTGGCAATTATCCATCACAATGGCTCAGGAAGGTCCTATACTCTATGGGACATAAGTTTGCCTAAGGCATAACAAGCAAAGTAGTGGTTTACACCACTATCAATTAATACAAAAACATGCTTACAATTCACGAGGAATATACATATCATACATATTCCCATATACTCAGGTATGTAACTCAGAAATCTGTCTCAGAAATAAACTCAGAAATATAACTCAGGAGCAAACTCAGAAATCTTAACTCGGAAGTAAACCCCGAAATTTAACTCAGTAACAACTCATAAAGTAATAATATTTACAAGTACTAGCATTAGGTATAAATCACATTTTTACTCATTCTTATTACTACTCGCGTGTTCCAATTCACCAGCTTATAATACTTGGAATGATATATTCTCTCTCTCAACCGCGTTATTGGTTCTCAAAATAACTCTTCTTTAACTATTTATCGTTACTTCACTCTATAAGGTTTGTATATTACTCATTTTGATAACCTTTTAACTAGCTCAAATTAACAATCTTGTCATTTAATCCTCTTTAATAGGTTCCCATTCTATTACATTTAGTGGTTTCTCGATAATATTTTAATAGATGTTTTCTCATTCATCTAGTTTAACGATCCTTTAATAGACCGTTTCACTGATTTTACACAATTTAAAATGTCTCTTAATTATTTTGACCATATCTACTCATGAATTTCATGTTACCCACTAAAATTCCAATTAAATTTCGTACTCTTATTTATAATGATTTCTCGTTACTCAAATTACGAATTAATTCCTTAGTTCTCATTTACTCAATTCGCAGTCACACTTTATTTTAAATCTTACGGTTTACTCATGGTTCATCAATTCAGTACATTCTCGTTTTTTCAAAAATTCTCCTAAGTTCAATATAAATTTATTGAATAGCTATTCTCATCTCAAGTTTAATAATTATTCATAAATGGAGTTTCTCATATAATTTTATAATACCTCAAAACTCATAACACTTTATAATACTTCAAAAATTTGAATAAAACTTCCCGTTAATTTAATACTTTTCTCTTTTGACTCATTTTATTAATTTGCTTATGTAACTCGATTTGTAAATTTCTTATAACTCAAAATTACTCCATAATTAATCAAAATAAAATTTTATCATTTAGCTCGTTTTAATAATAACTCATTACCAGCAAATTACCGATCTCATTTTAACTCATTTTCCTCAAAATTTCATTGTAGCAGTTTTCTCATATTCGACTCATTAATAAGTTCTCATCACTTTAATTTAATGATTTCTCATTATCACATTTATAACCACCCAAGAATAAGTATACTGTCTTATTTTGTATATAATTATAGTATTACTACTTCCCTTTTGCACGATATTCCTTCAACCCAATTAACTTGATTTGTTAATTTCTCCAGTAAACCCGATCTATCATTTTGTTGTAAACTCTATAATTACCCATAGAGTAAATTTAATTATTCTCAACTGTTTGATTTGATAGTTACTCTTGTAATTTATTTGATCAATTATATGTATCTAGATTTCGCACTTTAAATTCATACCAACAAAATCTCTCTGCATAAGCATCATGCTCATAATATTTATAAATAATAGTTAATGATAATTATTTCTTGACAATTTTTCCTTTTTTACCCCTACTCAACTCCACTTGGAGAAAAACTCGTCCTCGAGTTTGGAACTAGTATTATCTACCAAAATAAACAAGCAAGTATGTAGTCACACAAACAATTAGGATACACATACTAAATTCACAATAACAAGCATTGGTCCATCGTTCCCTTCAAAATCTCCCCATAACCATCCAAAAGTTCGGTGTGTACGATAATAGGGGCCCTCTATTACTTTCGACACCTACTTCTGTTTGGTCACGAGTAAATCCCAAAGTTTACAACTTCCCACATATAAACCCACCAACAAATCACACTCAGAAGAAAGGAATTTTAATCACACTCAAGAGAAAGGAAGTTTATTTTCAATATCTGATGAATACAGATATGCACTCAACAGTGCATACTCAGAATCTCATAACCATTACTCAGAAAATCATGCGTACATTTAGTCTCGTACGCGATACTCGGATAACTCAGATTCATAGAAATATTTCCACTTAGTTATTTTCATAATACAAATCTCCTTTTAAACTTTTCATTTGGATATGCCATTTATCATTCCTCATAAATATAACTTATATCCTCTTCACAGTTATATTAAATTTATTGTAATTTGTGAGCATGTCGATTAATATCTTTTTGATCAGAGTTCTCAGTTATTGCGTTCCTCGTTTAATTTGATTCAATTTATCGTTCTTTTAACTCGTTTTTAAATAAATCATCATCAAATTGATGACGTTAGCTTCCTCTTAATCCTCTTATATAATTACTCTTTAAGATGAGCTTCAATAATATCTGGTTAAATTGACTCAGCAATTTCTCAATTAATTAGTCTATTAAACTTACATAGTTTATTTTAAGCTATCAGTGTGAACTCATTAATCTGTCACTTAACTTGTCACCCACATTTAGTTTTGCACTCAGCAATTTAACCTACTTACTCGAAATGTTTTTCCCATTTTATCTCAATTTAATGATTCTTAAATAAATACTAACTTGTTGACCTTAATATGGAATCTGCTTAACTATTATATCTCGTGATTCGTTGTATTCACGAAAATTTTAATTTCTCATCTAGATAACTCCTCTTTTAACCCTGATCAATAATTCTCTTTTAGATCCTGTTAATAATTCTCGTTCAGCTACATGTAATTATTTCCCATTTTATTGACTTAATAATTCTTTCTTTTACTCAACTTGGAAAATCCTCATAAAATATTCTTAATCAATTTGATTTACTAATCTCTGATTTACTCGCTTAAATGACTCGGTCTATTAAGTGTTTTCTCCCCATATGAAAGATTTTAATATTTTCCCAATACGAAAATTTAATACTCCTCTTTAATATTAATAATTTTCTCTTTTCTCATTTACTCAAAGCATGTTTCTCATTACACAGCTTATGGGTCCTATATAATAAATTAATATCCCATTATTACACTTTTGGTTCGAATTTCTCAGAATTTATAAAATTTCACCCCAACCCTATTAGGTGTTCCTCTAAATTGGAAACTTTTATTATTCTCATTAAATCTTATAATTCCTCTAGTATGCGTATTTGTATATGCATAAATATATTGAACATTGGGAATTAAAACCAGAATTTTTTTACTCAGAATTACGCTCTAAAATTATACTCAAAATTATCAAACCTCGCATTCGTATATCTATATATACATAATATTTAGTCGTACTATTCGCATGTAATTTTCGTATGTTATTATAACTTTTGGGGTTTATTTCACAGATGTAATCAGAAACAACGCTCGGAAAAATATACTTAGAAAATAAACACAAAAATCTCAGACTACTCTACTCATCCATACTCGGAATACAACATACATCTCAGATAAATAAAACTATTAAATATTACCAGCAATGGGAAAAGCGAGAGGTCGACGTGACATGCTGTATGCTTGATGTGGAAACTTTTCTCAGAAAATATTTTACTCATTTCGCGTTTTAAAACTCGAGACTCAAACTTGAGATTGAATCCACCCCTTGTGAATCCAAATCCCTCAAGTCAGAGCTCTGATACCAACTTATAACATCCCAGAACCCTGTAACACGATATTGTCCGCTTTGCCCACCGACGCACGGTTTTGTTCTTGGTATGGACCCCTCCACCCAAAAGGCCTCATGCTAAGAGAGGTATCCACACTCTTATAAAGAGTGTTTCGTTCCCCTCTCCAACCAATGTGGGACGAATGTTACACAATGATGATGTCAACAGAAAGTTTCTCAGGTCTTTGGGTGAAGAATGGTCTATGTATACTGTGATATATAGACAAGGAGATGCACTTGAAGAAAAAGAACTTGATGAACTTTACAATGAATTAAGAGTATTTGAATCTGAGGTAAGTTCTAAAACTCCAAATCTATCTTCAAACAATGCTATTTTTGTATCAAATACAGGAACATGTCAGGAAGCTATGAAGAATGCAGGATCAGAAGATTTAGCCAGAGAATCTTTTTTCACTAGTCATGTGAATACTGCATTGATTAGTGAAGATTTAGAACAGCTCAATCCTGATGACTTGGAAGAGATGGATATTAAATGCCAGATGGCCATGCTAAGCTTAAGGACAAAGAGATTTCTTAAAAGAACTGGAAGGCAAAATCTGTCTTACAACAAAGGTGATAGAGCTGGCTTTGACAAAACCAAGGTTAAGTGCTACAACTGTAGCAATCTAGGTCACTTTGCCAGAGAATGTCCAAACAAAGATCAAAGATCAAACTACAACAAGAACAGTACGTCCAACTCAACTGCCTTAGTCTCTCAAGAAGGACAAGGATATGACTGGAGCTTCCAAGCAGAAGAACATGCACATAATCAAGCTCTCATGGCATTTACTGCTGATCCTTCTACTACTGAGGTACATTCTAAATCTTGCACTCCTGAATGCATTAAATCATACAAAGAATTAGAAAAACTAAATAAAGAAACACTAGAAGAGATGATTTTAAATAGAAACAGAAGAATTGAATATAATGGTTGTATAGCAAATTTAGAAAATCAAATTAAAATCTATAAAATAACTGATCAAAAGATAAAAGATGAATTGCTACAAACCACTTATGAAAAAGAACATATTGAATTGAAATTAAAAGAAACTTTAATCAAACTTGAAGAATGTCAAATGGAACTAGAACAGAATAAATTAACCATTAAAAAGTATGAAAGAAGTTCAAAAATTGTCAATGAATTAACTAGCAATCAAACTATAGAAAATGTTATTCATGGAGTGGGATATCATGCAATCCCACCTCCAACAAATTTTATTCCACCACTAAAATCTAGTCGGAAAGAATTTTAAATGATTTAAAAATTGAAAGTCAAACTGAAACTGAAACCAGTAATGAATCAAATGAATCCTCTGATGATGATCAAACAACTGAATCAAATGATACTAGTTTTCACACCACACAAAGTCACATTATATCCCCAAAATATAACTCAGAAAATATACCAACAATTTTAAGAAGGGGAAATCAAAGGAATTTAAATCAATTAAAAGAACAAAGAAAAACTGCATATTCTAAATCAACAAAATTATCATGCTTAATCTGCAACAAAGTTAATCATATAGCTAAACACTGTCACTTCAATCCTATTAACAATAAAGAATTTAAAGAATTCAAAATCAACAAAGAAAAGGAAAAAGTATTCAAATTTAAACAAACTAAAGAAGAAAAAGATAAGAAGTTTAAGCAATCAACTCAAAAGGAGTTCACTAAAACATATACTAATGATACTCATAAATTTGGACGAACTGCACCACGATTTGTTCAAAATACCAGATATAAAAGTCCAAGCAGAAGTAATTATTTTAAAAACAATGGAACTCAAAATCGTTTTCCTCAATTTTCAAGATTTTCAAACATCAGTAGAAACTATTCCAGGTTTACTACTGGTAAAAACCCTAATTACAATGCTGTCTGGTATAACTATGAAAACACTACTGATTATGCTCAAAACCCTTATTACAAAAATACTACTGGTCCATCAGTAGTAAAATTTTCAAAGGCTAAAAACTACGGGATTAAACCTAGATCAGTAGTGACTCACAACACCAGTACTAACTTCAATACTGCATATAAGAATCATACAGTTAAGAAGTTTTATTCTTCAAAGGATGAACCCAAGACAAAACAAGCTTGGGTTCCCAAAATTTACTAATCCTTCTACTTTATGTGCAGAGTATCCAGATCCCTGAAGAAGGCAGATCATGGCATATTGATAGTGGATGCTCTAGACACATGACTGGAAATCTTCAAATTCTTAGAGATTTCAAGTCTTTTGAAGGAGGATATGTTGCTTTTGGAGAAAATCCTAGGGGAGGTAAGATTACAGGTAAAGGTACTGTATCAAATGGCAAAATTACTTTTGATGATGTCTTTTATGTTGCTGAGCTTAAATACAATCTGGTTAGTGTCACATAAATTTTAAAAATATGAACAATTTAGTTAAAAAGGATTTGGTAGTTGGTCTACCACAAAAAGAATTTATGTGTGATCATCATTGTGTTGCTTGCCTAAAAGGTAAACAACACAAGACTTCTCATAAGATCAAAGCAATTAATTCTATTTCTAATCCTTTGCAGCTCTTACATATGGACCTTTTTGGACCTACAAATATAATGAGTATTGGAAAGAAACAATATTGTCTTGTTATTACTGATGATTTTTCCAGATACACTTGGGTATTCTTTCTCAGGACCAAAGATGAAACAAGTGAATTAATCAAGAATCTGATTGTAAAGCTGGAAAATACAAGAGATCTCAAAGTGAAAGCAATTAGATGTGATAATGGAACTGAATTTAAGAATACTAACCTAATTGACTTTTTTGATCTTAAGGGTATTGACAGGCAGTACAGCTCACCAAGAACTCCACAACAAAATGGTGTAGCTGAAAGAAGAAATAGAACGATCATTGAAGCAGCCAGATCTATGCTTGCAGATTCAAAATTACCAATTATTTTTTGGGCTGAAGCTGTTAATAATGCTTGTTATGTTCAGAACAGAGTATTAATAGCTAAGCCTCACTTTAAAATACCATATGAACTTTTTAATAAAAGAAAACCTTCAATAAGTTTCTTAAAATAATTTGGTTGTCCTTGTACTAATTTGATTACAAGAGAACAAATTGGTAAATTTGACTGCAAAGCAGATGATGGAATTTTTGTAGGATATTCAACACAAAGCAAATCCTACAGAGTGTTCAACAAAAGGTTGAGGATCATTGAAGAAAGTATGAATGTATCCTTTAATGAAAATCTTATGAATGAACAAGGAAATGGCCCAGATTGGTTATTTAATATTGATAATCTAACCAAATCTTTTGATGTTAGTTATGAATTTAATACAGGAATTTCGAACAATCAAAGCCAACAAGTAGGACCATCATCAAGTGAAAGGCAAGAAATCATGAAATATATCTTAGTTGATACTGCTCCCACAGTTGATACTGAGGACAGTAGTAACTCTGATCACCCTAATTTCAATGATACCAGTAACAACTCAAACTTTGAAGATACTACTGATCCCAGTAGTAACTCTGAACCTCAAAGTTGTGAAGATGATGTACTTAATACTGATGCCAGTAACAACAATGCTACTACTGAAACTACTGAAGAAAATGTTACTACTGACACCAGTAGTAATGATGAACTTCATCAAAATACAAACAATCAAGAAGAATCAGAAATAGATGCACAAATTCCTGAAACAAATGAGTCAAACTTAGATTCTCAACTAACTGTTGATAAAATCCCTGGAACCAGAACTGAAAAGAATCATCCGTTGGACCTAGTCCTAAGTGATGTCAATTCATCAATGCAGACAAGAAGCAAATTTAATTCTAATATTTTTAATATCAGTCTAATATCTAATGAATGCATGTATGAATGTTTTCTGTCACAGGAAGAACCTAAGAAGATTCAACAAGCTATGAAAGACTCAAACTGGATCATAGCAATGCAAGAAGAACTTCTTCAATTTAAACTACAAGCTGTATGGACACTTGTCCCTCTTCCAAAAGGAAAAAAGGCCCATTGGAACCAGATGGATCTTCAGAAACAAGAAAGATGAAAGAGGTATAGTGATCAAAAACAAAGCAAGGCTTGTAGCACAAGGTTATACTCAAGAAGAAGGGATTGATTATGATGAAGTATATGCACCATTTGCCAGAACTGAAGCAATCAAAATATTTCTAGCATATGCTTCATACAAAAGAATCAAAGTCTACCAAATGGATGTAAAAAGTGCCTTCCTGTATGGGAAAATAGAAGAAGAAGTATATGTATGTCAACCTCCAGGCTTTGAAGATCCAGAACATGATGACTATGTGTTTAAACTAGACAAAGCTCTTTATGGCCTTCATCAGGCACCTAGAGCTTGGTATGAGACATTGTCCTCATACCTACTGAAGAACAATTTCAAGAGAGGTGCCATTGATAAAACATTATTCACAAGGAAGGTCCAAGATGATATTCTACTGGTCCAAATATATGTAGATGATATCATCTTTGGATCAACAAATGATAAATTGTGCAAAGAATTTGAAAAACTGATGCAAATCAAGTTCAAAATGAGTTCAATGGGTCCAATGAATTTCTTTCTTGGACTCCAAATCAATCAGAAACCAGACGGTATCTTGATCAATCAGTCAAAATATGTCAGAGACATCTTAGAGAAGTTTTCAATGAAAGATTGCAAAAGTGCAAGTACTCCAATGGAAACTCACAAACACCTACATCCTGATGTTGAGGGGGAGGATGTAGATGAACACCTTTACAGATCAATGATAGGATCTTTGATGTATTTAACTGCATCAAGACCTGACATTATGTATAGTGTTTGTGTGTGTGCCAGATATCAAGCAAAACCTAAGGAGATACACCTACAAGTAGTCAAAAGAATCTTCAGATACTTGAAAGGAAAACCGTCACTTGATCTTTGGTATCCACATGCATCACCATTTGAACTTATAGCTTACACAGATAGTGACTATGGTGGTGAATGTCAAGATAGGAAATCTACTACTGGTGGATGTCAATTCTTTGGATCAAGGTTGGTGTCATGGCAATGCAAGAAACAAACTAATGTTTCAACTTCAACTGCTGAAGCAGAGTATGTAGCTGCATCTGCCTACTGTGCACAAGTTCTGTGGATCCAAAATCAACTTCTAGACTTTGGTATATCTATTCTCAAAACTCCTATTTTTATAGATAATTAAAGTGCTATCAGTATTGTAAATAATCCAGTAAAACACTCTAAAACAAAACACATTGAAATTAGATTTCACTTTATAAGAGATTGCAATGAAAAGAAATTAATTAAAGTAGAGAAAATTCATACTGATAATCAATTGGCAGATCCTTTTACTAAAGCTTTTGATATAGGAAGATTCAACTTCTTGGTTAGCAGTATTGGGATGATTTTAATCAATTAAATCTGAAAAGAAAATCATGTGTAAAGAGTTTTGTACAAATTTTAATTTTAAAGTTCGTTTTTCTACTGGTTATCTATTACTACTGATGGTATGCTTTAGTACTGATAGGGCTTCTCAGTAGGAATTAGGTTAAGTATAAAAACAAAGGTTACTACTGATGTTTTACTACTGATGCTTAGTTACTACTCATCGGCCGTTATCTGTAAAATACTCAATTTACATTACTGACCCTCATGAAAATAACCGTTAAGCTATTATTCGAAGGATATTTTGGTCATTTTGCAGGTTTAATCGAAAAATATAAATACCTTACTGAGATTAATTTAGCATTATCTTGTCCTCGATCTGATAAACCCTACGCTAAGCCCTTATCTCTGCACAAATCTGATCAAAACCTTTCATCAGTAACAACTCAATTTCTTTCACAAACCTGAAATTCATAACAAGACGATCACTCTCTCTGAAAGAAACTCATCTCAAAAGATCAAAACCAATCACCATGGCAACCCTAAAATCTCTTGCAATTCCAACTGATCTTAAATATTCAGAATTTCACAATATGTGTGCTTTCTTGAGGAATCCAGACGGCACAAAAGACTTTCGTCCCATTGTAATGTTCCTAAAGAACTCATACATTAAGTTTGCACTCTCCATCAACCCAACAGTGTATCAACAACATCTAGTTGATTTCTGGACTTATGCTGAAAGAACTGAAGGGTCAACTATGTCAATGATCAAATCAACTGTGGATGGAAAAACAATAACCATCACCGAATAATCCATCAGACAATATCTGCAACTTCATGATGAATCAGGTATGTTCTCTTTGCCCAAGGAGGATCTTGTTGAAAATTTACAAAAAATGGGGTATGAAGGAAGACTAGATATAGTCACATTTCAAAAAGGTCTTCTTTCACCCCAATGGAAGTTTTTAATACACACAATTCAACATTGCATCTTTCCTAAAAGGAGTACTTGGAATGAATTCAACAAGTCAATAGCATCTGCTGTTGTTTGTCTGAGTACAGGACAAGTATTCAATTTTTCAAACATGATCTTTGAGGGAATGCTTGGAAATCTTACTTCATCTATATTTTTAATGTAACCAAGATTCCTAACTCATATTATAAATTGTGAACTACAAAACCTTTCCATTCCTAAAAACAGATTTGTAACTCCTGAATTAAACAAAAAGGTGTTTTCTAACATGAGAAAACAATTTAAATTTTCTGGTAAAATTACTCCACTTTTTCCAAACATGATCAATGATCAACCACCTACTGGAGAAGGTTCAACTCACCCTCTTGAACCCCAACCCACTCCATCACCCCCCCAAATGTTGCCCAAACAGATATCCTACAGTCCACTCAAATAGATACACCATCAAATGTCCTGAATGTGTCCCAGGAACATGAAATAAATCCTCAGAGTGCTACTCTTCACTCTGTGGAAGACCTACCACCAGCCCAAAACATATCCATCTTTTATAAAAGGAAGAAATCTTCCTTAAAGGACACCAGGGGACAACTTGAGTCACACCCCAGGCTCCAAGAGTTGACCTCACAGGAGGAGAGAGGTCATGAGGAAAGGGCTCTCACTACTGATGCCCCAAATGTGGGTGCACAGGATAGTGAGAACATCATTAGGACCCAGACCTCGGCAACTCTTAGTGATGACTCAGCATTTGAGGAATTACTGAGAGGACCCCGGTGCCAAGAAACCACAAGGGGGGGCATTACTGCTTCTTCTAGGAAGAACAGTATGTCCAAACAACCCATTTCATCACCAAGTAGTGATGAGGGTAGAACAAATTTCTTTGAATTAACGGATATGATGAAAACCTTAAAGTCAATGTACCAGTTAGTGAGCCCGATGATCTTGCTAGAAGGAGTGAGGGCAGTATTAAACAAACCAAATTGACGGCTAGGAAGGAAATCCTTAAAACCAATGTACCAGTTAGTAAGCCCGATGATCTTGCTAGAAGGAGTGAGGGCAGTATTAAACAAAAATCAATGACGGATAGGATGGAAAACCTTGAAACCACTGTACAAGATTGTCTGAAATTTTTAACAAATCAAGGGAAAACCATGATCTATATGAAGAAGCACATCAACACTATGAACAAGAGGATGAAACTATATGAGCACAGACTTGTTCAACAAACAAAGATAATTAGAAAGCTCAGAAAGAAGGTTCATGGTAGTGATGCTCCACCTGTTGAGATCACTAAGGGGGAGAAGGATACTATCCAAACTATGATAGACACATCAATTGCTGCAGCAGCAACTTATCTCCTTAATATCAAAGAATCAACTGAAGGCCGGTTTAATGATGAAGGCCTAGAAAACATGGATGCTACTAATGAAGATATTACTGCTCCAGTACAAGAACAGCAACAAGAAGGAACGTCAGTAGTAACTCCTACTACTACTGATGATATAGCAGTAGTACCTATAATTGTAACAACAAACACTACTGATGCCCTATCAGTAGTAATTCCTGAAGAAATTTCAGTAGTAACCACCTTGGTTACTACTGAAGAGGAGGAAGAAGAAATTCCTGAGCTCATTGAAAGAGATCGTTATGTCATCATCACCAAACCATCAACTCCTGATCAACCACTTATCATACCTGACATTGATGATAATGTGAATTGGTTTGAAGTAGATGAATGCACACTTCCTCCACATCCCAAGATACTACCAGAAGACAAACTTAAACTGTTTTATCCAAAATTTGAAATTCCTGGTATCCCAGATATGAAATATACTCCACCTCCACCTTCAGCTTATATTGGAAAAGGAAAAGAGATCTATGATGAAGATTATCCCAACAGAGCATTAGGTCACCACATGGTGAACAAAATCAATCATGTCAGAGCTGAAAAACAATCCAGATGGAAGGTGAAACATCAGAGATACTTAAAGAAAGTGGCTATGTATCAAGCCCTTGAAGAAAAGAAAAAGACTGTAAAAGATGTTCCACAAATAAAAGATGTTCCACAAATAAAAGATGTTCAGATAGAAGCTCAACAAGCAGAATTTAAAAGACTTAGAAAAGTTGAAGAAGAACATCTAAACTGTTAGGTCACAACAACCCTGTTTTAATGTTAATTGATAGAATATTATACTTAGAGAAATATTAGAGTGATAACACAAGAATATAGTCAATGTATAAATCCACTAAGTGTGGCTTGTTGCGGAATAACAAGACCACTGATCAATTACAAAGATATGAAAGTGTAAAGTGAATTGGTGAGTTCTCCTTTGCAAGATGATCTCTATTTATAATGATATAGAGATCTTACATAATGGGCAAAGGAGTAACCGAAGGACTAAACTAGGCAAATGACTAAGATTAAGGGAATTGATCTTAGTCCGTTACAAAGTGTAACTCAGTCCTTCTACTCAGTCCTTGTACTCAGTATCACTATCTGATACTGAGTACTGATACTGATCACTCAGTATCAGACCTAAAGTTAGCTATATTATTCTACATATTAATCAAAGCTGGTCTAGGTTGTTTTGTTATCTTAAGATCCAAAGGGGCAAGGCTTTTTGCCTTAACAATCTCCCCCTATCTAATGATAACAAAACAATTACAAAGATATAAAAAAATAGCTACAGGCTGCAAAGTCTTCTTCTTTTAGTCTTTGTTGATTGACTCAAACTCGTAGAAGACTTCTTTCTTCACATGAATGAACTCTTCTCTTTTCTTCAGTTCATCTTGCCTGTTGTTTAGTACAACAACTATCTTCTTTCTAAACCAAGCATCTTCTCTCTTGGTTATCATCCATTTAAGGCCCACCAAATGGCTGATAGGAGCTGTTGCCAAATCTGCTTCAGTAATGAAGCACTCCCTGTCATCTGAGTCAGTATACATATATCCAGATGTTGGATATATGGTACTCTTTTGATCCTGAAAGATAAGGTTAGAGGGAACAGTATATGTGGGAATTATTCTGAAAGTATTAAGGCACTCAGGTTTGTTATTTTTCATAGCTTCAGTCATCACACTGAGTGCCCTGTATTCTGCTGCATAAAGAATTCCTTTTTCATAGCATATGGCAGATACAGCCCAGATTTCATCCATCATCACTTGGGCTTCAGAGGATCTTGAGGGCATCTCCTTTATCAGTCTAGCAATCTTTATCCAATCTTGAAGTCCCATATTTTGGATGACATGGAGGAAAAACTTCATTGGAGGACTGACTGGCCCAGTACAAGTTGCAACAATTGATCTATCAACAGTTTTGACTTTTATTTTGTTGACAAATTCATTTAGCCAGTATATGTCTCTTACACTTAGAAATGCTTTATTCCTCAACATACCCATCCTTGTTTCCCTAAATCTTGTTCTTTGTGCCACAATGTTCCAATACTGTTCAAGTAATTCATCTCCAGTTCTTCTTACAGTATGAGATCTTCGTGGAACATCTTCAGACTCAGATTCAGGTTCTTCCTTAACAGGGAAGAACTTTTGGGCCTCAATCTCATCCTCAGCTTCACTCTTTTCCTCAGTAAACTGAGCAGATCTCCTAGGTCTTGAGATCAGAGGAGCTGGATCTTGTTCTTCACTAGATTCTGAGGACATAACCACATTTGTCATTCTTCTGGTTATTGGTCTTCTAGGAATTCTAGAAGGTCCTTCAGCATGAGGTGAGATAGGTTTTCTTGTATGCACTTCATCATCTGAGAATGATGATGAAGAGGTTTCTTTATTTGCTTCATCCAGTGCAAAGTTTAAAAATTCTTCTGATGCCACTGGATGTTCTTCATCTTCATCATCAGCAATGGGCCACACAAAAGGCCTATAGACCACAATTTGCAAGTTGTTTTCTTCTAGAACAGGTGGCTCAGTATAAGCTTGCTGTGGTTGGTCAGTGTGAGTCTCCCCCTGAGCAGATGGCTCAAGTGGGTTTTGAACTTGTAATGCTGACCTAGTTCTTTGTCTTCTTCTCTCATACTGAATCCGAAGTGGCTCAGTATGAGGGCTTTGCTGATGTTGTTGTTCTTGTTGTGGAGGTTGATCTTCATTTAATCTTCTTCTTTTCTCCCCCTGAGCAGATGGCTCAGTTTGATCAACCTCAGTATCTCTTTGTCTCTTCTCCCCCTTTTTGTTATCATTTGATGAGGATGGAAGAGGATCAGTATCACCACCCATGTCCCCTTCAGGTTGTTCAAGAGTAGGGGAGGGCATGGGCTCAGTTGCAGCATCAGTATCACCAGCACCTCCTTCTCCTTCTTCATTGTGGTCACCATGGGAGAATGGTGGAGTTGGTGGAGGCTGATGTGGTTGTTGAAGTAGTGAGACTGACTGTTTTATTGAGTCAATATCACCACTCATCTTGTCCATTCTGGCTAGTATTATATTTTGAGTTTGTTGGATGGCCAGAATGTGCTGCATGATTGCCTGCAGAGTCACTTGGTCTGCTGCAGCCTGAGATGCCTGAATGCCCTGCACAGATGGTGCTAAAGAAACAAAAATAGAAAACTGGTTAGAAATTAAGGTTTATCAAATAGAATTGTGGTGTTGTTTAATTCTATAATCATATAAACAGAGTTTGTGAAGTCTGTATTTCATCTGGTTTATGATGAAATATTGTGGACTTGTGCATAGCATGTGTAAGAAGATTTTAATAAAAGTGAGTGTGTAAATTTAAGTAGCTCAGTATAGGATAAGTCATATTTACTAAAAGGTTTGGGTTTCGGTATTCGAAGCCTGGGATGTGCTTCTTGTTATTTTCAATGTTTATCACTCGGTATTAGAGTGATAACAGAAATGTGGCTAAACCCCATGGAAAATTTTTGGATTTTGTGGCTTAAGGTTTGTGATCATTTCTTGAATCATGCTATCCAACTCAAAAATAAGTTGGACATGATTCAAGCAGCACCAGTGGGTGTCAGTGTGACATCAACCACCATTGTCTCTTTAAATGTTGAGACAACTGTAGACTGACAATGATCAATTGTGTGCTCAGTATATGAATTTTGCATAGCAGCAGTGGGCTAGCTATGTTGGCCATAAAAGGATATATATTTGAAAGATCGTGTGAGACTTTGGTCAGTATTGAGTTGGTACTAACCAATACTTAGTCTCTATTTGGGAATGAAATATATATATATATATATATATATATATATATATATATATATATATAAGTTTAAGGGTTTATTCGAAATTCATACCTGAGACTCTGTCAGATTCCCTTCTAGCATCTGCAGAGGTCGGTGCAGGATCATGTGTTTGTTGATGTGCAGCACCAACATCTTCAATACCGACTTGTCTTTCTTGCTGAGCACCTTCCAGTGTAGTGTGCTCATATTGAATCTCCACATCAAGAGGAACATGAGGTTCCTCAATTGGTTGAGCAGTTGAAACTATTTCTGGACCTGGAAGGTCAGCGGTGGCTGCAACTAGGCTTTGGGCTTGAAGAGATGCAGTTAATGATGGAACATTTGCAGGCTGCACCTCCTCAGATGATAAGTTCCCCATAATGATAGGAGACAGATTCCTTCTTCTTCTTTGAAGGACCAGTGGTGTGTCTTCAGAGGACTCAGTATCAAAAGCTAGTTCAATATAAGGAGCATCAAGATCCTGTGCAGGTGGAGAGATATGGTGTTGAGTAGGTTCTTGAACTTGTGGAACATCCTGCATCTCAATTTCTGGACCGGCCTGTGCTCTGATACCAGTTGTTAGGTCACAACAACCCTGTTTTAATGTTAATTGATAGAATATTATACTTAGAGAAATATTAGAATGATAACACAAGAATATAGTCAATGTATAAATCCACTAAGTGTGGCTTGTTGCGGAATAACAAGACCACTGATCAATTACAAAGATATGAAAGTGTAAAGTGAATTGGTGAGTTCTCCTTTGCAAGATGATCTCTATTTATAATGATATAGAGATCTTACATAATGGACAAATGAGTAACCGAAGGACTAAACTAGGCAAATGACTAAGATCAAGGGAATTGATCTTAGTTCGTTACAAAGTGTAACTCAGTCCATCTACTCAGTCCTTGTACTCAGTATCACTATCTGATACTGAGTACTGATACTGATCACTCAGTATCAGACCTAAACTTAGCTATATTATTCTACATATTAATCAAAGCTGATCTAGGTTGTTTTGTTATCTTAAGATCCAAAGGGGCAATGATTTTTGCCTTAACATAAACTGCCTTGAAGATCTGGTAGCTGAAAGTAAAAGAACAAAAGGTGATCTACCAGATGATGTTTTTGAACAAAAGAAAATTATGATTGACTTTCTCAAGTCAAAAGGGCATAGTGCAAAATCTTTTGGCAGAATGAAGATGATCACAATTATAGATAAATATTGTACTGCCAAGAAGAAAGAATTTGCTGAACAAGAGGCAGAAGAAGAAAAAGCAAAAGCTTTAATCCCAATAAGTCCAAATTTAATTCAAACTGGTAGTATATCAACTACTGGTGAATCCTCCACTCCACAAACAAAGAAAAGAAAAGCTCTTCCACAAGAACAGAATGTTAAAAAGAAATAAAAAAACAGAGCAAATTATTCCTGTTCTTGAAGTACCAGTTGCTCCCCTTGAAAACAATCCAATCATCAACTGGAGAGTTATGGATAATAATATTATAGAAATTATAAGGGAAGACAAAATTGTTCAAAGATTTACTGGATGGTTACCTATGATTAGATCCTGTTCAAGAAGTGATATAATCAAACTTCTAATCATTGGAAAACCTAGAATGACTAAGAAATCATGGAAGAAGTCTGGAGCTGGATACATTACTAAAATGATTGATGCTGCTTTTGATCCAGATAACTACCCAGAAATATTTACAAACACAGAAAAATGTGTATGCTTGGAATGTACTTCCTACAGTAAATATGTACTTCTTTGAAAGATCAAACAAGAATTGTGAGCTATATTTGTATGAAAAAGAATATCCACACTCTGAAGAAACCATATATCAGATATTCACAAACACCATGATGAGACCTTATGATGATGTAATGTTTCAAAACAAACTTACATATTTCACCAAAAGAAACAACAAATACATCATCGCTCAAAGAAAGAAACAGAATCAAAGAACTTTAGAGAAGAGAAAGAAGGAAGAAGAAGAACAAAAGAAACTTGAGTAATTCAAAATGAATTAACAAGTTTAGGGGGAGATTATTGGAACAAACAGGTTCTACTACTGAAGATTGAATTACTACTGCTAATAGAAGTTACTACTGATCTCGACTTACTACTGCTAAAGGCAAAATACTACTGACGATCAAGATTACTACTGATGTTATATTTAGAGCTGATCGTGTCCGAGATTCTAGTAGAGTTAGTTATAGCATGTAAATCTTTATGTAATTCAATTGTAATCGATTCCTAGAATAACTAGGTTTAATAGTTAGGCTTCAAGGACTATTATATATAGTTCCTTATGAATTGTAAACATACGTGTATTGATCGAACGAATTAATACATTGAAGCTTTTTGTGATAAATTGTGTTCATCGTGTTTATTCTTATTTGATTCTAGTTTACATTGTTCTTAATCTAATAACATAAGTGTTAATCCGCTGTAACTTCTTGTGTTAGTAGATCTGGGTTTATAATAACTTGTTTGGTTATTCTAAGAATCTCACCATTAATATCCACTTACTATCTTTCTTTCTCCAATCAAACCTTATATTTTAATCAAAAGTAATATTAGTGACTCCACCATTAACTATCACCTAAAATCAGGGCCTTCTCAAGCCGATTTGGGGCCCGAGGTGAAATATAAAATGGGGCCCTTAACATGCTCCAAACCATGCTCTAAATAAACTTGTATTTTCGAAATATAAAAAGGGGTCCTTCCCTAATATCAATCAACTTTTATTTTGGGCTAAGTTTGAGCTTTCTAGCAAGGTATGATTTTTTTAGGCTAAATATACAGAGAACTACTAACATAGGGGGCCCTTTGGCGTTTGGGGCCCCGGGGCGGTCGCCCAGCTTGCCCAGCCCATTGAACCGGCCCTGCCTAAAATCTTTTGCCCAAAAGAAATATAAACTTTTTTGTGGGACGGAGGGAGTATGTAGATATGTATATTTTTTGCGCAATGTTATTTACAGCCTAAAGAAGAAGAAAAACATCAACGAGAAGTCTGTAATTGAAGCATAATACTGTTAGAATAATACTATTTAGATTAGCATGACATGTGTATAACGTATAGCTCCTACGCAAAAATGTCACACAAATCAGGAAATGGTCCAACTTTAATACATGGAAATGTTTATATATATTTAGATGAGGAATATAATTACGCTAATATTAACTAGACCTTTTGACTTTGCGTTTCTAATTTTTCGCTAGAACGTTCTCTTTTTTTTATAAAAGAGTATTTCAGTTTACGACGGACCGGCTTCCTCTGAGTAGTCAAACTTTATTCATGATGTATGTAATATAATATTACGGTGTCTATTTTCAACCTTACTTTAACCACCTGGTATTAATATTTATATATACTTGCTAGAACACTCACTTAATAATATATCGTTGTTCGAAAAAAAGGAATATTGAGCTAAACAATGACATAAAGCCTCAAATACTATTACTGCATTATTTGTTAGCTTGAGTACCAGGAGTTCTCTTGGAGTCTAGTGCCATATTTGGTTCTTCAGTTTCGAGGGAATCAAATGTAATAAAATTCAAAATTCTCTCTGACCAAATTTCATATTATGTTGGGTTGGAAAATGACATGAAGTTAAATTATGTAGAAATATGCGAATTCCATCAAAGTTTTGAGATTCTTTGACATAGGTTAAAATGCTGAACACATTCTTTTGGAATAACACAAACAACATAAATTATTATCTATTATTATTTGTTGATTACATTAGAGTTATTATTTTATTATATGTTTTCAGAGAAATCAAGCATTCGGATTTAATATATCTACTATAAGACTTGAATAAACAACATATCGCTTGATTGACCACTTATATATAGCTAGGCTAAAAGCCTTTTGGTTATATTAGTGTTATAACAAAAAAAAAAATTGAACCAAAAATAACCATAAGAATGTAGCTTCAGGCACCAGTTGGTGTGCAAAGATCAACTGGCTACTAGGGGTAACATTAGGGATTTTCCTTCGTAAGATCTCGGGGGGTTCGAGTCTTGTTGAGAATTTTTCCTCGGGAGGAAAGGAGGTGAGGTTTATTCCCATAAGGCATTATATAGAGGAAGGCCTGATTGGATATCACTACCGGACTCAAATCACTAACTAAAACTAACTAGTTGTTCGGAAAAAAAATGTAGCTTCGACATAAACATCATTCTAATTTCTACATTAAGGTCAAAGACTCAAACATATATTAAAAACTCAAACATAAAGTCTAACAAGAAGTTTGACCATAGTACAAATTACATTTATAAAACTGCAAGTAAAAAGTCTTGTAACTCAAAGGCTTCTAGCCTAATGGTAATGGTGGAAATTATAAGGTGTTACCCATGACCAATAGATCATATGTTCAAGTCCCGTCGTGAACAAATGGTATAGATTAGGTGCCGTTAAAAATAAAAAAATAAAAGAAAGTCTTGTAAGCAACCGACCTAATTCAACGACCCTTTTTTTTGCTGATTCGAACTCCAAAAATACGAATACAAACAATATTATCAAAAATCACTCGTTTTCTATGCCTCAAAAAATTGAGATACCCGGGGCTAATCATTAAGTGTTATAACTTTAGAGCAAGCCTCACCCAATGTGGTGGCTTGGTTTTGGCGCCACTAACACAGATGCCATCAACGAAGGCGATAGTGTTAGGGGCCACCACACCGATCCTCTGATACGAGATGAATGGTTAAATATTGGATTGAGTGAAAGATTAACCATCGATATTCCACTATCCAAAAAATCTTCCATAAAATGGCACCTAATGAACATTTGTAACTGGTCCTCATAACCACGATCGCAAGATACACATTGCAAGATACAATCACCACCTACTGATTTGGAACTTCAGCAAAACTAGCTTATTAATCGCCAATAAGCTTCGTAATGGAATTAATAGCAAAGATCCAAATGAGCTTAATGATCCAAATGTGCTTATATAATGTCGGCAATGACACACATTCACCGGCATTGATTCTTTTTTGTATTATATTTTGATAAAAATGAAATGAAAACATTATGTCGGCAATGATATGATATTATAGCAAAGTCACTATCTTACATCTGCTAATAATCCAATTGAATACCCGCTGCTTTGGATCGTACGGATGAGACCGAATGGGGAAGCATCAATTCTTACTATTCATGTTTGCAAACACAATTTAATTATACAAAAAACTAATATTTTTTCTTCCTAAATCCGCACCGCTTAATGGCTATACCTTCAAATATGGGTGACAATTCAGGTCAGGTTTGGATTTGTAGGGTCGGAATAATTCAACTCGAATCCGATTTGTTTTTATAAACAAGTCCGATATCTCAAACTTTAATCTGTTTTACTTTCAACTTGAACACGACTTATATAAACAATATAACCCGTTTAATTAAATGGGTTAAACATGCTATCAATTTGAATGAGTCAAACGGGTCAATCAGATCGATTTTTTAAAAGTGTATGCAATATCTACTAAAGTATATCTGTATATCAGTTTTCAAAATTATATTTATTTTTTCAGGTATATCCATAAACTACTAAAGTATAAATATATAGAATAAGGATCAAGAAATAAGCATCCTTATTTGAAGAAGTTGAAGAAGCAATGCATTTTCATAAAATATACATATATGTATACATATACATACATATATGTATATATACATATATGTTCATACCATAGATATACATATGTTCATATTTATACCGTATATATGTATACATATATATATATATATATATATATATATATATATATATATATATATATATATATATATATATATATATATATATATATATATATATATATATATATATATGTATATGTATATATATATATATATATGTATACATATACATATACATGTATATATATATATATATATATATATATATATATATATACGGTATGCATATGCATTTTCGTAAACGAAAATGCAAGTTCTGATTGAAAATGCATTACGACTGAAAATGCAAATTACGTAAAATGCGTGTGTATATAATGTGTATATATACATATATATCGGGCATGAATATGCATATATATATATCCATGGTATGAATATACATGTATATATACATATATGTATGTATATGTGCTTATATGTATATTTTACGAAAATACATTGCTTCTTCAACTTCTTCAAATAAGGACCCTTTTCTATTGATCTATACCCTAAATATATATATATATATATATATATATATATATATATATATATATATATATATATATATATATATATATATATATATATATATATATATATATATATTTTTAAACTTGTCTATAACTAAGCGAGTTGACAGGTGGAATTATTCAAATTATAACTAAACTTGTCTATAATCAATGCAATATTTAATCATCTATCCGGCCATTCCTCAACAGGAAGAAAGTTCCATATTTGATGTCGTAAAGAATTCGGGATGAAACCATGGAACCGTTCTGGAACCGTACTATATCAGTACTGGGTATAAATGGTACAACTTTTTGATAAAAATTTTTTAGGATAAAATCATTAGGCGGGGCAAATTTAATCCAAATCAATACATTTAATAACACCTAAAAAGCGTGAACAATTTGCTTTAATTCCTATGTTAAGCATGGGAAATTTGTTACGACTTAAACTTTTAAATTTACACTCTTCTTTTAAATATAGACTTTCAGTTTGTACGTTGTTATTTTTTACACACCTATAAATGTAAAATATACGGAGTATCTTTTTTATATTAACGAGGCAGTATGGCCCGTGCGATGCACGAGCTTTGTTCATGATAAAGATTTATTTTGAATGTAAATTGTGTACATTATATTGGTATCACATCGAAATTATGAATAGGGTGATCGGTTAAATGTTAAAGTTTAACTAACGGTAAATAAGCAAACTGTACCACAATCAATAAAACCCCATCAGTTATTGATGAAATGGTTATGACGTAACGGTATCAAATTCGTCTTTACTAAAAACTGACTAAATTCGTTTGAAAATTTGCAATCCATCCTTACGAATCGAATATTTGGAGGTTTTAGATTATGCCATATGCACGGGTTATTAGCGTGTATATGGATCCAGTTATTTTTTGAATACTAAAAACCTAAAAGCACAATGAAGTGGATTCTCTCGGTCAAGAACATCTAATTTTGAGGTAAATGTCCTATTTAAACTAAAAACATGACCTATCTAATGCAGATTATATTGTTCAACATTGGGAAATTTATGAATTTGCAGATTAAAAAACCTAAAATAATATTTTTTTAAAAAAATATATCACATGCGCAGTTTCAAATAAAATCTAGATTTCAAACTGTATATATCACATACGCAGTATCAAATAAGCAGATTCTTAAAAAAAATATGTTTCTTTTAGTTGTGAACATGATCTTGGAGACATGCAAGATATATAAAAAAGGCATCTGCATGATTTATAGATACTATTGGCGAAACCAAATAGGTATTCGATAGCTTTGTGATTGTACAGTTTTTTGTAGGATAGAGCTCCAAAATATAACCAAGAGGTTCGATCCATGATTTATCTCATAAATTATTTATATAAAAATGGAAGCATACTTTATTGTGTATAAGTTACAGAACTGAATAGATTATTAAGATTGTTGTGGAACACTTTTTCCAATGAAACCATCTTCTTAAAGCTCCAAAATACTTTATATCTCTGTTTCATCATCTCCATCTCCCTTTCACATCAGATTCAAGCTTTTGAAAATGCGAACCAACTTACAAATTTGTAAATTTGCATTAAGAAATCATAATGCTAATTGTGAGTATACACTGGATATTAACAAACAAAACAATTACAAAATCCTAACCCTATTTTTTTAATAGATAAGCAAATTAAGCATTGAACAACAAAGAGAGCAGTAAAGTTTCTAAAAATTTGTAAACTTGGCAAACCTTGGTTTAATATATATATATATATACACACAAAGCAATAATGTTTCAAAAGTCTTTGAAACGTTTTAAATTGATTACGCAATCATTTGACGATATCAAATTGATTACAACTAAAAACGTATGAAATTTGAATTGAGTACTCCATTGAATGGCCATACACATTTTTTCTATTAATTGTTAAAAAACGTATGAAAAATATCACGCTCAACTAATGACAAACATTAATACTCTTTGGTTAATGACCCTTTTGAGATTACACGACAGTTACTAAAAGTTACCATTTTAGTCATAAATAATACTTCATAATGATTGGCCATACACAATTGAAACGTATTTCGTGGAGTTAATATCACGCTCGGTTAAGTTTTTTTAATCTTTAATACACATACACATGGTTATCTAACATTAAATACGCAGGGTAATTAATACTACATCGAGATTGAAACTCGTTTTTTATTTTAATATAGATACAGTTGTAAGTGTATAACAAATCAATATTGAGAATTATCTTCTCCATTTTGATACGTATCAAATGACTTGTACACATGGTTTTGAAAACTCGATCGGATGTCGATCAGCTGCTCTACCTGTTAATCGTGTCAACTGGTTTGACCACGTTTAAATTAGATGGTTTCATTAAAAAAATTCAGCAAAACATAACCTTTTATAAAATAGCTTATAAGTCTATCCTTACATAAAAATTTATAGTCATTTTCTAATATGTCATACAAACAGCTAATAAGTTTCATACAGTATAAAGGTTGTATTCAAGAAAGTCCTTGATTTTTATAAAGTCATAAGGAACAAATCTTAATCATTAGATCAAAAGATCTCTTAACCACCATCATCATCAAATCACATGTGATTTAAAATATAATTATCACTATCATCAAATCACATGTGATTCAATATACAACCACCACCTCCGGCCACCGTCCGCCGCCGCACGCCGCCACCGCCGATCGCCAACAATCACCGCCGGCCGCCGCAATCCGCCGCTGCCTCCGGCCGCTTCAATCACATGTGATTGGGTATGCAGTCACATGTGATTGGGTACGCAATCACATGTGACTGGGTACGCAATCACATGTGACTGGGTACGCAATCATATGTACACTGAAAGCAGCCGACGATGGCAAGGGGTTGCCGGTGGTGGAGACGGTGGCCGGCAGAGGTTGGTGATGGTGGTGGTCGTCGGTGTTGAATAACATGTGATTTAATACACATGGGGTGGTGGTGGTAGTTGTCAGGATCGAATAACCAAACAAGTTATTCTAAACCCAGATCTACTAACACAAGAAGTTACAGCGGATTAACACTTATGTTATTAGATCAAGAACAATGTAAACTGGAATCAAATAAGAATAAACACGATGAACACAGTTTATCACAAAAAACTTCAATGTATTAATTCGTTCGATGAATACACGTATGTTTACAATTCATAAGGAACTATATATAATAGTCCTTGAAGCCTAACTATTAAACCTAGTTATTCTAGGAATCGATTACAATTGAGTTACATAAAGATTTACATGCTATAACTAACTCTACTAGAATCTCGGACACGATCAGCTCTAAATATAACATCAGTAGTAATCTTGATCGTCAGTAGTATTTTGCCTTTAGCAGTAGTAAGTCGAGATCAGTAGTAACTTCTATTAGCAGTAGTAATTCAATCTTCAGTAGTAGAACCTGTTTGTTCCAACAATCTCCCCCTAAACTTGTTAATTCATTTTGAATTACTCAAGTTTCTTTTGTTCTTCTTCTTCCTTCTTTCTCTTCTCTAAAGTTCTTTGATTCCGTTTCTTTCTTTGAGCGATGATGTATTTGCTGTTTCTTTTGGTGAAATATGTAAGTTTGTTTTGAAACATTACAGCATCATAAGGTCTCATCATGGTGTTTGTGAATATCTGATACATGGTTTCTTCAGAGTGTGGATATTCTTTTTCATACAAATATAGCTCACAATTCTTGTTTGATCTTTCAAAGAAGTAAATATTTACTGTAGGAAGTACATTCCAAGCATACACATTTTCTGTGTTTGAAAATATTTCTGGGTAGTTATCTGGATAAAATGCAGCATCAATCATTTTAGTAATGTATCCAGCTCCAGACTTCTTCCATGATTTCTTTGTCATTCTAGGTTTTCCAATGATTAGAAGTTTGATTATATCACTTCTTGAACAGGATCTAATCATAGGTAACCATCCAGTAAATCTTTGAACAATTTTGTCTTCCCTTATAATTCCTATAACATTATTATCCATAACTCTCCAATTGATGATTGGATTGTTTTCAAGGGGAGCAACTGGTACTTCAAGAACAGGAATAATTTGCTTTGTTTTTTATTTCTTTTTAACATTCTGTTCTTGTGGAAGAGCTTTTCTTTTCTTTGTTTGGGGAGTGGAGGATTCACCAGTAGTTGATATACTACCAGTTTGAATTAAATTTGGACTTATTGGGATTAAAGCTTTTGCTTTTGCTTTTTCTTCTTCTGCCTCTTGTTCAGCCAATTCTTTCTTCTTGGCAGTACAATATTTATCTATAATTGTGATCATCTTCATTCTGCCAACAGATTTTGCACTATGCCCTTTTGACTTGAGAAAGTCAATCATAATTTTCTTTTGTTCAAAAACATCATCTGGTAGATCACCTTTTGTTCTTTTACTTTCAGCTACCAGATCTTCAAGGCAGTTTAGATGTTCTTCTTCAACTTTTCTAAGTCTTTTAAATTTTTCTTGTTGAGCTTCTATCTGAACATCTTTTATTTGTGGAACATCTTTTATTTGTGGAACATCTTTTACAGTCTTTTTCTTTTCTTCAAGGGCTTGATACATAGCCACTTTCTTTAAGTATCTCTGATGTTTCACCTTCCATCTGGATTGTTTTTCAGCTCTGACATGATTGATTTTGTTCACCATGTGGTGACCTAATGCTCTGTTGGGATAATCTTCATCATAGATCTCTTTTCCTTTTCCAATATAAGTTGAAGGTGGAGGTGGAGTATATTTCATATCTGGGATACCAGGAATCTCAAATTTTGGATAAAACAGTTTAAGTTTGTCTTCTGGTAGTATCTTGGGATGTGGAGGATGTGTGCATTCATCTACTTCAAACCAATTCACATTATCATCAATGTCAGGTATGATAAGTGGTTGATCAGGATTTGGTGGTTTGGTGATGATGACATAACAATCTCTTTCAATGAGCTCAGGAATTTCTTCTTCCTCCTCTTCAGTAGTAACCAAGGTGGTTACTACTGAAATTTCTTCAGGAATTACTACTGATAGGGCATCAGTAGTGTTTGTTGTTACAATTGTAGGTACTACTGCTATATCATCAGTAGTAGTAGGAGTTACTACTGACGTTCCTTCTTGTTGCTGTTCTTGTACTGGAGCAGTAATATCTTCATCAGTAGCATCCATGTTTTCTAGGCCTTCATCATTAAACCGGCATTCAGTTGATTCTTTGAGATTAAGGAGAGAAGTTGCTGCTGCTGCAATTGATGTGTCTATCATAGTTTGGATAGTATCCTTCTCCCCCTTAGTGATCTCAACAGGTGGAGCATCACTACCATGAACCTTCTTTCTGAGCTTTCTAATTATCTTTGTTTGTTGAACAAGTCTGTGCTCATATAGTTTCATCATCTTGTTCATAGTGTTGATGTGCTTCTTCATATAGATCATGGTTTTCCCTTGATTTGTTAAAAATTTCAGACAATCTTGTACAGTGGTTTCAAGGTTTTCCATCCTATCCGTCAATGATTTTTGTTTAATACTGCCCTCACTGCTTCTAGTAAGATCATCGGGCTTACTAACTGGTACATTGGTTTTAAGGATTTCCTTCCTAGCCGTCAATTTGGTTTGTTTAATACTGCCCTCACTCCTTCTAGCAAGATCATCGGGCTCACTAACCGGTACATTGACTTTAAGGTTTTCCATCATATCCGTTAATTCAAAGAAATCTGTTCTACACTCATCACTGCTTGGTGATGAAATGGGTTGTTTAGACATACTTTTCTTCCTAGAAGAAGCAGTAATGCCCCCCTTGTGGTTTCTTGGCACCGGGGTCCTCTCAGAAATTCCTCAAATGCTGAGTCATCACTAAGAGTTGCCGAGGTCTGGGTCCTAATGATGTTCTCACTATCATGTGCACCCACCTTTGGGGCATCAGTAGTGAGAGCCCTTTCCTCATGACCTCTCTCCTCCTATGAGGTCAACTCTTGGAGCCTGGGTGTGACTCAAGTTGTCCCCTGGTGTCCTTTAAGGAAGATTTCTTCCTTTTATAAAAGATGGATATGTTTTGGGCTGGTGGTAGGTCTTCCACAGAGTGAAGAGTAGCACTCTGAGGATTTATTTCATGTTCCTGGGACACATTCAGGACATTTGATGGTGTATCTATTTGAGTGGACTGTAGGATATCTATTTGGGCTACATTTGGGGGGTGATGGAGTGGGTTGGGGTTCAAGAGGGTGAGTTGAACCTTCTCCAGTAGGTGGTTGATCATTGATCATGTTTGGAAAAAGTGGAGTAATTTTACCAGAAAATTTAAATTATTTTCTCATGTTAGAAAACACCTTTTTGTTTAATTCAGGAGTTACAAATCTGTTTTTAGGAATGGAAAGGTTTTGTAGTTCACAATTTATAATATGAGTTAGGAATCTTGGATACATTAAAAATGTAGATGAAGTAAGATTTCCAAGCATTCCCTCAAAGATCATGTTTGAAAAATTGAATACTTGTCCTGTACTCAGACAAACAACAGCAGATGCTATTGACTTGTTGAATTCATTCCAAGTACTCCTTTTAGGAGAGATGCAATGTTGAATTGTGTGTATTAAAAACTTCCATTGGGGTGAAAGAATGCCTTTTTGAAATGTGACTATATCTAGTCTTCCTTCATACCCCATTTTTTGTAAATTTTCAACAAGATCCTCCTTGGGAAAAGAGAACATACCCGATTCATCATGAAGTTGCAGATGTTGTCTGATGGATTGTTCAGTGATGGTTATTGTTTTTCCATCCACAGTTGATTTGATCATTGACATAGTTGACCCTTCATTTCTTTCAGCATAAGTCCAGAAATCAACTAGATGTTGTTGATACGCTGTTGGGTTGATGGAGAGTGCAAACTTAATGTATGAGTTCTTTAGGAACATTACAATGGGACGAAAGTCTTTTGTGCCGTCTGGATTCCTCAAGAAAGCACACATATTGTGAAATTCTGAATATTTAAGATCAGTTGGAATTGCAAGAGATTTTGATTGGTTTTGATCTTTTGAGATGAGTTTCTTTCAGAGAGAGTGATCGTCTTGTTATGAATTTCAGGTTTGTGAAAGAAATTGAGTTGTTACTGATGAAAGGTTTTGATCGGATTTGTGCAGAGATAAGGGTTTAGCGTAGGGTTTATCAGATCGAGGACAAGATAATGTTAATTTAATCTCAGTAAGGTATTTATAATTTTTGATTAAACCTGCAAAATGACCAAAATATCCATCGAATAATAGCTTAACGGCTATTTTCATGAGGGTCAGTAATGTAAATTGAGTAATTTACAGATAACGGCCGATCAGTAGTAACTAAGCATCAGTAGTAACCTTTGTTTTTATACTTAACCTAATTCCTACTGAGATGCCCTATCAGTACTAAAGCATACCATCAGTAGTAATAGACTACGTAGTGGGTTTAGTACGCCCCGCCAAAACGGCTCCGAAACAAACAAAAAGGTGCGTGCCGCACTCACGAAGGACTGCCAGTGATATACTGGAGGAAGTTTGGCAAGCCTAGCCGACTGAACTACAACGGCCGAATGCTTCTCTTGATCGAGTGAGGGAGAGGTACTTTCTCCTTACCAGTCGAGTTTGCAGTAGGAAGGTGTTCGTTGCTGGGACGGGTTCAAACTGGACTGAAGGGAGGAGGAATTCAATAGTCATGTTCCACAAGATCCTATATCAGGTATACATCCTCCTTGCATTTATGCCGGAGACGTCGCCAGGCTAAATAACCTACTTAACACTAACCCAATAGAAACGAATTTTAAAATTAAAATTTGTACAAAACTCTTTACACATGATTTTCTTTTGAGATTTAATTGATTAAAATCATCCCAATACTGCTAACCAAGAAGTTGAATCTTCCTATATCAGAAGCTTTAGTAAAAAGATCTACCAATTGATTATCAGTATGAATTTTCTCTACTTTAATTAATTTCTTTTCATTGCAATCTCTTATAAAGTGAAATCTAATGTCAATGTGTTTTGTTTTAGAGTGTTTTACTGGATTATTTACAATACTGATAGCACTTTGATTATCTATAAAAATAGGAGTTTTGAGAATAGATATACCAAAGTCTAGAAGTTGATTTTGGATCCACAGAACTTGTGCACAGCAGGCAGATGCAGCTACATACTCTGCTTCAGCAGTTGAAGTTGAAACATTAGTTTGTTTCTTGCATTGCCATGACACCAACTGTAACGCCCTGAAATTTTAGACAATTAAATAATAAATTTAAAGTTAATTTAAATTACGTTTTTTTTGGACTATGAGTTGACCGTGCAATAATTACGTGACGTAGGTGATAATGTGTATAATCTTAAATGTGTGAAGTTTTGTTTACCCATTAATATATTCAATGTCTTATAATTATTATGTGTTATTTATTATATACACGGTGTTTTAAATCCTAAGAGTTATAGTGCCGGGTCAAGGCCGGCCGGAGGCCAAGGCCAAAACCCGATTAATTTTCTATGTATAATCGGCTAGGAGTTTAGTGAGAGCCGAACACTTAGCTGCTTTGATCGCGGGTCCATCTAGGAGATCATGGGTTCGGGCTAGAGATCACATTAAGGCCCGAGAAAAGTTTTTAATAATTGGGCTTCTAGTTTTTATTCCTTAATCACTACGTATTAACTAAAAACCCCTGCCCTAAAGTGCCGACCATCTCTTTTCCCCATAATTTCTTTCGGCTGTGTGTGAGCCTCTCCATTCTGGTGCCTCTCTTTCCAAGCCATCGCCAAATCAAGTAGAGTTCTTTATTATTTTTCTTTCTTTTTCCGTATCCAATCGTACGTTCCATTTTGATTGTTCGTGGCTGGTTGTGTTTTTAAGATTTTGAGGCGGTGATGATTGTATTATTTCGATGGCGGTGGAATATAGGACCCTCAGGTGTACTTTTTCTTTTCACTCTATGTGGCAGTCAGCAAATGATGATGGAAGAGTTAGGAGGCGGTGGGATTAATATCGAAGCAAGTAGCAGTTGAAATTTGGTAACTTTAAATTATTATTTTTGGTGATGGAATTTTTGGATGACAAAGTGAGAATTATCCTTAGAGTTGTTGATTCAAGACCTCGTGGCCACATATGATCGAATTGTAGGTGACCAACTAAATATTTGCAAATCAGAAAGTTATAGATTTCATTTAATCTTGACATTTTATTGCCTTTGACAATTCCTTGGTGGCCAATACAATCTCAGCCAAGTAAATTGGCAGACGAGTTGGTGGCATTGGGGTGTTGATCTTTCGAGTTTATTATTGTTCGCGGGTTGATTCGTAGGGTATAATTTCTAACTTTCTTATTCGATTTTTTTTGATAGTTTGTTTAAACCATTGCTTATAAACTGTTTTGTCCAAACTCTTTGTGACTTGGAGTCTGAGTTCTAATCACTGTGTCAGGGGTGTTGGGTCTTGGTTTGGGGAAATCCATGGTCTGGGTTGGGGTTATTTGGCTTAAACCGTTTCTATTGAATGAAAATTAAAACAGGAATTGATAACCGAAGGGGAACCGAACCCGTAGGGTTCTTGGTTTTCCCAATCGGGAGACTCTTACAAGTAGATGTTAGGAATCAGCCATAATCTGAGAATTTAACATTTTTAAATTGTCGGTATCCAATCTGGAGTCCCGAGTTTTTACGGGTCGAGTCGGGTTGCTAAATCGAGTTGTTTAAACCAATACCTTTCTGGCAGAATCTGCCCTACTGTTCTACTCTGTTTTTGAGATACTTAAAATAATCTTTAGAGTTTTTGGCCCGTGAAGGGACCTTGGTTTTTGAGTTAGCTTTCCAACACCGCAACCCTCTCGTCAATACGAATTACGGGTTAGAAGTTATGGTCAATTTAATATGCTGCTGTTAGGATGATGACCTGTGCAACAGGTCTGTCTTGCAATACTGTTTTGAGATACTTAGGTTCTGTTTTGGCCAGTGACCGTCTCACAGTAAATTGTAGTTCTGATTGTCTAGTTGTCATGGTAAAAAGATGGGAAAAATCTAATGAGCCGTTTAGGAGTTATGGCAGTTTCCGTGAGACTGACGGGTGCTGCCAGTTTTCTGAAATAAGCCCTCGGGTAGAATTTTAATTCAAGGTTTCACTTTTTGGTTTTAGGATCGTTTAGGAGATAACGTGCTGTACCTTTGACTGTCGGGAACCCTTTGGAGCTTACGTTTCTCGAGGTGAGTATTCTCACCGTGTATTCAGTTTTAACGTTGTACATGCATGACTTACGTGTTACATTACTTGCACCATATTTGCTATCTGAGTTATCTGTTATCTGAGTTATCTGTGATCTAGCATCTTGTGTTCTGAGTTTCCAAATTCTGAGTTTCTGAGTTTTGATTTAAACATTAAACATAATATATCTGACTTGACACCGAAGAGCACTGGTGTCAGATGTTTTGACTTGGCACCGAAGAGTACTGGTGCCAGGCCTTTTTGACTCAACACCGAAGAGTACATGTGTTGAGGTGGTGTGAGGCGGATCGAGGTTGATCTCTCGGCCCAAGTCACACTAGCGCGCTATATAAATTAAAATCTGAGTAATAAAATCTGAGAAATAAATCTGAGTAATTAATCGAGTAGATTCTGAGTAGGAGTACACCGATGTGCCCTCATGTGTTGTATGTTATGATTGTTTGCATTTTGAGAATTATTCACTCAGCTTCCCCAGCTGACCCAAACTTTCCCCCACATTGTTTCAGGTACCAGCAAAGGAAAGGAGAAGGTGGACGGTTGACCGCTGTATCTTTTCATTACTGATGTGGACATCATTTAATATTTTAAAACACTTTACTTTATCTTAACTATTTCCGCAATAAATAAGTTTTAAATGTTAAATATTAATATCTGAGATTTATTTATGGGACCTTTTGATTATAATTTTGTTTTCAAAAAATTTTAAAAATCTTATAAATTTTAGGGTGTTACACCAACCTTGATCCAAAGAATTGACATCCACCAGTAGTAGATTTCCTATCTTGACATTCACCACCATAGTCACTATCTGTGTAAGCTATAAGTTCAAATGGTGATGCATGTGGATACCAAAGACCAAGTGACGCTTTTCCTTTCAAGTATCTGAAGATTCTTTTGACTGCTTGTAGGTGTATCTCCTTAGGTTTTGCTTGATATCTGGCACACACACAAACACTATACATAATGTCAGGTCTTGATGCAGTTAATTACATCAAAGATCCTATCATTGATCTGTAAAGGTGTTCATCTACATCCTCCCCCTCAACATCAGGATGTAGGTGTTTGTGAGTTTCCATTGGAGTACTTGCACTTTTGCAATCTTTCATTGAAAACTTCTCTAAGATGTCTCTGACATATTTTGACTGATTGATCAAGATACCATCTGGTTTCTGATTGATTTGGAGTCCAAGAAAGAAGTTCATTGGACCCATTGAACTCATTTTGAACTTGATTTGCATCATTTCTTTGAATTCTTTGCACAATTTATCATTTGTTGATCCAAAGATGATATCATCTACATTTATTTGGACCAGTAGAATATCATCTTGGACCTTCTTTGTGAATAATGTTTTATCAATGGCACCTCTCTTGAAATTGTTCATATTTTTAAAATTTGTGTGACACATCCTTCTATGCCAAAGTTCTGATTCATTTGTGTTTCCCTAAGATATAAAACAGTTGATCTCATTTGATGAAATGAGTTCTCCCCCTATATCCAGGCAATACACATTATTTCTCCTTGGTGTTCTTAAAACAACATATTTTTCATCGAAAATAAAATCAGGAGAAAGAATGATGCACTCAATATCTGTAAAAAGAATTTTGTTCTTCTTATCACAGACTTGAGACACACTAACCAGATTGTATTTAAGCTCAGCAACATAAAAGACATCATCAAAAGTAATTTTGCCATTTGATACAGTACCTTTACCTGTAATCTTACCTCCCCTAGGATTTTCTCCAAAAGCAACATACCCTCCTTCAAAACACTTGAAATCTCTAAGAATTTGAGGATTTCCAGTCATGTGTCTAGAGCATCCACTATCAATATGCCATGTTCTGCCTTATTCAGGGATCTGGATACTCTGCACATAAAGTAGAAGGATTAGTAAATTTTGGGAACCCAAGCTTGTTTTGTCTTGGGTTCATCCTTTGAAGAATAAAACTTCTTAACTGTATGATTCTTATATGCAGTATTGAAGTTAGTACTGGTGTTGTGAGTCACTACTGATCTAGGTTTAAACCCGTAGTTTTTAGCCTTTGAAAATTTTACTACTGATGGACCAGTAGTATTTTTGTAATAAGGGTTTTGAGCATAATCAGTAGTGTTTTTGTAGTTATACCAGACAGCATTGTAATTAGGGTTTTTACCAGTAGTAAACCTGGAATAGTTTCTACTGATGTTTGAAAATCTTGAAAATTGAGGAAAACGATTTTGAGTTCCATTGTTTTTAAAATAATTACTTCTGCTTGGACTTTTATATCTGGTATTTTGAACAAATAGTGGTGCAGTTCGTCCAAATTTATGAGTATCATTAGTATATGTTTTAGTGAACTCCTTTTGAGTTGATTGCTTAAACTTCTTATCTTTTTCTTCTTTAGTTTGTTTTAATTTGAATGCTTTTTCCTTTTCTTTGTTGATTTTGAATTCTTTAAATTCTTTATTGTTAATAGGATTGAAGTGACAGTTTTTAGCTATATGATTAACTTTGTTGCAGATTAAGCATGATAATTTTGTTGATTTAGAATTTGCAGTTTTTCTTTGTTCTTTTAATTGATTTAAATTCCTTTGATTTCCCCTTCTTAAAATTGTTGGTATATTTTCTGAGTTATATTTTGGGGATATAATGTGACTTTGTGTGGTGTGAAAACTAGTATCATTTGATTCAGTTGTTTGATCATCATCAGAGGATTCATTTGATTCATTACTGGTTTCAGTTTCAGTTTGACTTTCAATTTTTAAATCATTTAAAATTCTTTCTGTACTAGATTTTAGTGGTGGAATAAAATTTATTGGAGGTGGGACTGCATGATATCCCACTCCATGAATAACCTTTTCTGTAGTTTGATTGCTAGTTAATTCATTGACAATTTTTGAACTTCTTTCATACTTTTTAATGGTTAATTTATTCTGTTCTAGTTCCATTTGACATTTTTCAAGTTTGATTAAAGTTTCTTTTAATTTCAATTCAATATGTTCTTTTTCATAAGTGGTTTGTAGCAATTCATCTTTTATCTTTTGATCAGTTATTTTATAGATTTTAATTTGATTTTCTAAATCTGCTATACAACCATTATATTCAATTCTTCTGTTTCTATTTAAAATCATCTCTTCTAGTGTTTCTTTATTTAGTTTTTCTAATTCTTTGTATGATTTAATGCATTCAGGAGTGCAAGATTTAGAATGTACCTCAGTAGTAGAAGGATCAGTAGTAAATGCCATGAGAGCTTGATTATGTGCATGTTCTTCTGCTTGGAAGCTCCAGTCATATCCTTGTCCTTCTTGAGAGACTAAGGCAGTTGAGTTGGACGTATTGTTCTTGTTGTAGTTTGATCTTTAATCTTTCTTTGGACATTCTCTGGTAAAGTGACCTAGATTGCTACGGTTGTAGCACTTAACCTTGGTTTTGTCAAAGCCAGCTCTATCACCTTTGTTGTAAGACAGATTTTGCCTTCCAGTTCTTTTAAGAAACCTCTTTGTCCTTAAGCTTAGCATGGCCATCTGCCATTTAATATCCATCTCTTTCAAGTCATCAGGATTGAGCTGTTCTAAATCTTCACTAATCAGTGCAGTATTCACATGACTAGTGAAAAAATATTCTCTGGCTAAATCTTCTGATCCTGCATTCTTCATAGCTTCCTGACCTGTTCCTGTATTTGATACAAAAGCAGCATTGTTTGAAGATAGATTTGGAGTTTTAGAACTTACCTCAGATTCAAATACTCTTAATTCATTTTAAAGTTCATCAAGTTCTTTTTCTTCAAGTGCATCTCCTTGTCTATATATCACAGTATACATAGACCATTCTTCACCCAAAGACCTGAGAAACTTTCTGTTGACATCATCATTGTCTGGTTTGTATCCCACTTGATTTAGTTCACCAATAAGCTTGTTGAACCTATCAAAGACCTGTGATAATGTTTCACTCTTCTGGCCTTTGAGGTTTTCAAAGTCCTGTTTCAGAACAGACTTCATGTTTCTTTTGGTGCTCTTAGTACCAACGAACCTCTTTTCCAGTGCCTGCCACAGCTTCTTTGCATCATCATACTCAACAAAGAGATGTTGATAATCATTGGGAATAGCTAACAAAAGAGTGCTTAGAGCTTTGAGTTCGATTCCTCTGTCCTTCTTCTCTTTCTCACACTTCAATTTGTCTGCTTCAGTCAATAAACTTGATGCTTGAATCTGAATGGTTTTGTTGCCTTCAACAACAACTTCCCACATGGAATAATCAGTAATAAGCATGTACTGCTTGATTCTGTTTTTCCACATCCCAAAGTTGTTGGGAGTGAGAATGGGAATTTTGTTAGCTTGAGTGCTTTCATTGTTATCAGACATGATTAACAATTTTAAGATCGAAGGTATGAAACTTTTTGTTGTTCTTAATTCGTAGATCTAGAACCAATTAGCTCTGATACCACTTGTCAGGATCGAATAACCAAACAAGTTATTATAAACCCAGATCTACTAACACAAGAAGTTACAGCGGATTAACACTTATGTTATTAGATCAAGAACAATGTAAACTGGAATCAAATAAGAATAAACACGATGAACACAGTTTATCACAAAAAGCTTCAATGTATTAATTCGTTCGATCAATACACGTATGTTTACAATTCATAAGGAACTATATATAATAGTCCTTGAAGCCTAACTATTAAACCTAGTTATTCTAGGAATCGATTACAATTGAATTACATAAAGATTTACATGATATAACTAACTCTACTAGAATCTCGGACACGATCAGCTCTAAATATAACATCAGTAGTAATCTTGATCGTCAGTAGTATTTTGCCTTTAGCAGTAGTAAGTCGAGATCAGTAGTAACTTCTATTAGCAGTAGTAATTCAATCTTCAGTAGTAGAACCTGTTTGTTCCAACAATTTAGGAATATTTCTATAATATTCATTAAAGATTTGATGTGTCAAAACTTATAAAGTACAAGGACCTAAATTGAAGATATGGAAGTCAATATTTGAATAAAGATTTAGGAGATAATCATAAATGTAAAAGATATAGTATATCTTTATTGATTTAAAAGATTTAGAATTATCTTTTCCTTATAAATCTCTAGGTTTTCTAGTATATAAAGAAACCTAGAGGTATAGAATTAGTCGTTCTTGAAACCCACGTTTTAACGTGTATGTGTGTGTACTCTAAGCCTCAGGGTCGTTTGATCCTGTTAACCAAAACCGTTCTACATATTTATATGTAGAATTGGGGCTTTTAGTAATCACTGTATATAAAGATGATGATGAAACCTTGTTTAGCAATACAAATATGTTTATATAATTCCGCAAGTTTGTTATTTGTATATGCTTATTCCAGATAAGAACTAACTATTCTTGAGCCTAAAGATCGATTTTATATGAAGTTGTTCTAAACTCATCAGGTGGTATCAGAGCACGGTGGCTCAGATCTGGAATGAAACAAGGATCAATTAATGATTTCCCACAATGGATCAAAGGTTAGTTATGCTTAATATATTAGTTGGTGGTAGTTTACAGATTGAATCGTGTGAAAAGATGAAGAATTATAAGTTTATTTTTGTAACATCCCAGAACCCCGTAACACGATATTGTCCGCTTTGCCCACCGACGCACGGTTTTGTTCTTGGTATGGACCCCTCCACCCAAAAGGCCTCATGCTAAGAGAGGTATCCACACTCTTATAAAGAGTGTTTCGTTCCCCTCTCCAACCAATGTGGGACGAATGTTACAATTCTCCCCCCCCCTTGGGACACAACGCCCCCGTTGTGCACATCGGTCCGGGTGTGGCTCTGATACCAACTTATAACACCCTAAAATTTACAAGATTTTTAAAATTTTTGAAAACAAAATTTAAATCAAAAGGTCCCATAAATAAATCTCAGATATTAATATTTAACATTTAAAACGTATTTATTGCGGAAATAGTTAAGATAAAGTAAAGTGTTTTAAAATATTGAATGATGTCCACATCAGTAATGAAAAGATACAGCGGTCAACCGTCCACCTTCTCCTTTCCTTTGCTGGTACCTGAAACAATGTGGGGGAAAGTTTGGGTCAGCTGGGGAAGCTGAGTGAATAATTCTCAAAATGCAAACAATCATAACATACAACACATGAGGGCACATCGGTGTACTCCTACTCAGAATCTACTCGATTAATTGCTCAGATTTATTTCTCAGATTTTATTACTCAGATTTTAATTTATATAGCGCGCTTGTGTGACTTGGGCCGAGAGATCAACCTCGACCCGCCTCACACCACCTCAACACCTGTACTCTTCGGTGTTGAGTTAAAAAGGCCTGGCACCAGTACTCTTCGGTGCCAAGTCAAAACGTCTGACACCAGTGCTCTTCGGTGTCAAGTCAGATATATTATGTTTAATGTTTAACTCAAAACTCAGAAACTCAGAACTCAGAACTCAGAAAGTCATATCACAGAAAGCTCAGATAACAGATAACTCGGATAACAGATCAATCTCAGATAACAGATCAATCTCAGATAACAGATCAATCTCAGATAACAACTACAGTGCAAGAAATGTAACACGTAAGTCATGCATGTACAACGTTAAAACTGAATACACGGTGAGAATACTCACCTCGAGAAACGTAAGCTCCAAAGGGTTCCCGACAGTCCAAGGTACAGCACGTTATCTCCTAGACGGTCCTAAAACCAAAAACGAAACCCTGAATTAAAATCCTACCCGAGGGCTTATTTCAGAAAACTGGCAGCACCCGTCAGTCTCACGGGAACTGTCATAACTCCTAAACGGCTCATTATGTTTTCCCCATCTTTTTACCATGACAACTAAACAATCAGAACTACAATTTACTGTGAGACGGTCACTGGCCAAAACAGAATCTAAGTGTCTCAAAACAGCATTCCAAGACAAACCTGTTGCACAGGTCATCTTCCTAACAGCAGCGTACTAAATTGACTAAACTTTTTAACCGTAATTCGGATTGACGAGAGGGTTGCGGCGTTGAAAAGCTGCTTCAGAAATCAAGGTCCCAGCACGGGCCAAAAACCCTAAAGATTATTTTAAGTACCTCAAAAACAGATTAGAACAGGAGGGCAGATTCTGCCAGAAAGTATTGATTTATAAAACACGTTTTAGCAACCCGACTCGTCACCGAAAAACCCCGAACACTTAAATTGATAACCGACAGCCTGAAAATATTATTTTACTATAATTTAGTACGGCTTCCAACATTCGAGGGTAAAAGTTTCCCGATTGGGAAACCGAGAACCCTACGGGTTCGGTTTCCCCTTCGGCTATAATCTTTCGATCTAAAACAAAGCTTTATACCGTCCACCCTCCGGGACAACCCGAGGCTTGGCCTCGAGCTTCTGATTTACAGGTATCAACTCGGTCTCAAACAGCCACAAGGTTCTAGGTTAATCTAAGTCACGGAATTAACTAAACGATTGGAACAAGACAACCACAAATCTATAACTAAACCGAACCCAATTTGGTTCGGTATCAAATTCTTGTAACCTAGCAGCCCTCTAAGAACCTGTTAACAATGAGATCATAAACCGAAACAAAAGAACTTAAGACAACGAAAGAATGACTACCCACAAATTCTTTGGCTCGAAAAAGGCAAAACTCGAGACTCCATTGCGATGGAAACCCACAACCTACTTGCTTTCTTGCTCGAAATAACCTGGCCCTTCACACCCGATCTTCCCTAACTTCTGCTCGATACCATGATAAACTCTACTTGTCTAAACCGGACTTGATTACCACAGCTTCCAGTTCCATTCCAAACTCAGAAATCCTCTTGCGATTCTATTGCACACTCGAACCCAACTCGGATTCTGCCTACACTTTCACTCTTCGCCGGCTTCTTCTCTCATTCTCGTCGAACAGAAACAAAGACAGGGATTGGAGATGCTCACACGGTCGGAAAGGAAATCGGAAAAAGCTGCTCGATCGGAAGGAAACACTGAGAGTTGAGATGCTCTTTGCGGTGGTGGTGTTGTACGACTTAGTGGCAGATTAGGGTCGGCTACTATCATCTCCATACGTCCCCCCACAAGGCTATACGAAATCTATTATTATATCGCAGATGGGCCCGTCCAATTGTTGAGGGCCGAATGAATTAATTAAGAGTCCAAGTTGATTAGTTGTTTCCATAAAATTCCAATTTCCTCCAGCCCATGTAGAAATCACGTGGCCAACTTAACAATCCAAATGCTAGTGGTTTGGGTTGGGTAAAAAGAAATATGAGGCTTTTAAGGAACGACCCATTATGATATATCTACAGCTCTTGCTCTCCTTCTTCAGCCTACTTAGCCGAGCCAAGCCTGACCCGGCAACTTTAAATAAATAATTAAAGTAGCCCGACGTTAAAATTTATTAATCGATTCAAAACCCGAGACGCGAATGAAATTGTCCAATAAAACGGACCGTCTAACTTCCTTATAATTAATTTACTAATTATTCTTTTTAAATTTAAATATGATGATTAATTTAATATTATTTAATTATTAAAATTTCAGGGCGTTACACATTGTCTTGTTTGTATCCCACTTGATTTAGTTCACCAATAAGCTTGTTGAACCTATCAAAGACCTGTGATAATGTTTCATTCTTCTGGCCTTTGAAGTTTTCAAAGTCCTGTTTCAGAACAGACTTCATGTTTCTTTTGGTGCTCTTAGTACCAACGAACCTCTTTTCCAGTGCCTGCCATAGCTTCTTTGCATCATCATACTCAACAAAGAGATGTTGATAATCATTGGGAATAGCTAACAAAAGAGTGTTTAGAGCTTTGAGTTCGATTCCTCTATCCTTCTTCTCTTTCTCACACTTCAATTTGTCTGCTTCAGTCAATGAACTTGATGCTTGAATCTGAATGGTTTTGTTGCCTTCAACAACAACTTCCCACATGGAATAATCAGTAATAAGCATGTACTGCTTGTTCTGTTTTTCCACATCCCAAAGTTGTTGGGAGTGAGAATGGGAATTTTGTTAGCTTGAGTGCTTTCATTGTTATCAGACATGATTAACAATTTTAAGATCGAATGTATGAAACTTTTTGTTGTTCTTAATTCGTGATCTAGAACCAATTAGCTCTGATACCACTTGTCAGGATCGAATAACCAAACAAGTTATTATAAACCCAGATCTACTAACACAAGAAGTTACAGCGGATTAACACTTATGTTATTAGATTAAGAACAATGTAAACTGGAATCAAATAAGAATAAACACGATGAACACAATTTATCACAAAAGCTTCAATGTATTAATTCGTTCGATCAATACACGTATGTTTACAATTCATAAGGAACTATATATAATAGTCCTTGAAGCCTAACTATTAAACCTAGTTATTCTAGGAGTCGATTACAATTGAATTACATAAAGATTTACATGCTATAACTAACTCTACTAGAATCTCGGACACGATCAGCTCTAAATATAACATCAGTAGTAATCTTGATCGTCAGTAGTATTTTGCCTTTAGCAGTAGTAAGTCGAGATCAGTAGTAACTTCTATTAGCAGTAGTAATTCAATCTTCAGTAGTAGAACCTGTTTGTTCCAACAGTAGTCGGCGGTGTGCAATCACATGTGATTTAATACTGTGATTTAATACACATGTGGTGGTGGTGGTGGTGATGGTGTTAATGAGTTGAATCATATGTGATGTTGGTGGTGGTGATGATTTGATGGTTGATTGATCCAAAAACTAAGATTAATCTTTCAGGACTTTACAAAAATAATAGACCTTCTTGAACGTTTTCTCTACGATACAGATATCAATTCAAGTAACAATACTAAAAAAAGAAATAGTAACATAACATCCAACAATCAAACTTCCATAAAAAATACGAAATAATCACATAAAAATCCAATAAACAAAGCGTTAACATTGGTGATCAGTTTATCATATACTAAATTTAAAGGATAACTATTTATACATTTGAAGTTGAAGATGGATAACTATTAATACATTTGAAGGTGATAACATTGGTGATCAGTTTATCATATACTAAATTTAAAGGATAACTATTTATACATTTGAAGTTGAAGATTGATATTGACGTTTTTAGACACGTTCAAACCCGTCAATATCGCCTATTTTGAGTACGTTTTAGAAGAAAATACATGTGATATTACTCAATTATGTGTTTATTTTACAATTCAGGCGATATAGCGAAAGAGGTGTCAAAAACGGGCCAAAAGATGAAGAAAAATACAAGATTTCAGCCGAAAAAGAGTTCCCGATCGTGAACTGATCGTGAACTATTCACGATCAGTCACCAAAGTCCCTGTATGGTTTTCACACTCGTTACCAAGAGTTACCGATCGGGAAGTATTAAAAACGGAAGTTCACGACGCGAACTATAGTTCGCGCCGTGAACTATGCGTGTGCGGTCGTGGTTTTATAGCAGATCAAAGGGAAATGTCCAGTTATCTTTTCTTCTAGTGTGTTTTTGGGCAGTTACCTTACGAATTTGGGAGCATTTCATCAAGGAATTCTTCAAGTTTATAGCAATCATTGATTCTCAAACATTTTGGATTAAGTCTATGGTTGTAATTCTACTCTTAATTTCTTGTTTGTTGATTTCTAGCATGACTATGTGCTAGTAATCTTTATATTCACTATGTTTGGATGATTCTAGGATTAAGTATGGTTTAATTTAGGGTTTGTTTGTGTTCAAAACAATTGTTGAAGTTTAATTACTCTTCTTGGTTTAATTTATGAGTTTTCGTTTCTTTATCATTGGTAATTGATTAAATTAGATATTGACAACATTTGGTTCAATTGATTACTTCCCCAACTTTTCATTATGACCTAGTTGGTAATTCACTAGAAATAGGGATTAGAGACAAGATTCCAATAAGTTAGATTAAACAAGAAGTTCAACCCTAGTAATGAAAATTCTAGGTTAGAGGTCTTAGTTAATTCAAGACGGTAATTTCAACAAATAGAAGTGTGATTAGTTATAGCTTTTGAGAGAAGAAATTCCTATTTGTTGTAATTAGTTTATTAAATGGGATTGAGAGAAATCTAATACCGTGACTTCTAGAACATTAAACTAGCCGGTGCTCAATAACCATACTTAGAACTAGATGAATCCATACATAGTGAATATCCCTTAAATCTCATTTCAATCGTTCAAATTTGCATTTCTTGTCATTTCAAATATTAATTACATTTTAGATAAGTCAAAACATGAACAAAAATCTTTTCTTGATTAATTCTTTAACTTTCTTTACTTGGATTACATAAACTGTTCCCTGTGGATTCGATAACCCGAAATACTTACCTAGCCTATATTACCCACGATTAGGTATACTTGCCTATGAATGTGGTAATCTAGATTAGTGGTATTTAGGAGACATAATTTTATAACTAGATCCAACACATCAAGTTTTTGGCGCCGCTGCCGGGGAGCGGTTTTATGTTTTTAGGTTTTTGAAAGTTAATTAGTTAATTGATCCTTATTTAGGAATTTATTCTTAAATAAGTTATTTAATTTGCAATTTCTGTTTTCCTTTATTTTTTCTATCAGTTGCGTGTTAACTCTTTGCTTTGAGTTGTGCAGGTGCATGAGCAATAAGCATACCCTTAGAGGAAAAAAAGGCTAAACCTGATCAACCTTCAGCGTCCTCTGATCCAGAGAAACTTTTTCGAAGGAGAAAGAGGACTCAATTAGAAGCAAGATACAACACAACCATAAAGAAAGCTCAGAATATTGGAGAACCAAGTCTTGAAAATCAAAATCCGCTTTTTGAAGTTGAAGTCCAAAGTTCTGAAAATCAGGAGTCGATTCCTGCTACATTAGAACTAATAGTTGATAATCAAGAGCCGATTCTTGATAACCAAATGGGTGATCGAGACCCACCACCGGAACGTCCGATGTGGCAAACGAGGCAAAATGCCCCGGTTGATGCCATTCCGGCAATTAGACTTCCGGAAATAAATGGCATAAATTTTGAAATAAAAAGTCAGTTCCTCAGTATGGTTCGTGATTTGGGTTATGATGGTAGACTCACAAATGACCCAAATCACCATATTGAGTGCTTTAATGACATATGCCAATTGTTTAGGATTCCTAACGTTTCGCAAGATGCGATACGACTTCGACTCTTCCCTTTTAGTCTAATTGGAGAGGCTAAAATTTGGGTTAAATCCCTTGAGCCAAACTCCATTTCGACTTGGGAAGAACTCCGAAGTCGATTTATACACCGTTATTTTCCACCCGCGAAAGCGGATAAATTAAAAACTGATATTATGGCTTTTCAACAGGAAGCTGGGGAAACATTAACGGAAGCATGGGAACGTTTCAAAGGAATGTTGAGGAGATGCCCAAATCATGGGTTTGAGAAGAGCGATATCGTCCATCTCTTCTATAGGGGTTTGTCCAACAATGCACGATCCACCCTTGATTCATCGAGTGGTGGAATATTCATGTATAAAACCCCTACGGAAGGATATCAACTTTTGGAGGATATGGCCATGCACAATGCGAAAATGGGCCACCGATAGAAGAGCCGGAAAACAAACGGGTTCGGTCAATGCGGTTGACGATAGACAAAATGATGAAGTCGCCGCCATAAAGAATAACCAGGTAATGTTAGAACGTAAATTAGATAAAATAACATCTTATTTACATGCGATACAGGTTGGTTGTGATAAATGTGGTGGACCCCACCTTGCAAAGGAATGTCAACAACACCAACCGATGATGACCGAGGAGGAGGTCAATTATTTAAACCAAGGTTACGGGCAAAACTATCAACGAGGAAACCAAGGATACAACAACAATAGGGGTTACAACAACAATAACAATAATTTCCCCCTAGACCATCACATCCACCCGGTTTCCCTCAAAATAACCAACCAAATTACCCTCCTCGAAATAATTCTAACACACCCGGTTCGAGTTCTAAGCCCGAAGAGCAAATGTCTCTCGAGAGCATGTTTGGTCAATTTATGGCTAGCCAAGCCAAAACAAATGAAGAAACCAAACAAGACTCGAAAGAGATGAAACAATGCATTCGAAACCAACAAGCCACCATTCAAAACTTAGAAAGAGATATTGGTAGAATTTCCCAAGCCTTAACTGAAAGACCTCAAGGCAATCTACCCCCTTCTACCCAAGTGAATCCCAAGGGAGAATTCAACTCAAGGGATGTCAAAGCCATCACCACACGAAGTGGTAAAGAGGTAAGTTCACCAATGATTAAAATTACTACTAATAATTCTAGTGAACATGTACTTGTAGAAGAAGGGACACCATTGAATGAAGAGGAAGTGCTTGTTGAGAAGATTATAGAAAAAGATGAACCGAAGAAGAGTGAATCAAAGAAGGAAGCAACAACAAATTCTTACCTACCTAAAGTTCCTTTCCCACAACGGTTGAGAAAGGAAAAACTCAAAGAAAAATATGGTAAGTTTGTTGAAATGATTAAACAGGTATGCATTAACGTGCCTTTGGTTGATATGTTGGCAGGTATGCCAAATGATGGAAAGTTTATTAAGGATTTGGTGTCAAATAAAGTGCAAATGGAGGAAGCAACTTCAGCTGTGTTGAGTGAAGAATGCTCGGCGATCATAGAATCCAAGATGCCACCAAAGCTAGAGGACCCAGGGAGTTTCATAATCCCTTGTCTCTTTAATAATTTACCGGTTTGCAATGGTCTAGCAGATTTAGGTGCTAGTATTAGTTTAATGCCCTTGTCGATAGCTACAAAAATAGGATTAACCGATTTTAAGCCGACTAGGATGATCTTGAGATTAGCAAACCTTTCATACACATATCCCATTGGTATAGCAGAAAATGTTCCTGTTAGAGTTGATAAATTCGTGTTCCCCGTAGACTTCGTTGTCCTAGAAATGGATGTGGATCCCAAAGTCCCGCTAATTCTAGGTAGACCTTTCTTGAACACGGCGGACGCCATGTTTCATGTGTCTAAGAAACAACTAAGTCTAGGAATAGATGATGATAGGGTCACCTTCTCTATAGAGAAAGCCATGAAGCATACCTCCAAATCCGATGATTCTTGTTATTTCATTGATGTTATCGATTCATGTATCGATGAGGAGGTTACTTCCTTTCTCGACCTCGATTGTAATGATGTCACCACAAAAGGTGATTTCACTATTGATTCCGATGAAACAATCCGAGATCTCCAAGAGTTCGAGGATTTGCTTCATGTAGATGGTGAGGAATCCGAGGTAGGAGATGTCGTGTTTGAGAAAATTGACCCTAAAGACAACCTTCGAATTAAAACTTCTTTAGAAGAGCCACCTACTCTAGAACTTAAAACTTTACCAAACCATTTAGAGTATGCCTTTTTAGAAGGTGATTCCAGTCTTCCGGTCATCATTTAATCTAAGTTATGCTCCACCGAAAAAGCCGATCTTATTGAAATTCTCAAAACTCATAGACAAGCCATTGCTTGGAAAACGGCTGACATTCCGGGTATAAATCCCGCCTATTGTACACACAAAATCCTCATGGAGGAAAATTTCAAGCCAAGTGTACAAAGGCAAAGGAGATTAAACCCTAATGTCAAAGATGTGGTTAAAAAAGAAGTTCTTAAACTTCTTGATGCGGGACTCATCTACCCTATCTCCGATAGCCCGTGGGTGAGCCCGGTACAAGTTGTACCGAAAAAAGGGGGTATGACAGTTATCAAAAATGAGAAGGGTGAACTAATCCCTACTCGAACTGTCACGGGTTGGCGCGTGTGTATTGATTACCGCAAGCTAAATGATGCCACCCGTAAGGATCATTTTCCTTTACCGTTCATTGATCAAATGTTGGAACGACTCGCGGGAAACAACTTTTATTGTTTCCTCGATGGCTTTTCCGGCTATTTTCAGATCCCGATTGACCCCCTAGATCAAGAAAAAACCACATTCACGTGCCCTTTTGGTACATTTGCTTATAGGAGAATGCTGTTTGGTCTATGCAACGCGCCGGCCACGTTCCAACGTTGCATGACGGCTATTTTCCAAGACATGATAGAGGATTGTATGGAAGTATTCATGGATGACTTCTCGGTTTTCGGGAACTCATTTACTTCATGTCTAGCAAATCTTGAGAGGATTTTGAGAAGGTGTGAGGAATCCAATTTAGTGCTTAATTGGGAGAAATGTCACTTCATGGTGCGAGAAGGCATCGTGTTAGGACATAAAATTTCTGAGAAGGGAATTGAGTTAGATAAAGCTAAAATAGATGTCATATCTAAGCTACCTCCGCCCTCGAATGTGAAAGCCGTGAGGAGTTTCCTTGGTCATGCGGGTTTTTACCGTCGGTTTATCAAAGATTTTTCTAAAATCACCCGACCCATGACCCATTTACTTGAGAAGGATATACCATTCGTTTTCTCAAACGAATGTGTAGAATCCTTTGATTTGTTAAAGGAAAAACTTACCGAGGCTCCGATCATGGTTTCTCCCGATTGGGAATTACCATTTGAGTTGATGTGCGATGCGAGTGATTATGCACTCGGTGCGGTGTTGGGGCAAAGAAAGAACAATCACTTTCAACCAATCTATTATGCTAGCCGAACACTCAATGATGCTCAAGTGAACTATACAACCACCGAAAAAGAATTACTTGCGGTTGTGTTCGCTTTTGACAAATTTCGACCCTACCTTGTGTTGTCGAAAACCATTGTGTACACCGATCATTCCGCATTGAAACATCTCTTTGCTAAGCAAGACGCCAAACCTCGACTCATACGTTGGATTCTCCTCTTGCAAGAATTCGACATTGAGATCAAGGATAAAAAGGGGGCGGAAAACCTTGCAGCAGATCATTTATCTCGCCTCGAAAATCCATATTTGGAGGAATGTGATGAAAATGGGATATATGATAAATTTCCCGATGAATTTCTTGAAGTAGTCAACGCTTTACAAGTGTCTGATGACCCGTGGTTCGCCGACATGGCAAATTATTTGGCGGCGGGTATCCTTGTAAAGGGTTTGACTCATCAACAAAAAGGGAAATTTTTCTCCGATCTTAAGTACTATTATTGGGAGAATCCTTACTTATTCCGGATCGGGCCTGATTTTGTTCATAGGCGATGTGTGTACGGTGAGGAAGCTTATGTCATTCTCAACGAATGTCATAAGGGACCCACCGGGGGCCACTTCGGACCTAACCTCACCGCCCGGAAAGTATTAGATGCGGGATTTTATTGGCCAACGATTTTTAAAGACTCATATAAATTGGTCAAGGCTTGTGATGCTTGCCAAAGAACGGGTAGCATCTCCAAACGAGACGAAATGCCTCAACATAGCATTCAAGTTTGTGAGGTGTTCGATGTTTGGGGCATTGATTTCATGGGCCCATTCCCGAGCTCCCATGGTAATAAGTACATTCTTGTAGCCGTCGACTACGTCTCCAAATGGGCCGAGGCAAAAGCATTACCAACAAATGATGCCCGGGTCGTAGTCAAATTCGTTCAAGCTCTCTTCTGTAGGTTCGGATGTCCTCGTGCTCTCATTAGTGATCGGGGCACTCATTTTGCCAATCACCTAATGGAGAAAACTTTGCAAAGATATGGTGTCCATCACCGTTTTTCAACTTCTTATCATCCACAAACAAGTGGACAAGTTGAAAACACTAATCGAGCACTTAAGAGGATCCTTGAGAAAACCATTGATCGAAATCCAAAAATTTGGTCTCAAAAGTTAGATGATGCTCTTTGGGCATTCCGAACCGCGTTTAAAATGCCTACCGGTTACACCCCGTACCGTATGGTTTACGGGAAAGCATGTCACATTCCGATCGAAATTGAACACAAATCCTTTTGGGCTCTTCAAGAATGTAACATGGATGTAATCATGGCGGGTCACAACCGCAAATTCCAATTAAATGTTCTTACCGAAGAAAGATCTCATGCCTACGAGAATTCTCGAATTTACAAAGAAAATACGAAACGTTGGCATGACAATAAATTGAAAACCTTCAAATGTTTCAAACCGGGAGATAAAGTCCTAATTTATCAATCTCGTTATAAGTTTTCTCCCGGAAAGCTTAAATCCAAATGGGCCGGTCCTTACACCGTTGTCCAACAAAAACCTTCCGGGTATGTGGAGCTCATTTGTGATAGTGGCCGTTTTAGCATAAACGGTCACCGTTTGAAACTTTATCATGAAGGGAATGGTAATTTTGAGAAGGAGAAATTGGAGGAAGAGGAGGTGATTCATTTCATCTCGGTTGGTGCTCGTAAGTGAGAAGAGAGTAGCATCGAGTCGAGCTTTAGACTCAATAATCTTTGAAGCGCTTCTCGGGAGGCAACCCGTGTGTATTGTGGTTAATTCCCTTTCCGTTCTGCATTTTTGTTTTAGTTGTTAGTGTCTTATTTTTTGCTTTCTAAGTCTTTTGGTGAGTATTGTTAAAAATCTGCTTGTGCTAAAAAAAAAATTCGGAAGTGTGGGATTGGAGGAAAGTTCGCGCCGCGAACTTTCTTCCCGATCGCGAAGTACGTCCTGGGAGTTGGGCTCATCGTCGCTAAGAGTTAGCGACCAGTTAGCGTTTCGGGTCGCGTTTCGGATTCGGGTCGACCCGGTTCGACCCATTCAGGTCACGCAAAGTTCCCGATCGGGACCCAGATCGCGTCGCGAACTCCTCGTGGTATAAATCCGTCATTCTTCTCTAGCCTTCACAATCGTTAACCCTAAAATTTGCAATCGTGAACGGCAGCAGCAAGCACTCCCATTTTCTACCCGATTTCACTCTATTTTCTTTCAAATCTTCCAATTTCTTCATCAATTCTTCATCTCCATGGGTCCAAGGGTTAGTTCTTCTACTTTTCTTCATAGATTCATCTATTATTTCGGTATAGGTCCGAAATTTTTGACTTGTTCTTGAATTTTCTGAGTTAAATCTTAGCTCTTTATGCTTAATAGTTGATTTGTAGTTGAACCCTAGTTGAAATCTGCAATCTTTGTTCTTAGTTAGTAAAACCCTCTTAAGATTAGTAGATTTCTAGACCTACATTGTATGAAATTGGGAAATTGTGAGCAAATTGGGTTAAATTTTGGATTTTTGCAAGTGTTTAAGTGGGATTTAAGTTGTTAAACTAGTTATCATACTTCAATTTTCAATATTTTAGATGACTAGTTTAACAACTCGGGTTGGATAAAATTGGACACCAAATGTCAAGTCTTTTGTTCAAAGTTATGTTAAGAATGTTACAAAGACACTGTTTTTACAATGTTAATATGTTTATAACACTTAGTTTTTAAATCAATTTGAAATAAAATTTAATTAACAATGTCAAATTTTTAATTTTATTTTCAATTTTCTTATTTTTAAAACTAAGTGTGGGAAGGGGTAACGTCATTTACATTCATGTTTTACATAATTAGACACCCTACTATGCTTTCATATTTATATTCTTAACATTGTGATTATTGTCTTTGATGCAGAAACAACAAAAGACCGCTGGCTCCACATCGGCCGGTGGCCGTGGGCGCGGACGTGCACGGGCACCTTCACCTATCCCAGAACCCGCACCGGAACCCGCACTCCTAGAAGATGGGTTCCCGGCCATTCTTAGAGTTAATAGGGAACACATCTTCCTAAACTTTGAGAATGGACCTCGAGATGGTCTTGCACAAGACAGTGAGAGTAGGAAAAATAAACTCTCAAACAAAAAAGTAGTTGTGGGAAGGTGTGCTGATTTGGAATTGTTAGATGCGGTAGGTCGAAGGGCGGATATTGAAAGTTACCTGGTTCGACATCATAGAGATCACGATGGAAATGTACGTTTTATATGTCGGGCGTGGGAGAGAGCTCTCCTCATCAATGAACCAACTTATGATGAGCTCCTCCTCGAATTTTACTCTACTATAAAATTCGAACCCCGTGTAGCCATGAAGAACCCCGAAGATCCTTGCATCCAATACCGAGTAGCTAACCAATGGGTACATTGTAATCTCATTCAATTTGCTATTAACTTAGGTATTTATACCATAGAAGAAACCACATCCAGAAGTTTTCGTCATTATATGAAGTGGTGTGCGACGAATGAGGTTAGAAATGTTGACGAATATTGGCGTCAAATCGGGGTTGGTGATTACCGAATGGCTCATACAAAAGAGTCAAGCATTAGAAGCGGTACTCATCGGTATCTTCATAGAATGATTGCATATACCATCCGCCACCGAAACCAAGGGCCCGAAAAAGTTAACAAATACGATATGTGGTTGCTCCACCAACTCATCGACAAGAATGCGATAACGAATATTCCATTCGTGATCGCCAAATTTTTGAGTACACAAGGAAAGGGGCTAAAAGGAAAAAGTCCGATGGGTGCCGGTCACTATGTCACTCGTTTGGCACGGGCCGCAATTGCCATCCCTCACAGAGTTTGGGAGAGCATGACATACCGACCAATGGGGTCAATGGACGAGGTATTGTTGTTGAGTATGCACGTCATTGTGAAATTTGCGGGTGACTATGTTTGGAATGAACATCCCGGTGTGGAAAATCCGGGAAGTGGTAGTGATAGTAGTGAGGATGATGGTGATGATGATGTAGATATGGACGATGCACCGGCTCCCGAAATACCAATAGCGGGTCAAGACTTTGGTCAACCGGGACCAACGGGTCCCCAATTCGGGCATTCGGGCGCCTCGGGATCCGGTTCGGGTCAATCCTCGTTTGATCCTTACTTCTCGTATAATCAAATGGTCGAGAGGATGGACGCGATGCAAGTCGATGTCGCCTATGTTCGATCATCAAACGACCATTTGCAATCTAATGTCCAAAATCATATGCAACGGTCGTACTACAATCAGATGCGGGTCGGACAACAAGTGAGTTGGCAAACCGATGTTGCCAACTATAATCTATATCCAAATCAATTTCCCCGTCCCCCACCATTTGATCATTCCAACATACCCACGTGGGCACCGAGCTACCCCGCACCACCGAATTACCCAGATTATGATGCATGGTACCAAGACTCCAATTCTTGGTACCGTCTGTACCCACCACCGCAATGAAGGCGAAGAGGCAGAAATTAATTTAAAAAAAAAAAAAAACACGTATTTCTGTTTTTGTTTGTTTGTTTTTAGGTGTTCGTCGTGATTGCTATTTGTTGCGGACTCTTGTAAACTGCTCCGGAATTCAAAATTTCACCGGGAATGTACACAACACATCCTCAGGTCTTATACTTTCTTATGACCTCGATTTCCTAAATTTTGTCAAGTTTATTGCATTGGGGACAATGCAAACACTTAAGTGTGGGAAGGGGGTGTATAAAAAAAAAGAAATCCACCATTTAAAATTTGTGAAATCTTCGAACAAAATCGTCTAAGTAAGAAAACCGATTTAATGATAAATTTTTTTTATGACACATCACAATGCTTTTGAAAACAATTTTGGGAGACAAAGTTTAATTTAAATGATAGAATTTTAGCTAGCTTTTATGTTTCAATATTTGTGGCTTTTCATAGATTTAAGAATTTTAGCTCTTTGATTATGGTAATTTTAACGTAGAAAATTGGAAATGCCTTGTATAATATATAAGAATCGTCTTTAAGGAAATTAAGGTTAGTTTTACTAGCTCCCAATGACATTAGGTTAAGATAAGGGCCTTTAGTTTACGGTGCACATCATTGTGAATAATAAACAAAAATATATTAAAAAGTTATTAATCAAATATTGTGGAAGAACAAACAACCGGACGTGTGTCACTCAGACAAGTAAGCCCGAGGGGTCCTTCAAACCTAGCATTCTAAGGTCAACTGATCTAGACATGTTGGTGGAAAGTCTGCTACGCGGGTGGCATTCGAGCTGAGGTTCTTCCCACCAAACAAATAAATAAAAAAAAGAAAAAAAAAAGAAAAAAGAAAAAAGAAAGAAAGAAAATAAGCAAAAATAAATAAGCTTGAATAAAGCATACATGAATAAAGCGTTTACGCTACCCAATGATATTTAAACTAATTTTTCTTAATTTAACCCTACTAATTGGGTGGTTTTCATAAAGATGGTATTTGTAGATTATGCAAGAATGAAGAGATTCTAAATTAAAGTTAGTATAATTAAGGTAGCCAAAAATTAGTAGGTTTATGAAAAGTTAACTAGTTTGGTACACAAAATTGGATATAAAATCAAGGTGAAATTTTATTTGCTAAATTAAACTAAATTCTGAAATTGTCATTGATTGTGATTGAGATGTTTGTCATATGCATTGGATTGGTGTCTTACTAACAAATTTTTCAGGATGATTTGCTTGAGGACAAGCAAAGTTTAAGTGTGGGGATTTTGATATTGACGTTTTTAGACACGTTCAAACCCGTCAATATCGCCTATTTTGAGTACGTTTTAGAAGAAAATACATGTGATATTACTCAATTATGTGTTTATTTTACAATTCAGGCGATATAGCGAAAGAGGTGTCAAAAACGGGCCAAAAGATGAAGAAAAATACAAGATTTCAGCCGAAAAAGAGTTCCCGATCGAGAACTGATCGTGAACTATTCACGATCAGTCACCAAAGTCCCTGTATGGTTTTCACGCTCGTTACCAAGAGTTACCGATCGGGAAGTATTAAAAACGGAAGTTCACGACGCAAACTATAGTTCGCGCCGTGAACTATGCGTGTGCGGTCGTGGTTTTATAGCAGATCAAAGGGAAATGTTCAGTTATCTTTTCTTCTAGTGTGTTTTTGGGCAGTTACCTTACGAATTTGGGAGCATTTCATCAAGGAATTCTTCAAGTTTATAGCAATAATTGATTCTCAAACATTTTGGATTAAGTCTATGGTTGTAATTCTACTCTTAATTTCTTGTTTGTTGATTTCTAGCATGACTATGTGCTAGTAATCTTTATATTCACTATGTTTGGATGATTCTAGGATTAAGTATGGTTTAATTTAGGGTTTGTTTGTGTTCAAAACAATTGTTGAAGTTTAATTACTCTTCTTGGTTTAATTTATGAGTTTTCGTTTCTTTATCATTGGTAATTGATTAAATTAGATATTGACAACATTTGGTTCAATTGATTACTTCCCCAACTTTTCATTATGACCTAGTTGGTAATTCACTAGAAATAGGGATTAGAGACAAGATTCCAATAAGTTAGATTAAACAAGAAATTCAACCCTAGTAATGAAAATTCTAGGTTAGAGGTCTTAGTTAATTCAAGACGGTAATTTCAACAAATAGAAGTGTGATTAGTTATAGCTTTTGAGAGAAGAAATTCCTATTAGTTGTAATTAGTTTATTAAATGGGATTGAGAGAAATCTAATACCGTGACTTCTAGAACATTAAACTAGCCGGTGCTCAATAACCATACTTAGAACTAGATGAATCCATACATAGTGAATATCCCTTAAATCTCATTTCAATCGTTCAAATTTGCATTTCTTGTCATTTCAAATATTAATTACATTTCAGATAAGTCAAAACATGAACAAAAATATTTTCTTGATTAATTCTTTAACTTTCTTTACTTGGATTACATAAATTGTTCCCTGTGGATTCGATAACCCGAAATACTTACCTAGCCTATATTACCCACGATTAGGTATACTTGCCTATGAATGTGGTAATCTAGATTAGTGGTATTTAGGAGACATAATTTTATAACTAGATCCAACACATCAAAGATGGATAACTATTAATACATTTGAAGCTGAAGATTCTGATAAAAAATAACTACTATTTTTTTTTTGTTGAAAATTGTGAATTTTCAAATCTTTTATAAAGATAAAAATACTTTTATAAAATTTGAAAAATTATAACGCCGGGGTGGTTACCGCCCCAAACATTCAGCGAGTTTTCAAAAATTAAAACCGTTTACATTAATTTTTCAAATAGTTCAGTTTTAGGGGCTGTTTGATAGGAACAAAATGATTAAGCGCTGAATGATTCAACGGTCTGAATAATTAAGAGGTTATATATAAAACTTGTTTTGAATGTGAGAAACTTTTCTATAAGTATTCTGACTGCTTAATGATTCAGCATATTCTCTAAGGTAGAATGATTCAGCACTTTTTTGATGTCCCATTCAGCATAGTCTTTATTCAGAGGCGTTAAACAAACGTACTGAATGCTGAACGCTGAATCATTGAGCGCTGAATGGTTCCATTAAGCTGCAAACAAACAACACCTTAGTCTATTAAATTTTTAGTGTTTGTACTCAATAAGGTAGAATGTCATTTCGTACGTCAAGAATTATGGATCCTCAGCAAAAGAAATAAAAGAAGTTGTAATTTATCCGTTCATTACATTAGTTCTCAAAGTCGCCTGGGTAATCTTATTTCCTTTATAGTTAACTAGATGATAACCCGTGATGAATTACGGACGTTGAGTCCAAATTTCTCGATAAATATTATGTAATCAATCACAGGCCACTTTGGATAGATAATCTTATTACGTAGTTAATTTTATAGTATTTGGATAGATATTTGAATAGTAGGGCTGTATAATTATTTGAAGGGTAAATTACAGAAATTGTTTATGTGGTATACCCGAATCTGCATCTGTACTTAAACTTTTTTCTTCGGTTTTTCTGTCCCTAAAGATTTTTGGATTTCAGTTTTCTATCATTACGTTCAAAATCCTCCGTTAACTAACGATATTTTTGTCCATTTTCCCAAATTAATTACCCATATTTTAACAATTTGAAAAAAACATCACAAACTTCTACCCATTCATCTTCAACATCCTATCTTCAAACATCCATCTTTAAAATCTTAGTATATTTAACGGATCCAACACAATTACGTAAGAAAATTTTCATTCCATTTTAAGCAAATACTCCCTCCGTCCCACAAAAAACTTCTCATTTCACTCTAAATTTTTTTCCCACAAAAAACTTCTCATTTCTCATATTTGACGGGCTCCGCACAATAAAAAACTATTATTACTAAAGACCCCACCATTAATATCCACTAACTATCTTTCTCTCTCCAATCCAACCTTATATTTTAATCAAAAGTATTATCAATGACCCCACAACTAACTATCACCTAAAAACTTGTGTAAAAGCCAAATGAGAAGTTTTTTGTGGGTCGGAGGGAGTAAAAAACAATCTCCAAAGAATTTAAACCATTTAAGCAAAAAACAATAAAAAACAATTATTTTGAGCAGAGATATTTCTGCCATCCGCCTCCCTCAAGTAGCCCCGACGACACCTTCTCTCTTACCCACCTCTCTTCCGGCGACACATTATCCCGTTGGCATCGAAGAGATAGAAATATCGAAGAGATAGAAATATCGAAGAGATAGAAAGATCGAAGAGAAGAAAAAAAAAACCCAGATCTTTCGTCGGTCGTCGGAGGGTTGTTGCCAAAAAAAACCCAGATTTTCTTCAATTTATAGGTTGAAGATCATTCAAATGACAGATCTGTATCAAGAACACCACTATGAAGATCATCTTAACCAACATTTGACCTTTCCGATTCCCTCACCTTTCTCACCTGTAATGACCACCACCTCCATCAGACCGGCGACCACCTCAACCTCTGACCAGAAAAGCTTCAGCACAACGACAGATCTGACCAGAGACGGTAGATTCGGGAAGCAATAACGACAAATCGGTTGATCCGTTGATAAAATGGGTGTTGTTGTGTTCGTTTCATCATGCTAATCTTCAATCGGTTGATAAAATGGTTGTTGTTGTGTTCGTTTCATGGCACAACGAGCACACAAATTTAGAAGACGAACAGATCCTATCAAAACACCAGAAAACCAAAATCACAACCGGCTTACCATCTTTCTTCGATATGATTATAATTATGATTTTGAAATTCATCCAATTTGTTAAACAAATTTGTCTAATTTATTGGGTTTTATTTTTACTTAGGGTTCATCAATTGGGGGATTTTGGTTTGTAGTTGAAGAACAAATATGAAGAACATAGAGGGAAAAAGGATCAAAATACCATCACGTATTTAGCAAGTGATGTTAGTTAACGACCAAAATTGGACGGAAGGACAAAATAACTGAAATCCAAAAATCTCTAGGGACAAAAAAACCGACAAAAAAAAGTTTAGGGACATAAATGTAGAATCGGGTATATCACATGGACAATTTGAATAGAAAACTCTTAGGTACATGCTTCGTTGACCAGGACCGGTGTTTGGGCCGACTAAAAATAGGCCCTATCCAATTTCTTAAAGGAACTTCATAGCCCATTAATTAACTAATATACATTTATCATAGTACTCACTTCTATTGAGCCAACACATCCACATTATAAGTTCAATAAAGTTTTACAATTATAGAGTAAATACTTTAAATTTATAAAATATTAAATGACAAACTTATGATATTTCTATAACTTTTAGTATTTTTTTATCGTATGAAAATCATCTCTCATATTGTGGATACTAGCTACAAAACCCGCCCGATGGGCGGGTATGCTGTAAATTTTAGTATGTAGAAAAATGTCCAAAAACTTTATATATTTCTAAATGACATAATAATCGATAGATGTGTTGATCATTTTGTACAAAAAAACGGTAAATGAAGAAATGTTACACGGGCATTTTATTAAATGAAGAATCCAGCTTTTTATGCCGTAATCCGTAATATCTGAAGTCTGGTTCCGTTGCACAATCCAGCTTTTTATGCCGTAATCATAGAATGCCGGTTTTATGGAAATTATATTGAGTCGTGTATCACTTCTGAATAAAATACGATTGAGTCGCTGATTGATCTTTTAAATATTTATTTGTTTCCTTGTATGTAGGATCTTTTAAATAATTATTTATTTGTTTCCTTGTATGTAGGAAGCCGTATATGGAGCATATGAATGTAGACCGTAAGCCGTACCAGATTCGTTTGCCGTATATAGAGCGTATGAATGTAGACCGTAAGCTGTACCAGATTCGTTTGTATTAGTGCAAATGACATGGACCAATCAGGGAATTCCAAGTGGCATTATGGACGAATAGGAATGCTTGGAATTGCCATGATGTCAAACCCTCTTCAAATTTAGGCCTCATATATAGGGTAGGATTACATTTCACAACTTGATATAAGATAATGAATAATAAGAGACGGATACCTTAATTTTTTTATGGGTGATTCTCAAATTTGGACCAAATGAAAAAAAATTCCCCCAAGAATAAACTTAAGTTTCAATCCTTCTCAAAATAGACCGTGCGACTGACCGTGCGACCGTGCAACTCCACTAGAACGTCGCCACGTGTCCGAGTTAGTGCTGCTCACCTTGATACTACTGCTCGTTAGTACCGCTCAACCTTGTTACTACTGCTCGTTAATACTGCTCAACCTTGTTACCACTGCTCGTTAGTACTGCTCAACACTTAGTGCTGCTCCCAGTTAGTGATGCTCAAGTCTACCAGTCACACGGGGTATTCTGGGAAGATTGAAGTCTATCAATCTTAAATGGAAGTCTCTTACTTTTTTTTTTTGTCTAAATTGGTAATTAATCCTTTTTTTATTGTCTTTATTGACCATTCTATTACTATTTTTTTTTCTTTGTTGCTTGTCGTTAAATGATTGTTCTTTGTTGGATTATTGATAGACATCCATTTAAGTAAGTAATGTCAATATGCATTGTAATTTCCGATAGAGGTTTGACATTTCATTTGTTTTCTTAAAACCTAAACCAAAACAACTGGTTTTAATTTTTATGCTTGGAGTCTTGGTTTATGGCATGTACTATAAGATAACTAATATGACAAAGCCGTGTCCCCTATGCTTTATTAAATTACTTTCAGTTAGTACACTCGTAAACCAATTGGAACCCAAATTTAAAAAAAAAAGTTTATGGTAATTACGTATGAAAGTGGAAATTCAAAATTGGGTTTACTTGATTAATTCAAGACAAAATTTGTGATGGTACAGATCCAGTAAGTCAATTTAATTACGATTTAAGAAAATACTTCTATAGATTACGTTGTAACTGAAAATAAAATTCAATTGAAATTTTCAAAATCAGTCTGCAACTTATTTGTTCCATTTTTGAACCTTGTTAATAATTGCACTGAACTAAAACCCATGCGATTTTTATCTACTTAATAGGAAATGGGTTTGTGCATCTCTAAATATGTATCTATCATTTATTTCACATTGTCGTTTCTTCAAAATAAGAATTCTTCAACGACTAGTATTATGAATTGTATATTAACCATTTAAACCAATTAAGAGACTTATGTTCACGTGCACCACGACATTTGCATTAATTGTCTTTTAGATCCGTAGTATTAACAAGTTTCACATACGTATTCATATTATTATTTTATCTTAATTTTATTTTATATATGTATTACTTGAGATCAATGACGAATCCATGAGCAAAGTTAATCGGGGCTTTCACAAAACTTTGAGCAAGGACCATATTGAAATTTGCCACTAATTTTTTTATCTAATTTTTTTCCGGCCCACTTGGCTCTACATGGATATGCACCCCTAATTGAGATGTTAAATATATATTCTACAGGTTTTACATACTTACATATCCTACCCTATATATGAGGCCTAAATTTGAAAAGGGTTTGACACCATGTCAATTCCAAGCATTCCTATTCGTCCATAATGCCACTTGGAATTCCCTGATTGGTCCACGTCATTTGCACTAATACAAACGAATCTGGTACGGCTTACGGTCTACATTCATATTCATATGCTCCATATACGGCAAACGAATCTGGTACGGCTTACGGTCTACATTCATATGCTCCATATACGGCAAACGAATCTGATACGGCTTACGGTCTACATTCATATGCTCCATATACGGCTTCCTACATACAAGGAAACAAATAACTATTTAAAAGATCGTACATACAAATAACTATTTAAAAGATCCTATATACAAGGAAACAAATAAATATTTAAAAGATCAATCAACGAAGGAAACAAATAACTATATGTAACATTTATATGTAACATTTCTTCATTACCGTTTTTTTGTACAAAATCATCATCACATCTATCGATTATTATGTCATTTAGAAGTATATAAAGTTTTTGGACATTTTTCTACATACTAAAATTTACAGCATACCCGCTCATCGGGCGGGTTTTGTAGCTAGTATTATATATATATATATATATATATATATATATTATAATATCTTACAACTGTAGTTTTGTGTATTTCATACGTTTTTTATGTTTTATATGCATCTATGTACATATGAGATCGCTCACTTTAATTTTTTATTTTTTATATATTGTATTTTTTTCACCAACATTTTTTTTGTTGCACGATGTCTTTTAGGAAGCATTCTCTCTACCTTGCTTTTGAAGAGATTGGATATCATTGTTATTTTCTGACAAAAAAAAAACTAAACAAAAAATATTGCTTCCTATCAATTTTTTCTAATTATATCCCTACTCATTTGATCAATACAAGTGTCCAAATCAAAAAATGAGATTAGGAAACATAAATTTTTGTGGATTTCACATGTCAATCATTATATGGGTAGAAGGAGATATCAACAAGAAAAAATTAATAGGAAACAATACAATTTTTCAACTAATTAAAAAATGTATAAGTATCCTTGTTTCCAGTGAAATGACAGACAGTGTTGCTATAAAACTGCAGTCTAGTGGCATTCTGATATACGTAGCAAACTAAACAATATTTAAGCAAAAGAAAAATGTCAGATTTCAGTTATGAAGAACGAAAAGCATCAAAGCTACCGATTACAGCACTAGCAGCAAGAGTTACGACCTTAGTTGCCCTTGCAATATCCATGGGCCTCTTGAGGTCAAATAGCGTAACCTATGATAACGGTCCAGATCGAGTAACCTACAAATTCAAGAACGTTCAAACTTATCAGTATGAATCTTCTCTCTTTTCTAGACCTTAATAAATAGTCATTTTTCTTACAAAGTTTCATACTCCCTCCATCCCAAATTTATTGTCCACTATAAAAAAGCACACAGTTTAAGAAAAATAAATTAATTATTTTATGTCACCAATCAAATTTTCTCTTTCCCACCTAAATATTTCTGTTATCGCCATAAAATTAGGACAGGGGAGTACTAATTATATATTCAAGCGTAGGTATGTTTTCTTTGGAATGGTTGTTGGATTCTGCTACACGTTGTTGCAAGTGCCTTTCGCTTTGTACTTCTTTTTCAGAAAGAAACGACTCATCAACAATAATGCTTTCCTCATGTTTGAATTTTATGGCGATAAGGTTCGTTATATTATTCTCACCTATTTTATTAGTAATTAATTTATGGATTTTTAGAACGCTGGGATATATATTTTAAAGGTTGTCTTTAAGTGCATAAAAAGTTATATGAGTGGGTTATTCCTAAAATTAAAGAGTTTGTTATAGATCGATGTACCCATTTATAAAACATGTTTTATGCTGTCATTATCAAAACCCAAATTTTAATTAAACTCGTAAACACTAAATTCCGAGTCTCAGGTTAATAGGTATTGGTTTGTCCAAAGGCCACTTGATCAATGGCTTGTTTGCTGGTCTTTGTAGGAAGGGGGGATTAAAGATCTTGAAACAATATGATGTACACTAAAAATAAGATAACACAAATTCAACTTGTTGATTCATACGAATATTTGGAACAATGCTTCTTATTACCGTTAAATTCAATGGAACCGATAATCAGAGTGATTTCAACTCAAATATAGGCTCTTTGAATTGAGAAAAAAAATGAAATTTCATAAATCATAAACTGAATGTTCCAGCAACCAAATAAAACCCTAAAATAAACCTAGAATTTTAAATGGACCTAAAATGACAAATAAGCTGAAAACTGACCCAAAAATAAAGTCTCAAAACTGAGAAAAAACTTTAAAATGCAAATAACTCAAAAAGACAACATTTTTGAGCTCGTAAGTTCGTAATCACCTTCGGTTGTTTACTGTCATTCTCCTCGTTGCAAGCTTTGATTTGACTGATCATGGTCCGGAAATGAAGCCCTACAGCACAAGTTATGCTCAATTTAATGCGGTCCCATTTCTCACACGATGTTAGACCTCCAAAAACAAATTAAAGGGGCTTTTTCTTTCACAGTTTGTGGAGTGATATAAATATCGGAAAAGAATAAGCATAATAGTAACCATTTTATAACAAAAATTAGTCTTTAAAAAAAGTGATCAATAAGATAGTGTTACTTTATAATGCCTAGCTTGTTACGTTTAAATTAAGAGTCTATGAGGCTAGCTGTTTAGTACTGATTTTGCTGCATCTTTGTAGGTTTGTATGGTATTACTAGCAACGGCTGTTGGATCGATATTTGGTGCGACAGTTGAGATAAAGGCGGCTGCTAATAAAGTCGATGGATTCACTGGAGATGATGGACGAAAGTATGACGCCAAAGATTATCGTTTGAAAATGAGAGAATTTTGCATGTTGGGCAATATATCAGCAATTTTCCTTGTCATTGGATGTTTTTCTTCTGTAATTTCATCAGTCATATCTTCTAGAGCACTAGCAAGTAAATGGTAATTTGACGACGGTCAGTTGGGGCCAAATATACCAAGCTATGATATACGTAATGTAACTTTTTATCGCCAAATTTATGAAACGACAATAATAAGTCGATATTACTGGTTTATGTTTTGGTATACTTGAATTCTTCAGTACGATTTCTAGCACATTAGAGATTTGGTAAATCACATATGAAGACTTGCTAAAATATATGTAGACACAGATCAAAATAAGTCACCTTTGGGGAAAAAATCATGTTCGGTTGATAATAAAAGCTCTTAAAAGCCCCAAATAAAAAGCTTGTGAAATGAAGATTTCAAAAAAGCCAGCTCGCAACTCCACACATTGCCAAAGATACTGTTAATAGCAGAAGATAGTTAAAATCTATACAAATTAGGCGTTTCTAATTGCCCAAGTTAGTTAGGGAATAACCTTAGAGAAAATACAAAATAGAACCATCACTAGACACTAGATAAAATGTAGCAAATTTCAAAATAAGAGATTATTTGTCTAGTAAATGAAATTTGATTGACAAAATACGTAATTTTTACAAACCGCGGGGATGATTTATGAAATTTGCTCCAAAAATTGAAAGAAGGACTTTACAGTGTACTAAGGAACGATCGAACCAGACCTAAACCGAAAATCATGAAACTACAAAACCGAAGAACTATAATTGGTGTTGGTTTGGTTCGGTTTTAGTCGATTATTCCAGCCCAAATGCTCACTCCTATCCTAGGACCGGACCGGACCGAACCAGAGCGAAACTGATGGGACCGAAACCAAAAATCATGAAATTAAAAAACCGAAATCAGAATTGGTGTTGGACCGGTTTAGTTTTGGGTCAGTTTCAGATTGGTTCAATTTTTCGGCCTAAGAGGGTGTTTAAGAGAACTTATTTAGAAGGCTTATGAGCTTTTAAGCTTATTTAAGTTTAATAAGCATTACTAAGTGTTTGGTTGAGCTTATAAGATTATGCTTATAAACATATTTAAAGAGTTTTAAGAAAGTTATTTTGGAGGGGATTATGAGCTTATTTACGATTTTTACCTCTTTACCCCTCATTTCATCAATCGAACATTTTTTATATAAGCTCAATTAAACCAAACAATTGAGCTTATTAAGTTATTAAAAATGATCTTTTTAGTCATTTTACAATAAATTTATATAAGTTCACTCAAACACTTTATTTAATAAAAGTTTATTAACTTAATTAAGCTCATAAATTTATAAATTAATAAGCATAAACTTTTTTAATAAGCTTTCAAACACCCCTAAATGCTCACCCTTATGTTTTACACGCAGAAAACAGAACAGTTAGACTAACATTGCACATCAACCATAAATCAAAGGATGCGTTCTGTAAAATTCTAAATATAAAATAAAACAAACGAACAGCATACTTTTTTCAACGGTTGAGGTGAGTGAGTGACTGAGTCAAGTCAACGACTCTCTGGTTCGAAGAAGCAAGCCTTTTTCCGTCACCGGAACCTGCTCGTGCTCGGTCACTGGAGAAAGGTATTCTCTGTTACCGATCGTGTATCCTTTTTTCTATTGATTTGACAATCGATAGTTTTATATTCGACAATGTTGCAATTCGAATGGGTTTTTAATTTTTTTTTTACATATGCTTAGTTATTCATAACTCGATGCTATATTCATATCGGAGCTTGATTTTTCTTTATGTTTCGATTATTCTTATAACAAATAGATTTATTTTGAAATACTTGGTTGAATTGACAAGAACAGGGTCTTAATTTTATCTTCTTATATGCACTCAGAAGTTGACACCAAATTAGGTCATACTTTCATACTAATGCGTTGCTAAAATTTCCGAAATAATTAGCGATAGAATCCTAACTATGTTTCACATATTGGAACTGAAATGCTACTCATTTTTTAGCAATGAGATTTTTTTTTTTTTTTAATTTCACTATTAACTGAATTAATGTTTATATCTATACTACCACTGTTCCTCATACATTCTTTTTTTTTTTTTTAGTACTTTAATGGATCAGATTACTTACATTATCTCAATTTCGTTCCTCAGAAAAATAAAGATGATCAAATTACCAAAAATGCTATTTATTACTCTTATTTTGATCTTCTATGGGATCCAAGTGGAATCAGATGCCTCTAATCATCGCTACAATAAAGGAGATATAGTCCCCTTTTATGCCAACAAAGTTGGCCCATTCTCTAATCCTCGGTTAGTCACATTTACTCATTGGTGTTTAATATTTCCTCTAATTATTTTTTTAATTTATTTTCAGGGAAACGTACGCTTATTATGATCTTCCATTTTGCTCTTTAGGTACTTATTTATTTCATTGTGACAACTCCATTTAATTTCATAATCGATTAATCGGTACTCATATATTGTTTTTATCCAAAAACAGATATTGTTAAAGAGGAGAAGCTTAATCTAGGTGAGTTGTTGAATGGTGATCGTCTTGTTTCAACTCCATATAAGCTTGAATTCCTTGTGGATAAAGATTATGAAATATTATGCAATAAAACGCTTAGCAAAACAGACGTTTCTCACTTCAGAAATGTAATAGAAAAAGATTACTATATGCAATTGTATTACGACGACTTGCCAATTTGGGCTTTTATTGGACAATTTAGTGATGTAAGGACTAAAAAAGGATACATTCTTCACAAACATTTTGAATTTGAAGTTTTGTACAATAAAGACCGTGTTATAGAAGTCAACCTTCGAACAGGTTATGGTTACATGTCAGCAGATTTGACAGAGGAGAAGGAAGTCAACGTTGACTTCACGTATTCTGTTAAATGGAAGGTGACTGAACAACCATTTGAAAATAGAATGGAGAAATATTCTGGTTCTTCAATGTTATCACGTCACATGTCTATACATCAACACTCAATTACATATTCAACTGTCGGAATCTTTGTTATGATCGTTTGCTTGGTGACGTTTTACGTGCTAGTACTCCGCAAAGACATTTCAAAGTACCTTTTTACAAATAAAATAATCACGCATTATGATTTTTTTTGTCGTCTTATGATAATTTCATAATTTTTTTAATTTGATAAAATATGAAAGGTACTCACACGATGTAGAAGAGGATCAAGTGTTGGAAAACCAAGAAGAAACGGGATGGAAGAACATTCATGGTGACGTATTTAGATACCCGCAACATAAGTCGTTACTAGCTGCAGCCCTTGGTTGCGGGACCCAAATGCTTGTAGTGTTAGTATTTCCATTAAATTTTTTGAAAAATACTTTCTTAATTTAAGTTATTAATTAATACGGAGTATTATTTTTCTATTTGATTTTGCAGTATTGTATCAATTCTTGTGACGGGTGTCCTAGGGTTTTTTCCGCCCTATGTTCGAGGAGTATTCTGGAATGCACTTGTTATTGCATATGTTGTTACATTTCTCGTCTCGGGATATACATCGGTTTCTTTCTATTCTCAACTTGAAGGAACCACCTGGGTATGTGAAATTGATAGTGTAAAAAGTGTCGTTGTAGAGACTCTTAAAAAAGTGTCACTAAAAGTATTAAAAAAAAGTGTCACTAAAAGTAAAAAGTCAGTCAGAAAAAGTATCCATGTGTTTTTCACTTTTTCCTACACATGAATGGTAGATATACCTATATATAGTGATAAAAAAAAAAAAAAAAGAGCGTGGGAATAGATTTTCAACCTTTTTGAGTTATGACACAATTTTTTTAATAAAAGTGTCAATAAATCACAAAAATATAACCTTTTGCCGACTCTTTTTAAAAAGTTTCACTATATATAGTGATACGTTAATAATGGTGAGCGCGGTACAGAAACCAAACCGAAACGGATAGTGATGAATTTTCGAAACTGAACCGATTACATGTTTCGGTTCGGTTTGGTTTTAGTCCAGCTTTTTCAGTCCAAATGGTCACCACTATCCGAGGACCGGACCGAATCGACCCGTAACCAATATGACCGAAACTGAAAATCATAAAATTACAAAACCGGAAACCAAAACGATTACATGTTTTCGGTTTCGGTTCCATTCGGTTTCGGTTGGTTTTCTGTTCGGTTTTTTCGGCCCAAATCCTCACCCCTAGATACATATATAATTTCTCGAACTTTTATTCACATAATGAGCTTGAATTTCTGCTTGACAGATGAAGAACCTTTTGCTAACAGGAGGACTATATTCCGGGCCTCTTTTCCTCACATTCGGTTTCAACAACACTGTTGCCATATTTTACAAAACAACCGCCGCATTACCATTAAAAGCAATAATCACATTATCTCTCTTAATCATATTTGTAGCATCACCATTACTTCTGTTAGGAGGAACTGTCGGGAAAAACAAACCGTCAGATTTCCAAGCCCCTTGCAGGACAACCAAATGTGCTAAAGAGATCCCTCATTTGCGTTGGTACAGGGGCCTCATCCCTCAGATGATTTTGGCGGGAATTTTGCCATTTAGTGTCGTTTATATTCAGCTTTATTACATATTCGCGACAGTTTGGGGTCATCGTATTTACACACTTTACAGTATTCTAACTGTAGTTTTCTTTCTGCTTTTGATCATAACTGCTTTAGTGTCAGTTGCATTGACATACTTCCAGCTTGCTGCTGAAGATCATGAATGGTGGTGGAGGTTCGTTAGTTAGTTATTATGTGCAAACCTTTTTTTCCTTAATTAATGTTTATTGTCTAATACTCTAACTAGAATTGTTTTATTTTTTGACACAGGTCATTTTTCTGTGGTGGGTCTACTGGATTGTATATATATGTTTATTGTATCTATTATTATTTCTCGAGATCGGGCATGAGTGGTGTTATGCAAACCTCGTTTTTCTTCGGATATATGGCGTGCGTATCGTATGGTGTCTTTCTCGTACTTGGAAGTGTCGGTTTCCGTGCATCGCTGCTCTTTGTTCGTTACCTGTATGCAGCTATAAAATGTGATTAACACATTTCTTGTGCTTTTCGGCTTTTATAGTAATTACTAGATTATAACCCGTGATTTATCACTATAAATATTACAAATTCAGTAACAGAGTTCGTACTTTTGTAGTAATTATTGTAATATGTAATTGTACGTATATGTATTTTCATACGGTTTTTACTTTTAGTGTTTATTAAGTGAAATATAAGTATTTATATATACATTGTGTTGAGATTAATGAAAATAATCACGATTACCTCTAGAACACTATTATCACTAGCGTAATTTCCTCAATTTCTAGTTTACAAAGATATTTTACAATCGAGTGGGTAGTTGAAATCATCATCATTATATATATGGTTTGTCTAACGTATAAGTCGCAATTAATGAACATAAATTTGTTATTTAAACAGAAATGGTTTTTAATTCATATTAAGGAAATAATAACATTAAATACATCGTAATATATGCCCCTTATTCAAGTATATATATGGAGCAAACATAATCACAATCAATAATTAACATTTAATTTACTGAACAAAATACTTCTCTAACCAAGCTCTGCATCGATTTCAATCATTATATCGTTATGCTCGGTCACCATTGAGCCAACGATATAATGATGCCTGCACTGAGGTATTTGGTCAATTTTGGTCAACTCCTCCTCAGTCAACGACCAGTCAAAGATATCAAGGTTCTGCTTCATCCTTTCTGTATTGAAGCTCTTTACTGCAATACTTACGCCTTGCTCATATAACCATCTTAGAGAAATCTACATGTCAATTACAGAATTCGCGATGTTAGACTTTTGATGTCAAACTATAAGCAATAGCTTTGACTTTAAAAGTCAACTTGCAATTCTCTCCAAGAACATGTGGTTATAAAGTGTACCTGAGCCACTGTCTTCCCTTTAGATTTAGCAATGTCTTGTAGAATATCACATTCCATTACACGGTTATGTCCCCATGCTTTGTTACCGAATGCACCTAACGGGGAGTAAGCCGTGACAAGGATGTCATTCTCTTTGCAAAATTTGTTTAGTTTTTTTTGTTGCCAAAGTGGGTTCATCTCAACCTTACACATAATTAAGGTGATGTTAGTTAGAAATATGACCAAACTATGCCTTAAAGATGTTGTTCAAAACATTTAAGGTAGGAGTAGATGGTCGGTCACCTGGTTGACCACAGGAGGGATTTTGGCAAATGAAAGAATTTGTTGGATAAGTTTTGGATAGAAATTGCTGACACCGATGGATTTCGTGAGTCCGAGATTTTGGCATTCTTCCATGCCTTCCCACACTCCTTTGATGTCGATTGGGACTATGCATTCGTTTGGAAACGGGAATTTTAATTCTTCTTGGATCACCCTGATCGGCCAATGTATGAGATACAAATCCACATACTCTAGTCCCAGATTCCTACATTAGTTTGCAAAAGGTCAACGTGTAGTTTCATATGTCACTACTACACAAAATGATTTTTTGGAACATTTAAAAAGGTATTTTAAAACGTTTTTATATAGAGAAATGATATTTAGTCCTACCATTTGCTCCTACTCATAGTCTTACACATTTGATAGGATGACATGTGTACTCCACTAATTCTCTCTTAATATTATCTCTTGATTTTAACACATGTCTTCATCTAATGAGTAGGACCAAATTGTAGGACTAAATACCATTACTCTTTTATATATTGTTCCCTATGTAACTGTTCCAAAAGAAATTTACTTTTTGGAGCGTTTTAATAATCGTCCCTAAATATTTACTTTTTACGTATGTTTGTAAGCTTTTTTTAACCTGGGTTCCAACTCGCTTTGCGAGCCGACTAATCCCAGAGCGACCACCAGCTTTGCGGGTAGTCCGGAGTCGGCGCAGGAAAACTTAATATAATGTGTATATTTGCAACTGATAGCAAAGCGCGCACACACATACGTCTCATTATAACTATCGATCCAACCAGCTCATTCTGACAGAGTACCGTTCCATTTTCCAATTCAACCGGTCTGGTCTGATTGTCATCTGACCATGAGGTTCAACCTGGTTTTTAAAACACAGGATTTATCCACATCCAAAGTCCAAACTAATACTCGCCATAAAAAGGTATAGAGTTTCCCCACTCCCTTGCATTATCCTTATATGCTGATTCAAAAACATCAACGATTTTGAACCATACGTATTTATAACTTATCACATCAATATTAGCTTTTAAAAACTAAAAAATAATACTTGTTAATTATTAGTAAAATCCAAAAATTATATAACGTTTTTCCTTTTATCTACAAATATTTTCATGTTCAAGTGAAATTTTTTGCAACAAAGTATTCAGATTTTGTAAAACAAATAGGAAAACTTCTTACTGGAGACTCTTCTTGATGGCCGGTAAAACAAGATGGCGTTCAGTGGAATCTGTCACACCCCGCCAAAAGTGGTTTGCGGAAGAACGGGCGTACGACAATCATGAGTAAACATAGCATATGATTATCGTCAACAGTACATGTTTGATAAAAATAATGTCACAAAAATTTAAAGTAAACAAAGTAGTTGAACCAAAACATAGCTTTTAACTAAATTTAGAGGTGACATCTTTACAAAACGAAAGCTTGACTCCAATGCATGTGACTCAATGCTTAGCTTAGATACCTGAAAAACATAAGTAGAAGTATCAACAAAATTGTTGAGTGAATTTACAGGTTTTATAATAAGTTCAATATGTTCCATAGTTTTCGTATGCCAATCATGGCAAAAATAGAGTGATGATATAAAACGTTAAAAAAATAGTATGCTCCAAAAGCAGTAGTAAAAACATAATAGTTTCCGTATGTCATTGTTGGCAAAAATAGTGAGATGATATAAACATTAAAATAGTCTGCTCAAAAGCAGTAATCGTTTTCGTATGCCATCGTTGGCAAAAATTGTGTGATGATATAAATGTTAAAATGACCTGCTCCGAGAACAGGGGCACGATAAAATCACAAGAAGAAACATGTGACGGTGATCCCCCAAAAGGTTAGCTATACCCTTTTGAGTTAAAATCTCGACCCTAAGCCCATAACCAAAACAACAACTTTCAAACGTATTTCACTTTCTGGATATACACTCCACGGGTTCGATAAACATCGTTAGTTAGCGCGACCAACCAAATACGGGGGAGGGTAAGTCTCAGCCAATAGTACTATCTGCATATCCAGGGCCTAGTCACAACTAGCTAATGATTATGTATGTAAGCATATACGCACTTCCATGCACTACATCTAAACCTAGTCCGAGATAAGGATTCGTTGTCAAGTTTCCAAAAATAATTTCATCACAAATAATCGTAAACAGTAATAGTTTATATGTTTTTCACCCCAATAGTAAAATAGTTAAAACGTAAAAAAAAGGTTGTGAACTTACAATCACAATAAGATTTGTTAAATACGATGTGATAAATAACGTAAACATGAAGTTGTTATGTTTTTCACCCCAAAGTTGTAAAACGATATAAAATAGTAAAAGTGGGGCTGTGAACTCACCTGAGTCACGCAAGCTAGTGAATGAATTAAAAGTAGTATAATTATGCAAGTCCAAAATGTCTCTTAACGCCCTAAACGCATGAGAATAAAATATAAGTAGACATCTTTACCGAGTTGTCTATGCTAGTCGTTCACTCAACTAGAATGGTTTCAAAAATTATTATGCGACAAGTGACTGGTTGGTGACCGGAAAATATTAGGTTTCAATTTATTAATAAAAGTTTATAACTATTTGGTACTTATACTTTTGCGTACTTTTATAGGCATGTCGAATGTATAATATACTTTATTTACCGTATATAGTTAAAGTCGTCTTCATATATACCCGGAAAACATGTGTCTTGGTCTGTTGCGGTTCTTATTGCCGAAATACCGTTATTAACTATATAACTTTAAGTTATTTAAAATATATATTTTTATTATTAAATACCTCATTTTTATATTAAGTTGATAAAACATGAAATTTTTATCTATTAAAGATTTTATTTTTCAATTCTAATTATTAGGTATAAATTTAATATCATATAACATTTTTGTGAAATTAATTAATATACTATTTAATAAATTTATATGCTAATTATAATGTTAGTTAGGATACAAATACAAAAAGAAAGGAGTAAAAATTTATGTCAAAACAGTTTATATTTCAATGGGATCATGTATTTTCAGTATTTATTTGTTTTTGTCCAAACGGTTTCTGCATGGGAAGGAAAAACAGTTAATAAGTTGAAAAATGGGTGGCACAGGGTTCGAATACGGGACCTGCCGGATGGAAGGCAGGAAGATAACCAACTGCGCTATGCAGTTTGTTGTTACATTTTCAATTGTTAAAAATATAAAGTGTACGGAAACAGAAGTCAAGGAAAATAAAGTAAATGAAGGAAAACTGGCGTGGAAGAGATTCGAACAGGCGACCTATGGGTTGCGTGTGAGAGTGATAGCCAGCTCGGTTAAGCCTGTTTCTTGTAAAATTTCTATTTTCATCATATATATAAATGTACGCACAGTGAAAAATATAAAATATTATATTTATAGTATATATATTTATATATATTTAGTTATTCATTTATTTATTTATTGGTTCCAACCCAATTACAAAGTATATCTATTACATGTTTTTCCAAGTCCAATTATATAATTTCAAGATCATAGAATTATAGTCCAAAGGTGTCATTTTTCGGATTTTAAGCTATTTAGCCAATGTTTTCTTTGGGATAATGTTAAAGTCTTGTCTTAACATATTTTTGAGATGTATTAAGTGAGTGAACCTCTACTAGCATAAACATGTAAAATATGGAGATGTATTGAACAAGGATGTGGAATCTCACAATGCTTTAGATATGAGTGTATTGTGACTTAGATGAACTCTCCTTCTCCTAAAAGGCACCCAAAATAGATGGATCTTCTTGGAAGTCTTCTTGAAATGATGTAAAAGATAAGCATGTTAAGATATGAAAGCAAGGAATGATATAAAACTCAACAACAACACTTACACTAAAAGAATGGTGAAAACGAATTTTTGGGCAGCACTTCTCCTTAGATTTCGGTGATATTTAAGCTTTCAAATGGCTATTTTTATGATGGAATGTGGTAGAGAATGTTCTCATGGTGATATGGAGCTTTGAATCACTCCATTTGGAGCTAAAATGAGTGAGATATGGTATTTGGAAGTTGGAAATGTGGGTGATGGTTACATGGCCGAATTTCTTGGATAAGAGGGAGTTTTTGGAAATGTGTTGGGTGGTGAATGACCACATGAAGTCAATCAGTTATATTTAAGGAGTGAGGGAAAGATATGAACCAAAAGTCTTCTCAAATCTCTACACAATCTCTTGCTTGACTTTTGTTTAAGCAAGAAAGTACAATAATGTCTAGAAAAGTGATGGGCAAACAAAAGAAAAGTGTGTGGATGTGATGATGTTCGGCAGTAGGGAGGCAAGAAGGAGGGAAAAGAGGACAATAGGATATGGTATAGATACATGCTAGGTAAAGAGGTAAAAGAAATTTTAAGTATGGTTAATTTAAATGGATTGAATTATATGCATGTGTGGAGATGTCTACTAAGCAAAGAAGAGGGGGAAAGAAATTTAATAAACATTGATAAGTTATAAGGTATTAGAGTGGTGTCGGATATAAATTTTTACTTGTTAAATTATATAGATCTCCTTTATAAGCAACTTAGATTTATATGGATTATTGGTTAATAATATTATATCTTACTAATCTAAAAACAATTACATAAATACTCATTTATGAAAAATATAAAATCCTGATCACCAACAATCGAGATTACGATATATTTGGTTTTTGGTGTATTTAACAATACCGAATTATTTGAATCAAATATGAGACTCAAGTATGAATTGCATGTGTGCTAGATTTTTAAAATGATAGAAATGAATATTATTAATGATTAATTGAACAATGTGGGTTTGGCTTACCATTGACGAGTACTGTTGAATCTCAACTCGTCGTGGACGGAACGTCTCCTCGTTAGTGCGTCGGAACCTGAAACAAGCAGAAACTCTAGTCAGAGGCCTTTTGGGGATCGTTCCCAAAAGACACTCCGATGCCTAAGTAAGTATCGATATGACGGTAGTGATTGACAAGGGGTTAGTGATTGAAGAGTAAGGGACTCGGCGCCGGGGGAGAGTATTGAATGTCTACAGTAATTAATGCGAGGTGTAGTAAATGTGATGAGGATTGCGTACCTGTTTTGATTGCTAAGTCCCTCATTTATAGCTAGTTAAACGGGCGGGAAAAGCAATGAAGGAGATGAGCGGGATAATTGGTTGCATGGTTTTATCCGCCCCATCTGAATAGTCCGTCAGTTAATAACGGAGAATCGAACCTTTGGTCCGATAGGCAAAGTATTGGCCTCTTGTCAAGACGTTTCCTTCGCGCCGCCCTTAATTAATGCTCATGTGGTTCCACGCCGGTTATCCTTTTAATCCGGACACGCTACCATATTCCTTGGGAATAGGCTGCAATGATCTAAGTTTGTCGTCTTCTGGCTTCCTGTACATGCACCTTCCGTCTGTTCCTTCCTGTGCATGCTCGTTTCGTTGAACGTAGTATAGTTCATCAAGTCCCCTTAGTTAAGATTGACTTCTCCGCTAGCAAGTTATTCTTAACTGCTTAGCTTTTCGTTCCTATCATATACATTTATATTTAAAAAAGAAAATATTACCGTTAGGCCATCATGTTACCGTTATCTTTCGACCAAGTTTTTTGACCGTTATACGTCATTTCAACGTATCTTGCCTCTTAAACTTCCTTCCCCTACATATTCTCCTCAACCTGACGTTCTAAAAAGACACTTGATTTTCTCTTCGCATCGTTTCTTTCTTCTAAATTCCTGATTTTCTCCCCACTTTTCCCCTATCTTTTTTTTTTTTATCGGTAATCATCATGAGAAAAGATAAATCATCCAAAGATAAGACAGAGAAAATCCCAAAAGAGATGAAAACCGCTCAAAACATACACTCAACCTTTTCCGCCGCCGATCTTCATCGAATTACCACCGAATATTACATCGATCAGCGCTACAAGCTTCTTTTACCGCAAGAAAATGATACCATACGCTCCGCTCCCGCTGGTTATGAGCCGGTTTACTTTCAGTTCTTGCTTGGGGGATTACGATTTCCCGTTGACCCCTTCATTCTTGCTGTCCTGCAAAACCTTGGTCTGCACATTGCGCAGCTTGCTCCGAACTCCCTCCGTAAGGTGATCGGCTTTATTATGCTTTGCCGATCGCTTGGGATTCCTCTTTCTATTCCACTGTTCCGCTTTTTTTACACTGTCACCGGTCGCGGTGATTGGGCCGTGTTTGCTCACCGCCCGGGCCAACATGATTGCATTACTGGGCTTCGCGATTCGATTCATGGGTGGAAGTACAACTTTTTTTACATCGATCGTGCCGCCTTTAACAACATCGAACTTCCCTGGGGAAAAGCTTCAGGAAGGGGAGCCGACCCTGTACCTGAACTTTCTGCAGAAGAGCGTACTTATGCGGACAAGATTTCTACCTTAACCGTTGAGTGGGAGGATCCGGATGAGGCCTTCCTAGGCATGGCTGATCTTAGCCCGTACTACTTTCATCGCGACGTGAGGGCTACGTGGAAAATTAATGACCGAAACGTTCCGCTACTGGAGCGTTTGCAGATGAAAAAGGGGAACCCTCCTGAAGGTAACGTGGTTGTGGAAGAAGTTGATCGTGTGCCGTTTCTTCCACCGACGGAAGAAGACCAAAGTTCTGAGGCCACGGTTGATCTTTCCCGAACCGAAGATATCCCGGTGTCTGGTCCTGAGTTTGGTTTGGAAGATACGATGATCCCTGACTCGCAGGTCGAACATCGTAGAACCCCAAAGACCCGATATGTTCGTAATATTTCCGCCACCGAACGAGGGGGAGGGAGCAAAGTACGTAAAACTCGCGAGGAAAGTGAAAGCTAGCTATCTAGGCGGCGCCGCATTGATCTTGAAGGTATTTGCCTCCTTTACCTTATTCTTTCCGTTTCCTTTTTTTTATTATATATATATATATATATATATATATATATATATATATATATATATATATATATATATATATATATATATTTTTTATTATATTTTTTTTTTTTTAAAAGACGAAGCGTTACTAAAAAATATATTTCTTCCTCTTTTTTGCAGTCGGTTTATCCGAATGTATAATTGTTTCCGATGTTAATGCGACCCTTTCCCCTGTTGTGGATCCTACACCCGTTGTTTCTTTCAAATCCCCCACGTTTGTTCCGCTCCCTCTTGTGTCGACCAGCACTTCTGTTCCTGCACCTCGTTCCGGAGCCTCGATGTTCAGAAGGCTTCTTGCGACTGCGTCTAGCAGTTCCGCTATTGCTATGTTCGAGAGTCAACTGTTCAGCTCCGGAGCTGCTACATCCTCTATGGTCGGGGAACCTCGTTCACCCCAATCAGCACGAAGTCACTAATCACTCCTTCCTTTTCCTTCCACGGGTATGTAATTTATACTAAACACCTATATTTATTTTGCTTACTTTTTTCTTCCTCTCTGTAGGTGAAACAACACGCACCGTTGGGCCATTCATTAGCGTCACCGCCCCTGAAGCGCCAAAACGAAGTGCTCCCTTTGGTCGATTGGATCCTCCCCGAATCCGTACTCCTGCTATCCTTTCTGCTCCCCCGGAAGCTTCCTTTCCTTTGAACTTCGAGGGTGTCTCCGACACTTATTTGTTCTCTCGGACAAAATCCGGACTCCTAGGCTCTGTTGAGCTCTTATCCGAGCTCCAGTCTCGGAACACCCGTCGCGAACAACATTTTGCGAAGCAAGGATTTGAATTTGAACGCATCTCGTCGTTAATGAAGTCTCTTCAAAGCTTGTATGATGAAGAAGTGAAAAAGAGAGAACAACTTTTAAAGGATCGAGAGGAGAGCAAAAAAGCTCTCGAAGATTCGCGGATACAATTGTCTGGGTTAGAGAAACAGCAGGATGCTTCATCTGCCAGAATCGCCGAACTGGAATCTGCCTTGATGGAGAAGGATATTTGTTTGAAAGAGGTGGAGCAGCAATGCTCAGACCTGCGTGCTGAGAATGAATCACTTAAGTTGGAGACTGAGATGCAGGAGGGCATGTTATCTTCCAAGCGTGATGACATAGCTTGGCTGCTCCGGAAGGGTATTCCCGGAACTATTGAGGTGTTTCTTAATTCCAGCGAGTTTGTTCAGAAGAATTCTTCTCTTCAAAGGGAGAGCGTCCGTTACGGCCAATATCAAGGGTGTCTGGATATGCAAAGAGCGTACCCTGACTTGTTGAAAGATGCTCGCCTTGTCCATGATTATCCCGAAAGTCAGGCTGCCGTTGTTAGCAAATTTGGCGACTTGGTTTCACCCCACTATTCCCTTATTGACGAGCTTGAAAGTGGAGTTGTGAGCCTGACCGATCTAAAGAATCTTGTAACAAAACCGTCTTCCGGACCGGAAGGGGTGGGTGAAAGTTCCACCCGTCAGGATGAACCTTGAGCCAAGAAGCTACCCGCTTTTCTTTTGTTTGTGATCGTCTTTGTTGTTCCTTTGTATTTTGTTAGTAGTTTTTTTTTTGTATCGCAACATAAGCCTCTTTTGTTAACTAAACGATAATATTGTTTGTAATCGTCCCAAGTGTTTAAGGTATTTTCCTGTTTGTGGATGCTAATTCGCAGTATGTTTGTTTTTTTTGTGTTGCAATGTATATACGTGTTTATTTTGTTTCGTTTATATGCTTTATTGTCTTTTAGCGAGGCGTCCCCCACTTAGACTTGTAAGCGTTTTATTCGTTCGTATTTCGATCGTCCGGCATCCGTCCGGCTACAGGAGCGAGGTTTCCTTCAGGAATGCCTCCTCCTGCTCATAGCTATGAGTTATTGCATTGTTATTTACTTAATTAAAGATAAATATGCATTTCACGAAACAGTTGGTACAACAACGTTTAAACGAGAAGACTTTTCGCAAGGCTTTGCTACCACTTAACACATTTCGACTGCACCTAGTGGTCCTTTTATCAGGACGTTACTTCTTGAAAAATAAAGAACAAAACATCTTAAAAGTGGAACTTTCGTAAATTCCTCATATTCCATGTTCGTGGAACTGTTGCACCTTCCATCGTCTCCAAGATGTATGAACCGTTCCTGCGCGCTTCCTTCACCCTATATGGGCCTTCCCAATTTGGGCTTAACTTTCCTGGCTTATAGTACAAACTTGCTTCATTCTTCCGCAATACCAGATCATGCTTCCGTGAGTAGTTTATACGCCGCTTGTCGGGTTGCTGCATCCTCTCTTTTTTCCTGCACCAAATCAAGATTGTATCTCAACGCTTCTTCGTTTCCTCCCAATTGGAAATTGGCCACTCTAGGGGATGGTATTAGCACCTCTATCGGTATTACCGCTTCCGTTCCGTAGACCAAGCAGAACGGGGTATCCTTCGTGGAACTTCTTTCTGTGGTACGGTAAGCCCACAAAACACTCTGTAATTCATCAACCCATGCTCCTCCGGACCTATCCAGACGCTTTTTCATTCCCTTCACAATGGTTCGATTGGTGACTTCCGTCTGCCCATTTGCCTGGGGATGAGCTACGGAAGTAAAATTTTGGTGAATACTTGATCGCTCACACCAAGCCCGGAAAGGATTGTTGGCAAACTGCTTCCCGTTATCACTGATAATCGTCCTGGGGAGACCGAAACGACAAACGATTTGCTTCCATACGAACTTTATGATGTTTGCTCCTGATATGCATGCTAATGCTTCGGCCTCCACCCACTTTGTGAAGTAGTCTACTGCTACTACCATGAATTTCAAATTTCCCAGAGCCCTTGGGAAAGGACCTACAATATCGATTCCCCACTGGCAAAACGGCCACGGGCTATGGATGCTTGTAAGGTTTACGGGAGGTGTTGCCGGGACGTTTGAATACGCTTGACAATTTGGGCATTTTCTAACGTATTCCTCCATGTCTTTGGACATCTTAGGCCAGAAATATCCAGTTCGGAGCAATTTTTGGGTTAGAACCCGTGGCCCCGAATGTGAGCCGCATACCCCTTCATGCATTTCCTTCATTGCCTCCTTCGCTTCTTGTTGACTGAGGCATTTTAGCCATGGTGTGGAGAAGCCTTTGCGGTATAACCTTCCCTCCCGGATCGTGTACCTGCTGGCATTCATCCTTACCTTTCGTGCTACTTCCGCTGCCTGAGGGAGCGTTCCGTCCTCCAAATATTGCCTTATTGGCGGCATCCAACATTCAGTATCACTCTCTGTTTCGGACACTTCTTCCCCTCCCTCTATGCTTCTTTTGGGCAAGATTTCGACCAGGACTTCCTTTGTCAGGTATTGGTATAACATAGATGCCATTTTGCTTAAGGCATCAGCCTCTTTATTCTTACTTCGAGGTACTTGACTGATTTTGAACTTTTCGAATTTAGATATTGCCCCTTTAGCCTTTTCTAAATACCTCTTCATGTGCATTTCCTTGGCTTCGTATGTTCCATTTACTTGATTGACGATCAACATGGAATCTGCGAATGCCTCTATGTTTTTTATTTCCATAGATTTTGCAAGGCCGAGACCCGCCAGCAACGCTTCGTACTCCGACTCGTTGTTTGAACATTTAAAGTCAAAACGTAAAGCATACGTTGTTTTTTCCTCGTTCGGTCCTGTGATCACGACCCCTGCACCGCAGCCATCAACACTTGCTGCACCGTCCATATGTAGCTTCCACCATTTTTCACCGGAAGGACTTTCCTCCGTACTCAGCACTACCGCTTCTTCCGGCATTTCGACCAAAAAATCCGCTAGTGCTTGACCTTTAATGCTTGGCCTAGGCTTAAAAGCTATATCGTATTCGCCCAACTCTATCGCCCATTTCGTCATCCTTCCTGATCGTTCCGGCCGGAGGAGGATATTCTTAACAGGCTGATTCGTTAGTACCGTAATGGGATGGGCTTGGAAATATCTTTTCAACCGCCTTACGGAGTACACTAGTGCAAGAATAAGTTTCTCTATCATGGCGTAATTGAGCTCCGGTCCCTGGAGGGCTCTGCTAAGGAAGTAAACAGGGATCTGTTTCCCTTCCCTCTCCGCGATGAGAACCGAGCTGATTGCCTCGTTGTTGGTGGATAAATACATGACGAGGGGTTCCTTTTCAACCGGGCTTGCCATGGTTGGGAGGCTTCTGAGGTGTTGCTTTAGTTTTACGAAAGCTTCTTCGGCTTCCGGGCTCCATTCGACGTTTCCTTTTTTGGTGCACCCGTGCAGAGCCTTAAAGAAAGGTATTGATTTTTCTGCGGACTTAGCCAAGAAACGTCCCAAAGCCGCAAGCTTTCCGTTCAGACTTTGGACATCCTTCATCGTTCGCGGAGTATTCATCCGGATCAACCCTTCCACCTTATCCGGATTGGCCCGTATCCCCTTCGAGGTGACCAGGTGCCCCAAGAACCTCCCCTGACTCATTCCGAACGAGCATTTTTTGGGATTTAGTTTCATGTTGATCTTCAGGAGTTGCAACAAGGTTTCCTCTACGTCCTTGATTAGATTTTCGTCTTCCTTGCTTTTGATGACCATGTCATCGACGTATACCTCCAGGTTCCGTCCCAGTTGCCCCTCAAATGCCTTATCTACCAATCGCTGATAGGTGGCTCCGGCATTCCGGAGCCCAAACGGCATTTTGGTATAACAAAACGTTCCCTTGGCGGTGTGAAACGCCGTTTTCTCTTCGTCTTCTCGGGCCATTTGTACTTGATGATATCCCTTGTATGCATCCAAGAACGACTTCCACTTATATCCTCCTAAAGATTCAACCTTCTGCTCTATTTCTGGGAGAGGGTAGCTATCTTTTGGGCATGCTTTATTCAGGTCTTTGAAGTCTACGCACATCCGCATGGACCCGTCCCCTTTTTTGACTAACACCGGGTTAGCTATCCACTCCGGATACTGAGCACTCCGAAGCACCCCCGCCGATACCAACTCACTAACCTCTTTATTGATCACTTCGTTCCGTTCAACGGCCATCCCACGCTTATACTGCTTTACCGGTGCGAACTCTGGGTTGACGTTGAGGTGGTGTTCTGCCGTTGTCCAGAGGACGCCAGTCATGTCTTTCGGCTCCCAAGCGAATGCCCGCTCGTACTTCCTTAACAGATTTCCCAACTTTTCCTGTAAATCGGAAGGTAAGTCTCCACCGATCTTTACTTTAGTATCTGGGTATTTCGGGTTGACCACCAGTTGTATTTCATTTTGTTCCGTCCAACTATCTTGGTGCGTCACACTGTTACATTCTAACGGAGGCATAGGCATGCTTCGAACCGTGATGACCCCTTTTTCCGAGGGAAATTTGAGTAAACCGTGAATGGTCGACGGAATAGCCTGGAACTGCCAAAGGCCGGTCCTCCCCAGAATAGCGTTATATCGGGAGGGAGCCTCTATTACAATGAATTCGGCCAGAACCGTCTTGCTGCGGCTACCTTCCCAGTCAGTCAACGTAAGGGGTAGGTGTATCTTTCCTCTGGGCCACACTGACTGTCCTGCAAAACCCACTACCGTTCCGTTGGCTGGTTTGAGCAACGATTTGATATCGACAGCGAACTTATCAAAGCAGTGGCCATACATAATGTTGGCAGAGCTTCCGGAGTCTACATAGATCCGACGAACCATTGCCTTGGCTATTACTCCAAAGATGACCAACGGCTCTGTTCCCACATACCCTTCAGGGACAGGCTCCCCTCTACCGAACTCCACCGCTCCTCCTTTCCTTTTTCCCCGACATGGGTTCGACATTTCTTCTTCTAACACAAATATTTCGGTATTATATACCGCACCCTCTTTCTTGGCCGGGGGTTCAGCTACGACCACCTCCGACCTTCCTTTGACTTGCCCGCTCTTCTCCCTCTTATAACTTTCACATGAAGCTGTTGCGTGACCCATGATCTTATGAAACTCACAATATGCGTTCGGGTCCCTAGGGTACCGTTTTCTTGTAATCCTTCCTTCAGTAGGCCTATGAGTATCGGAAGCCGTATATGCTTCCTGCTTGGGGGAGCCATATCGTTCGTGAGAGAACCTTCCTTCTTGAGGACGCCCTCGATACACGGATTTTGCGGCGTACCCTGGCCGGAAACCGCCTTTGGCTTTCACACCAACCTTAAACGATCCGGAACTCCCTGCTCCTTTCTTTTCTTGTGCTTCGAAACGCAGCTTCTCCGCACTTTCCTCTTCTTGCTTAAGAACTTTGTTTACCGCGTTAATCATGTCGTCCGCTTTCACAAAGTCTCTTTTCGACAACTCTCTGAACAACTCTCCTTCCCGGAGCCCGTAAGTGAAGGCTGCTATTATGAGCGAGTCTTCCCGTACGGGCATCTTCCGACTTTGTTCATTGAATCTTTTGAAGTACGACTTATTAGATTCCCCTTCCCGTTGCCGGCACGCCATTATTGACTGGGACTTCTGTTGGTACTTCTTTTGTTGTATAAAGCTGTGACTGAACTGTGCGACAAGCTCTTCGAAGCTAGCTATGCTTCTCTGGGGCAGACTGGACAACCAATATCTTGCCGAGCCTTCCAACGTTCCTGCGAAATAGAGACACCACAACTTCTGGTCCATCGGTATCATTTTGACGGCCCACCGGAAGCTAGCGACGTGGTCATCAGGGTCTCCGGTTCCATCGTAAGACTTGACCCTCGGCCCTTTGAGTCCCGGGGGAATAGGCATCTCGTTAATGTCGTCAGTGAAGGGTGACCGGAAACTCCGGGACGACAGAGGATGGTACTGAGCAGAACCCTCCGATTTTTCCGGGGTTCGCTCCCTTCGTCCCTCTAACGTCCGTTCTCTTTGCCTCCCCGACGTTCGTTCTCTCCGCCTTTCCGGAGTTCGCTCTTTCCGCCTTTCCGGAGTTCGTTCTTTCCGCCTTTCCAGAGTTCGTTTGTTCCCTTCACGTCCGGACTCCTGGCTTCGAGCCTGAGCCGGAGGAGTTTTTTCCTTGTAAACTTCTTCTGCCGACTCCTCTTCCTCAGATTCTTCGCTGGAAAAGGTTAGAGTCCTTCCGACTCCGCTTGTTCCTTCCGTCATCCTTTTTCTACTCTTCTCCAATTCTCGTAGCTTTCGAAATTTACAGAAAAGATTGAATTCCCTAACTTCTTCTTCCGTCGGGTCATCCTTCCCGGGCTTCTCAGGAGGAGGACACGTCATGGCATTGACAACGACTGATGCGGGTAGAGGGGGGGTGGGATCACCTCCTAATAACGTCGGGGGCTGATTTCTTCCTTCCGGAGTTGAATCGAGGGCCATTTTGTTCGTGGTCCCACGGATGGCGCCAAATGTTGAATCTCAACTCGTCGTGGACGGAACGTCTCCTCGTTAGTGCGTCGGAACCTGAAACAAGCAGAAACTCTAGTCAGAGGCCTTTTGGGGATCGTTCCCAAAAGACACTCCGATGCCTAAGTAAGTATCGATATGACGGTAGTGATTGACAAGGGGTTAGTGATTGAAGAGTAAGGGACTCGGCGCCGGGGGAGAGTATTGAATGTCTACAGTAATTAATGCGAGGTGTAGTAAATGTGATGAGGATTGCGTACCTGTTTTGATTGCTAAGTCCCTCATTTATAGCTAGTTAAATGGGCGGGAAAAGCAATGAAGGAGATGAGCGGGATAATTGGTTGCATGGTTTTATCCGCCCCATCTGAATAGTCCGTCGGTTAATAACGGAGAATCGAACCTTTGGTCCGATAGGCAAAGTATTGGCCTCTTGTCAAGACGTTTCCTTCGCGCCGCCCTTAATTAATGCTCATGTGGTTCCACGCCGGTTATCCTTTTAATCCGGACACGCTACCATATTCCTTGGGAATAGGCTGCAATGATCTAAGTTTGTCGTCTTCTGGCTTCCTGTACATGCACCTTCCGTCTGTTCCTTCCTGTGCATGCTCGTTTCGTTGAACGTAGTATAGTTCATCAAGTACAAAATATATTTCCGATTTCCGAGGGTTGTCACAGAATCACACCACAGCTTGGTAGTAATAAAAAGCTCCGATCGAGACTTGATGAGACCCGATTTCAGAGCTTCTGCAATGGCTTCCCCAACAGATTTCTCGGTGTGGTAGAGTGCTGCTGTGTCAAAATGACGATAACCCACTTTTATAGCTTCAATTATTGTCGATGGCCTCACCGCATCAATGCCTGCAACACTTGATTCGGTTGCTGTGCCCAACGCAATCACCGGAATTGGCCGACGACCATCGGAAGAGTTTATCATCGTCTCCGGGACACTTGCCATCTTTTTCTATTTTTCTTTAATTCGGAATTGTTTTACACGGATTTAAATGATAATTCTTGTGGGAATAACAGTACTATTTTATTTTTTATATTTTTTTTTATGTATACGGAGTATTGATTTCATTTATTTTAATAAAGTAAAGGGGGCAAGACGTTTTTGTTTGTGTTCAAGGTTTTTTATATAAATTGATGACCGATATTAATTTGTATACGAAACAAAATAGTATTAGTTAGACAATGAGGGGACGCACCTTTCTGATTTAGTATGCGATTAGTTGTAAATAATAAGACAAGTATATGAAAACGATCGTGATAATTATATTCATTACAATTCGAATATGAAAACGACCGTGATAATTATATTCATTTCCAAACGATTGAGGAAATCGCATTTGAAAACTAAGGGGGTGTTTGGGAAAGCTTATTTAGAGGGGCTTATGGCTTATAAGCTTATACAAGCCTTAATAATCCATTTTTAAAGGGATTATTAAGGCTTATATAAGCTCATAAGTCATAAGCACCTTTAAATAAGCTTTCCCAAACACCCCCAAGTGTTTGTACTTTGTCAATTTTGGCATTCGAAAATCGAAATGGATGATGCGTTTGTGTTGAGTAGTACTGGTTGTAATAATAGTTGAGGGAGTTTAATTTAAATAATGTAATTTTAGTATGCTTAGTATATCACAAAAAACTTCTCGTTTCATTTTGTCATAAATTTTAAGGTAATAGTTAGTGGTGGAGTTATTGGTAATAATTTTGATTAAAATATATGATTGATTTGAAGAGAGAAAGATAGTTAGTGGTAAGGTCCTTAGTAATAATAATATTTTATTATGTTGAGCCCATCAAATATAAGAAATGATAAGTTTTTTGTGAGACAATAATTTAGGGTGTAATATGAAGTTTTTTGTGGGACGGATGAAGTATATACTTCCTCCGTTTCAAAATAAGTTATACAATTTCTATTTTGAATTTTTTCAAAATAAGTTATACAATTTCTCTTTTGAATTTTTTCAAAATAAGTTATACATTTTGAAAACCTTCCTTATTTGACAAAAAGTATTGAGACTTATATCCACTAACTACCTCATTTAATAAAGTGAAATAACACATTTATCCTTATTTTTACTTCTAAACATCATTAAATCCACTTTAATCAAAATATGTGTGATCCATCATCTAATAACTATCTAAATTAATTTCATTAATATTCATTATATTATTTTGCCGAAATAAACTGTACACTTATACTTATTTTGAAACCAAGGAAGTAAGTATTAGGCTAATTTTATGTACCTAACATTTCTTTTCACTTAATGATTTAAAGTAAATCTAATCACACCTAAGTAAGTATTAGGCTAATTTTAGGAATGTGAAGTCCAATTCAAAATATATTCAATCTTTTGTGAAAAACACATTTCCTACAAATTAAACATCAATGGAAAATTGAAAACATAGCTTTTGCTAAATAACCATCCGTTTTGCGACCCACCGGTGCATCTATAAAGTGTGACTAGCATTTACGTTTCGATATAAAATTCTTTTCACGACCAAATTGATCGGTGGCGGACCCAGAGAAAAAGTTGAGGGGTGTCACCGGTTGCACATTTTTTTCTCAGGGGTTGCACATACACTAATAAAAAGAAAATTTAAAAATTTTAACACTATTTTTACACTATTCGGAAAAGTTTCAGGGGTTGCACGGGCAACCCCAGGCACCATACTAGGTCCTCCCCTGAAATTGATGATATATTATTAAAGTATATATCCATAGCAAAATCATAATCAATAATTAACATTCAATTTAATTTTACTGAACAAGAATACGTCTCTAACCAAGCTCTGCATCGATCTCAGCCAGTATATCGTTATGCTTTTTCACCATTGTGCCAATGATATAAACATGTCTGTGCTGCGGTATTTGGTCAATTTTGTTCAACTCCTCCTCGGTCAACGACCAGTCAAAGATATCAAGGTTTTGTTTCATCCTTTCTGTGTTGAAGCTCTTTACTGCAATACTTACGCCTTGCTCGTATAACCATCTTAGAGAAATCTACATGTCAATTATAGAGTATACTTAGTACTTAAACTCTCATAAATATGTTTGACTTTAAAAGTCAACTCTATAAGAACATGTTGTAAAGAGTACCTGAGCCACTGTCTTTCCTTTGGATTTGGCAATGTCTTGTAGAACATCACATTCCATTACACGGTTATGTCCCCATGCTTTATTTCCGAATGCACCTAACGGACAATAAGCCGTGATAAGGATGCCATTCTCTTTGCAAAATTTGTTGAGTTTTTTTTGTTGCCAAACCGGGTTCATTTCGACCTTCAAATCGAATTGAAGTGATGTAAGTTACACCAAAATTGCATAAATATGTAATATAGGTTGGTCATTTTTCATAGGTAAATGTCATAGAATATATACTTTCAGGGTCGTTGGGCCCTGGGCAAAATTATAAAAATGGGCTCCTCTAAAGTAATTTTTTCCCATATAACTTAAAAATATCCGCCAAATTATAAGTAACACCCCAATCCCCAAGTAAAATGTCCGGATTGAACCTTGAAGTCTGCATATTTTCAATATTCCGTTAGACTTACCTTGATTCAAATGAGTTTACATATATGTATACATGAGTTGATTTTTCGGAAAGTAGGCCCTAAATTTTGTGGGCCCTGGGCGACCGCCCTGTCGCCCATGCCGAGAGACGGCCCTGTATACTTTGCAAAATGGTACGTATTGGTAATTATACTAACTTTTACACTATTTGGTAATTAAGTTTGTCTTGTCCCGGCATTTATATATGAAAATTTAAGGGGTTTTTTGCCCTAGTCTCGTTAATTAATATAATTTTAAAGGTTTGTCTAATTTATGTAATAAGGCATGACATAAGACATATTTAATGAGTTATTTCCTAAAATTATGTCAATAACTATCAACAACTCCATTTTTTTAATCAATTTATTAGATGTATTTTCAATTATTAAGAAAATTAGTAACTTGATAAATGTGTTTTATCTAGGGTTGAGCATTTGGGGCGAAAAAACCCTGAACCGAATCGAAAACCGACCGAACCGAACCGAAACTGATAACATGTCATCGGTTCGGTTTCGAAATTTCATCGTTTTCGGTTTCGGTTCGGTGTTCGGATAAGGATGAACATTTGGCCTAAAAAACCGAACCGGACCGAACCAAAACCGAAAACATGTGATCGGTTTCGGTTTTGAATATTCAGCGTTTTCGGTTTCAATTTCGGTTCGGTTTTGGACCGCACTCACCCCGTAGTTTTATCTCATTCCCTTAGGGCATGATTTAGACAAACATTAATTTTAATTTCTAAATTAACATGTTCTTAAAATTTTAAAGATTAAATACCATATAGGGTTGGAAAAAGCATAATTACCAAAGAAGAACACTTTAAATTGCAAATTATATTTGACATTTGCCCAAATTGTTTATAAGAAATATAGTGTGCTCTCACTCCAAAAAAGAACTCGACTTCCAAAATTTCAAGATAAAAGATTGGACTTTCAAAAACATTATTTAGCAACCAGTTACGGAGTACGACTTGGAAATTGACTTAATAGTAATTTTAATCATGTTGACTTATGATGTGGTGCTAACCAAACTATGTTATATGAAAACCGATTAAGTTAAAGCATATACCTATAAAAATAACGTTTTTGAAAGTTGAATCCTTTTCTTGAGTAGAAAAATACTAAGTTCTCGTAAATAGAAATATGACCAAACTATGTTACCTTGCAATTTATGATTTTTTTTATGCCTTAAAGATGTTTCAAAACATATATAAGGTAGGAGTAGATGGTCGGTCACCTGGTTGACCACAGGAGGGATTTTGGCAAATGAAAGAATTTGTTGGATAAGTTTTGGATAGAAATTGCTGACACCGATCGATTTTGCGAGTCCAAGATTTTGACATTCTTCCATGCCTTCCCACACTCCTTTGATATCAATCGGTACTATGGAATCGTCTGGAAATGGGAGTTTAAATTCATCTAGGATCACCCTGATCGGCCAATGTACGAGATACAAATCTACATATTCTAGTCCAAGATTCCTACATTAGTTTGCAAAAGGTCAATCTGTAGTTTAATTTGTTTTTGTAAAGTTACGTGAATGTATTTTGTTAGTTAATTAAATTAAACATATTACTATCATAAACTAGAAAAATTGGGTTTGTAAACAACATTGATTAATCGAATTCGATATATAATAACTATGAAAGTGTAGAAGTTTACAAACTCATGGATAACTTATGTGAATATATTTTGTTAGAATTAGGATAACAAAACGGACTGTGAAGATTTAATTGGATATAATATATTTTTTTCATAATTCTTATTTATGGTGGGCCCCTCATATGGAGAGATTGTAGCCATAAGGTAAGGTCCTCTTGATGCAGTACAAACACTGTGTGAAAGAAAAAGATGAGAAGTAAAGAGAAAAGAAGAGATATTAAGAGAAAAATATTTTCACTTTTTGTGTTCTCGGGTTGGATAGAAAAGAAAAGAAAATTATCATTTTTTGTGTTCCTGAGTTGGAGAGGAGAGAAAATAGTTTACAAACTTACAATTTTATCCTTAAAATATAAATAAATTAGGAAATGTTAAGGGTACTTTGATAATTGCAAATATTTTTAAAGAATTAAATCTTCTCTTCTCTTCTCTCCAAATCTTCTCACTTTTGGGAGGAAGATTAGGAGAGAAAAAATGCTCCAAATTTCCTTCCTCTTCTCTTCCTTTCTTTCATAAAAAAAACTCTGGAAAATAATACAATTTTTATTTCTCTTCATTTCCTTTCTCTTCTCTTGAAATTAAAACTCGGGAACACAGTGAAAGTGTCCCACTCCCTCCCTTGCATTATCCTCACATATTGATTCAAAAACATCAACGATTTTGAACCGTACGTATAGCCATTGTTTACAAGATTTTTTTTCTTCTTAATTTTGCCACACTCATTTTGTCTTGCTTATTTTTATATTTATTAAATTTATAAGTTAAATTATTCTCAAATCATGTAAATTTCATTTTGTAAAGGTATTTTCGTTATAAGTATTTTCAGGGGTGGCCGAGCTTATACTCGTGATGTACGCGATTTAATCGTGGTCGAGACCGTTATCGAACATTCCCCTAATCATCTAATAATTATTTACCAATGGAGGGATCGAACACATGACCTTTAGGAGGTCATTTAAAAATTCTTACCAATTACCACTAAGCCGCAACCAGGTTAGTTATTTATACTAAAAACTAACCTTGTTGTCCAATGGCTAGCTATAAAAACATAAACCAAATGTTAAGTAGTATTTGTATAAAACTAAAATTATGTGATCTTCAATAGTAGGTTTATTAATATAAATCTGTATAAAACTAAATTATTGCATCTCCAATAATCCTTTTGGTTGTAGTTGAAAATTAATTCTTTTATTAAAGATTACCAATAATTATAAAAACTACAAACTACCAACCACCACTGATCATTTTCTAAATTTTCTTCCACGCAATCAATGATGTATTGAAAAATGCTAGTATGAGAAAGATAACATGACTTGTTGGTATTAATGCTCTATGAATACAACAATGATATCTCAAGTTGTCAAAACGAGATATATAAAAGTGAGATGTAGATAATTATATTTTTATCAAGAATTCAAAAGTACTTTCTAAAAAACCTCTTGTAAAAGTGGGTGGTGGAAAAAATATATTATGATGTCATGAGTAGTATGCAAGGTGTGTAAAAATGTTTTTCCTTTTATCTACAAATATTTGCATGTTCAAGTGAAAGTTTGTCAAGAAAAAAACTTACACCATGATTAAATAAATAGTTTTGCTAATAATAGTTCACAATGAATAACAATTAGTTAATTGGTTAATATACAAGTTATGACCACTTTTTGAGTGGTTAGTGATTTTTAGGGATAGTTTTTTATGCTTAAGATACATTAACTTCAACTCTTTATACATGTAATTTTTTCTTAATTATAACTTTAAAGGCAATCGTTACCATTTCTCTTTAAACTAATTATTTTTTTCTAAGCTCTTAAAAAAAACTAGAAAACACGATTTTTTTCTTCTTCTTTATCTTCACCGAGTTCCCGTTAAGTACTAATTAATTCAGATTTTGTGAAACAAATACGAAATTTTCTTACCGGAGACTCTTCTTGATGGCCGGTAAGACAAGATGGCGGTCAGTGGAATCACACCAGAGCTTGGTGGTAATAAAAAGCTCCGATCGAGACTTAATCAGACCCGATTTCAGAGCTTCTGCAATGGCTTCCCCAACAAATTTTTCAGTTTGGTATGATGCTGCTGTATCAAAGTGACGATAACCCAATTTTATGGCTTCAATTATAATCGACGGACTCAACGACTCAATGCCGCCTACAAGGAATGATTCCGATGCTGTCCCCAATGCGATCACCGGAATTGGCCGAGCACCGTCGGAAGAGCTTATCATCGTCTCCGGGACAGTTGCCATCTTTTCCTATTTTTCTTTAATTCGGAATTGCACGGATTTATATGAGAATTCTTGTGGGATTTATACTACTACTTTTTTATGCACATGGATTATTGATTTTATTAATGAGAAATATTATTGATTTTTACAATTGATATCTATTAGTTTTCATTTTCATATTTACTTAATTAAGATACATGTTAAAATCTATGAATGTTATAAAAAAAGAGAATGCGTGTATTACACATGTCATCTTGCACTGAGTAAGAAAATGAAATGAACGCAATAATAAAAATAATATACATTTTATTTATTTTAATAAAATAAAGGGACAAAATGTTTTTGTTTGTGTTCAAGGTTTTCTAAATAAATGGATGACCGATATTAATTTGTACACTAAATCAAATTGTATTAGTCAAATAATATTGCTCTAATAGATAACAATTATTAATAAGATCAGGGCAGATCTTTCGTGACCTATGTGTTTTTGGATTTTTATTGATACTGATTATTTGTTATAAAAATTAAATAATTATTGGTTACCAAACCTGACTTAAAAAAGTAGTATTTTTAATTGATTATATTGTTTGAAATTAAAATAATCAGCTTTTTTAATGTTTGTCAAATGTGATTATTTATTTAGTTAATAGGTAAATGACTAATTTTATATTAATTGCATTTTCAAAAAACAATATATAACTCCTACTCGTTTTTTCAAAAATGCGTTTTGAGGCATAAAAACGCAAACAGTCAATTTTTTCATTCTTGTTGCAAAACCATTCATATGTTTTCAAAACAGAATAAACAAATAATCATTGCAGTCCCAAACACCCCTTACATTCCACTCGATTTCTTTTAGGTTACTGCTAAACAAAGTAAACATCAACAAAGAACAGAGTTTTAGAATGTAAAATTATTAGAATTTATTTTAGTGATCAAAATATTTCTCTAATCAAGTTCTGCATCAATCTCAGCCATTATATCGTTATGCTCAGTCACCATTGTGCCAATTAGATAAACATGTCTGCGTTGAGGTATTTGGTCAATTTTGTTCAATTCTTCCTGGGTCAACGACCAGTCAAAGATATCAAGGTTCTGTTTCATCCTTTCAGGGTTAAAGCTCTTCACTGCAATACTTACACCTTGCTCGAATAACCATCTTAGAGAAATCTACATGTCAATTATTGAATTCATGATGTTAGACTTTTGATGTCAAACTATCAGAAATATGTTTGACTTTTAAGAACATGTTGTTATAAAGAGTACCTGAGCCACTGTCTTCCCTTTGGATTTGGCAATGTCTTGAAGAACATCACACTCCATAACACGGTTGTGTCCCCATGCATTATTGCCGAATGCACCTAATGGACAATAAGCACTGACAAGGATGCCATTGTCATTGCAAAATTTGTTGAGTTTTTTCTGTTGCCAAACTGGGTTCATTTCGATCTTCAAATCAAATTAAAGTGATGTAAGTTACACCAAAATTGCATAAAAATTTAACCATGAGGTTGTGTGTCGAGACATGTGGGTGTATGTAATGTTTGTTAATGTTAATACTTCTTCCGTGTCACAATAAATGATATGTTATTATTTTCACGGGCAAACAATTACAATGAAGATTATGATGGACTAAAGTAGATACTTACCGGAACATTTTAAATAAAGTGACGTAAATGATGTTTAAAAATAAAAATAAAGGTAGATGGTCATTTCACTACATATAGCGTGCTATAGTAGATGATCACCTGGTTGACTGCAGGACGGATTTTGGAAAATGAAAGAATTTGTTGGATCCTTTTAGAAGAGTAATTGCTGACACCAATCGATTTGGTGAGTCCGAGATTTTGACACTCCTCCATACCTTCCCAAACTCCTTTCATATCAATGGCGGTTATGCATCCCTTTGGAAATGGGATTTTGAATTCCTTTTGCATCATCCTGAGTGGCCAATGTATGAGATACAAATCCACATACTCTAGTCCCAGATTCCTACATTAAGCTGCAATCGGTCAATGTATTGTGTCGTATTTGAATTTGTAAATTTAGGTCGACTTCAAAATAACCCATGCAATATCTAATTTCTATGAGAAATGATATTTAGTCTTACCATTTGATCATACTCATAGTCTTACCCACTTAATGGATGACATGTGTAATCCATTAATTCTCTCTTAATATTATTCCTTGATTTTAACACATGTCATCATCTAATAAGTAGGACTATATAAGTAGATATAAATGGTAGGCTAAATCCCATTACTCTATTTCTATTTAAGTGCGTCCCTTTGACTAGTCGAGCCCAGTGCTCTTAAAGTAAAAGTTTTAGATTAAAGATATAAAAATACTTTTCTCCGTAAAAATAACACACTAAAAAACATGGATTTTTCTTCTTTATCACACCGAGAACAAAACAGAGTTCCCGTTCACTTACCAATTCAGAAAGTATTGTAACGGAAGTACGGAATTTTCTTACTGGAGACTCTTGTTGATGGCGGGTAAAACAAGATGGCGTTCAGTGGAATCACACCACAGCTTGGTGGTGATAAAAAGCTCCGATCGAGACTTGATGAGACCCGATTTCAGAGCTTCAGCAATGGCTTCCCCAACAGATTTCTCGGTGTGGTAGAGTGCTGCTGTGTCAAAATGACGATAACCCAATTTAATAGCTTCAATTATAGTCGATGGACTCACCGCATCAATGCCTGCAATACTTGATTCGGTTGATGTGCCCAACGCTATCACCGGAATTGGCCGACGACCATCGGAAGAGCTTATCATCGTCTCCGGGATAGTTGACATTTTTTTTTATATGTTTATTTTAGAGAAACCTGGCAGATGCTTCGATGGTTAAAATCAACAAAATGAAATTTAAAAAAAAAGGCTAGAAGATGAGTGATTTGGAAGAGCAAGTGCATGAGTTGGGAGGAATCCGTAAACCGTTTAAGAGAAAGACGTGGTATTGCGGTTCTGTATACAAGCTTGGTGGCTACATGACACATTGACACATGGTTTTCTTTCAAAAAAGTTTTGGATTCAAAGACTTTATTGAAGACATTTTTTAGAAGATAAAAAAAAGGGTGAAGTTTATTCTTCAAAATAAATGAGAGAGTTTTGAAGATATATTGCATGGTTGATGTTATTGCATTAATCAAACCATTAACTTTTTTTTTTTAACAGAAAAAAAAGGAGGCAACGGATCAAGCTACGGCATTGTCATCACCCTCCCGAAGACCCCCAAAAACAATTTTATTAAAAAACACACTCGAATCTAGCAAAATGCTAGATTAGACATTACATCGGACAACGTAACCAGTCGACCCAAGAAATCTTAATATGATTTCTATGAGTAAACCAGTTAAAAGAGCACGATTTAATAGTATCTACTAAAACAGAACTACGCAATCTACCACTATAAAAAATAAAGGCGTTTCTAAAACTTCAAATCAACCAACATGTAGTGAAACCGATAACAGCTTACTTGATCTGCTGAAATTTGGTACCAAGTATTAATAGCATGCCAAACATCCTTAGCAACATTACACATAAACAAAGTGTGCGAGATCGTCTCCACTCCCGCGTTACATAAAGGGCAAAAAATACGTTCAATCTCCATACCTCTCCTAGATAGATTGAATCTAGTAGGGAGGCGATCACGTTTAACTCGCCATATAAAAACGTTAATTTTAATCGGGACCAACTTACACCAATAAGTAGGAATAATATCTAAATCCCCCGGGTGTAGCCAATTATTTATGTGACGCCTCGCTTCACCAACCGTAAATTCCCATTGATCACCTAAAAACCACATCACTTTATCTTCACCTTCATTATCCGGACAAAAGACCCGAACCATCTCCCTTAAATTTTCTAATTGAGATTGTTCAATGCCACCTCTAACATTTCTCCGCCAATTAAAAGCCCAATTTCCGTTTGACCATCTATCTTTCACTGTGCAAAAAGGATTAACTTCCAATCAGAATAATCTATTAAACAGAACAGAAAGAGGCGAAGTAGAACACCAACGAGTCGACCAAAATTTTATAGAATCACCCGACACTAAAATGTATTTAATCGAATCACGATCTATGATTTGGGAATCATGTAAATAATTTACCGTCCCAACAATTTGACCCCAAACACCTTTTTTAAATCGCTCAGGCAAAAAAAAAAAAAAAAAAAAAAAAAAAAAAAAAAAAAACATGCGATGGTCACACTATTTCATCTAGGGGTGAGCATTTGGACCGAAAAAACCGAACCGAAGCGAAAACCGACCGAAACCGATAACATGTTATCGGTTCGGTTTTGAAAATTCATCGATTTCGATTTCGGTTCGGTTTGGTCTTCGGAAAAGGATGAACATTTGGCCTAAAAAAAACCGAACCGAAACCGAACTGAATCAAAATCGATAACATATTATTGGTTCGATTTCGTTTTTCAAAATTCATCGTTTTTTGTTTTGGTTCTATCAGTTTCGGTGCGGTTCGGTTCGGTTTTTGGACCGAACTCACTCCTAATTTCATCCTTCACCTTCATTTACCTCTTATTCCTCATTCTCACCTTTCACATTTAATGGTCACAACATCTCACATTCCGATCTATATTTTTAATTAAAATCTTAAATATTTTATTAAAAACATAAATGTATTAAATAAAAAACAAAAATATATGAAATAAAAAATGCAAACATTACATAAATAATTAAAAATCTAAATTAATATGGTATTGAGATATTTTGTTGTTCGCATAGTGTTATGTCGAGATATTTTGTGAAAAATAAATAGTATTGAGAAGATTGGTGTATATAAAATAAAAAGTTATTTTTATAAAATATTGAAATTTCGGAGTACTTGTAAGTAATAAAATGATAGTAAGAAAGATTTATACTTTTTAATAAAAAAAACTCATATAAGTAGTAGGGTCCCCACTTTTTTACACAACCCGAATGGTTACATGCCTCACTTTTCATCCTCTTGAAAACCCCACTTCGTGCGTGATTTTGGATCTCACCTCCCCTAGTGTTAAGGTGATTATTATATCACATCTTTTTTGTATTAACCATAATGATTGCTTAATATAATTGTTTTAACTATCACTAGAAATCACTTTCGTTGTAATGGTTATTAGCTGAAATCATAAGCCTTGATTTTAGCTAATACATTAACCGAAATCATAAGTCTTGATTTCGGCTAATAGTGGTATACATCATCATTTATTGAGGAGTGGTATTTGTGCCTATCAATTGTGCCTACTCATGTACCTATCCATTTGATGATGACACGTGTCAAAATCAAGTGATGATATGTCAAAAGAGAATTAGTGGATTACGCATGTCGAGTTTAGAGATGTGTAGGCACATGAGTAGGCACAAATATCATTTCTCTTATTTATTTAATCGTTTGTTATTACATGATACCGCAGGTGTTGCATGTTCAGAGCAAAATCAACGACCTAACAAACTACTTCTATATCATTATATACGACCGGATGATTTATCTGTTATCAAAGTAACATGTTGAAAATATCGTCTTTTCATGATAAAACTATCTACTCGGTCAAATCTCTGCATCGATTTCAGCTGTTACCTCATTAGGCCCGTTCACCACAAAACCATCCATGATAAACGAGTTTGTGGAATTTGACTAATTTTGTCCAAATCTTCTTGAGTCAATACCCAATCGAAGATGTCAAGATTCTGCTTCATCCTTTCTTTATTAAAACTCTTTACTATAAAACTAACGCCTTGCTCATATAACCATCTTAAAGAAATCTACACATAAATGGTTTATCACGTTAGGTTATAACACGAACATCTATATGCTTAGAACTCAATAAACACGACAAAAATATAACATAAATTACTACAAAAATGTTCTCAATTTCAAAACTATCGTGTCAATTTCGTGTTCATCTCTGAACCGAACATGACACGACTTCATGTTTGTTTTAATCGCAACTAAGACGAATTTAAATTTCGATTTCGTTCGTCCCTATTTCAATTCGTGTATTTTTGTTGTGTCGTTTCAGGTTTTAACAGCCCTACCATTAAATAGAATCGAAGCTTTAGCCGATATTGTTAGTAATGCATATGCTAGCTATACATTGTAATAATTGATTTTACTATGGTATGAAAGAAAATAATAAATATTTACCTGAGCTGTTGTCTTCCCTTTGGAGTTGGCAATATCTTGGAGAACATCACATTCGATGACACTTTTGTTCCCCCATGGATTGCCGACTGAAGCTAAAGGGGAGTAGGCAATGATAAGGATGTCGTTTTGTTTACAAAACTCGTTTAGTTGTTTTTGTTGCCAAAGCGGGTTCATCTCAACCTTCAAAGAATTCCAAACCAAAAACATTTTAAATATATTTTAGATTATAAAATCTTGGGGTGGCTATTTCTGACTGAAACCCGACCAGAGATCGACTCGAAAATAAATAGGTTAAGGGAAACAAGTTTCAGAGCAGTTTTGGGTCGATTCAACTGACCCATTCATTAAACGAGTTAAGTTCGGTGTTGGAACAAAATCACATATCAACTTAATACTGATGCTGCAGTTAGTACTGATCATACTTAGTACTGATGGGGCAGAATTACTTAGTACTGATGAAGTTGATACTGGTGAAGACTATAACTTAATTACTACTGATCAAGGCATATTGAAGATACTACTGATCAATAGTAGTTACTACTGACGATGTATCTGGACTTACTACTGATCACCAGATTTACTACTGATGTTGCTTATTTACTACTGGTGATTAGTTTTACTACTGATGAGCTGTTATGGAGAATATCGAGTCCGAGATCTTCGTAGAGATAGTTATAGAATGTATTTCAATGTATATCTTTATAATTCGAATGTAAATCAAGTCCTAGAATAACTAGGGTAAATAGTTTAGCTTCAAGGACTATTATAAATAGTTCCTTACGAATTGTAAACGTACGTGTGTATTGTTAATCGATAATATACATTGAAGCTTTTTGTGAAACTGTGTTCTTAATATTTTCGTTTATTGTTTACAGTTCATTGTTCTTAATATATTGATATAGTGTTGATCCGCTGCAACTTCTAAAATCAATTAGATCTAAAGGTGTTTATTAACTAATCTATAGTTAATCGATCCTGACAAGTGGTATCAGAGCATATTGGTTCTAGATCTACGATTGTTAAGAACAACAAAAAGTTTTAATTTTTAAAACACACACATTATTAATCATGACTGATAATAATGAAAGCACTCAAGCCAACAAAATCCCTATACTCACTCCCAATAACTTTGGGATGTGGAAGAATCGTATTAAGCAATACATGCTTATTACGGATTATTCCATGTGGGAAGTTGTACTTGAAGGAAACAAAACTGGTCCTGGTCAAGCAAGCAGCTCTGCAACTGAAGCAGACAAACTTAAATGTGAGAAGGAGAAGAAAGACAAAGGAATCGAACTTAAAACTCTAAGCACTCTCCTTCTAGCCATTCCTAACGACTATCAACATCTCTTCGTTGAGTATGATGATGCAAAGGTGCTGTGGGAAGCACTGGAGAAAAGATTCGTTGGGAGCAAGAGCACCAAGAGGAACATAAAGTCTGTTCTCAAACAAGACTTTGAAAACTTCAAAGGAAAGCCCAATGAGACACTCACTCCAGTGTTTGACAGATTCAACAAGCTAATTGGTGAACTTAACCAAGTTGGGGTTAAGATGGATCAAGAAGATGTCAACATGAAGTTCCTAAGGTCTCTTAGTGAAGAATGGGCCATGTATACAGTGGTATATAGACAAAGAGATGCACTAGAAGAAAAGGAGTTGGATGAACTCTACAATGATCTCAGAGTATTTGAAACTGAGGTAAATCAAAAGAACCCTTCTATTTCTTCTAATAATGCTGCATTTGTATCTAGTACATGTCAAGGTCAAGAAATCTCCACAGGAAAGGCTGCAGATTCTGAAGATGCTGCAAGAGAATCCTTTTTCACTAGTCATGTGCATACTGCACTGATTAGTGATGATTTGGAACAATTGAATCCAGATGATCTTGAGGAGATGGATCTTAAATGGCAGATGGCTATGCTAAGCCTAAGAACCAAAAGGTTCTTAAAGAGGACTGGTAGGACAAGTCTCAACTACAACAAAGGTGACAAAGCTGAATTTGACAAAACTAAAGTCAAATGTTACAACTGTAACAACCTTGGTCACTTTGCAAAAGAATGTCCTCAGCCAGACAAAAGATCAAAATCAACTGCTCTTGTTTCACAACAAGGACAAGGCTATGACTGGAGCTTCCAAGCAGAAGAGCATGCTCAAAATCAAGCTCTCATGGCCTTTACTGACAGCAAATCTGAGGTAAAACCTAAACCTTGTACTTCTGAATGTATTAAAATTGTTAAAAATTTAGAAAAAGAAAACACTAAATTAAATGAAGATTTAGCAAAAGCAGTAAGAAGAAATCATGAATTTGATGGTGTGATTACCGATCAAGAACATCAGATAAAGGTGTACCAGATGATTGATCAAAGGATAAAGGAAGAATTACTTCAAGCTGTAGATGAGAAAGAGTTTTATGAATTAAAAAATAAAGAATTAACAAGTAAATTAAAAGAATGTCAACTTGAAATTGAACAAAATAAATTGACAATTAAAAAGTTTGAAAGAAGTACTAAAATTTTTGATGAACTAACTAACAATCAAACTACAGAAAAAGTTGTACATGGGGTGGGATATCATGCTGTACCACCTCCATATAAATTCATTCCTCCACTTAAGAACAGTTCAGAAAGAATAATTAATGAATTAAAAAATGAAAATCAAACTGAATCTAATACTGACACATCTGAATCAAATGATTTTTCTGATGATGATAGAACTACAAACTCAATTGAATTTATAATCTCTCAAACTGAATCTCCAAAATCAATTGATACAAGTTTTCACACAGCACAAAGTCCAAATGAATCTCCTAAATATGATGCAGAAAATATACCTAAAATTCTAAAAAGGGGAAATGAAAGAAATAAAAATCAACTCTTAGATCAAAGAATACCTGAAGGTGCTAAAAGTAAGAAATTAAGATGTGTTATATGCAACAAAATGAATCATTTAGCAAAGGATTGTCACTTCAATCCAATTAATTGTAAAGAATACAAAGAATTTAAAACTTTCAAAGAAAAGGCAAAAACACAGAAATTAAAAGATACTACTGGTCCTTCAGTAGTAAATAAAACAAAAACTCCAATTGCTGAAACACCAAGATTTGGAAGAAGTGCACCAAGGTTTGTGCATAATAGAAGAGTTGGAAGCCCAAAGAACAGCAATTACTTCAAGAACAACGGAAAATCAAATCAAAATAAACAATATTTTAAATTTTCCAACACCAGTAAAAATTTTAACAATTTTACTACTGATGTTAACCCTAATTATAATGCTGTCTGGTACCAGTACAAAAACACTACTGGTAAAAACCCTAATTACAAGAATACTACTGCTGCTAAACCAACATTAAAACATACTACTGGTGTCAACCCTAAAAATACTACTGGTCCGTCAGTAGTAAAGTATTCAAAAGCTAAACATCATGGGTATAAACCAAGATCAGTAGAAAATTCAGACACCAGTACCACTTTTAAAAGGGCAGTAGCAAAACTAAACACCAGTAGTAAACAGGTATGGGCACCAAAAATGTTTAAAGTTAAGTCCCCAAAATCTTACTTCTCAAAGGATGAACCCAAGACATATAAAGCTTGGGTTCCCAAACTTAACTGATCCTTTACTCACTTGTGCAGAGCATTCAGATCCCAGAAGAAGGAAGAACATGGCATATTGATAGTGGATGCTCAAGGCACATGACTGGAAATCTGCAAATTCTTAAAGATTTCAAGTTATTTGATGGAGGATATGTGGCCTTTGGTGAGAACCCAAAGGGAGGTAAGATTACAGGTAAAGGTACTGTTACTAATGACAAAATTACCTTTGATGATGTATTTTATGTAGCTGAACTAAAATACAATCTAGTCAGTGTGTCTCAAGTTTGTGATAAAAAGAACAAAATTCTTTTCACAGACATTGAGTGCATCATTCTTTCTCCTGACTTTATTTTAGATGAAAAATATGTTGTTTTAAGAACTCCAAGGAGAAACAATGTGTATTGCCTGGATATAGGGGGAGAACTCATTTCTTCAAATGAGGTCAACTGTTTTATATCCAAGGCAAACACCACTGAATCAGAACTATGGCATAGAAGGATGTGTCACACTAATTTCAAAAACATGAACAATTTAGTAAAAAGAAATTTGGTCATTGGACTACCTCAAAAACAATTCATGTGTGATCATCACTGTGTTGCATGCCTAAAAGGCAACCAACACAAGACTTCTCATAAGTCCAAATCTGTGAACTCTATTTCTGTTCCTTTACAACTCTTACATATGGACCTATTTGGACCTACAAATGTAATGAGTATTGGAAAGAAACAATATTGTCTTGTTAATACTGATGACTTTTCCAGATATACATGGGTTTTCTTTCTCAGGACAAAGGATGAAACAAGTGAACTCATCAAGAACTTAATTGTTAAACTGGAGAACACATCTGATCAAAAAGTTAAAGCCATAAGATGTGATAATGGCACAGAATTTAAAAATACTAACTTAATTAACTTTTGTGATCTTAAAGGTATTGACAGGCAATACAGCTCACCCAGAACTCCTCAACAAAATGGTGTAGCTGAAAGAAGAAATAGAACCATCATAGAAGCAGCAAGATCAATGTTAGCAGATTCAAAGTTACCAATCACTTTTTGGGCTGAAGCTGTTAATACTGCCTGTTATGTTCAAAACAGAGTATTAATAGTGAAGCCACATTATAAAACACCATATGAACTTTTTAATAAAAGAAAACCATCTATAAGTTTTTAAAATCATTTGGTTGTCCTTGTACTATTCTGATTACAAGAGAACAAATTGGTAAGTTTGACTGCAAAGCTGATGATGGAATATTTGTGGGATACTCTACTCAAAGCAAATCATACAGAGTGTTCAACAAAAGACTAAGGATAATCGAAGAAAGCATAAATGTATCCTTTAATTAAAATGTTCCTAATGAACAAGGAAATGGTCCAGATTGGCTATTTAACATAGACAATCTAACCAAATCCTTTAATTTTAACATGAATTTAAATGCAGGTGATTCAAATTGCCATACTCAAAAGGAAGGAACATCATCTGTTAATACTGGTCAAGAAGAGATGAGATACATAGTAGTTAATACTGCTCCCACAGTTAATACTGAGGACTGTAATAACTCAAATTCTGGAAGCAGTAGTAACTCTGAGAATGAGGACAGTAGTAATTCAAATACTACTGACACCAGTAATAGTACTCAAAATACTACTGGTCCTAGCAATAACCTAGATTCTCAAGATACTACTGATCCCAGTAACAATAATGATACTACTGATCTCAATAAAGACAATAGCAGTAGTAACTCTGACCAAGATGATGATGATCCAAACATCAATGACAATGAAGGATCCCTAGAGGAACAAATGCCTGAGACAAATAAGTCCAATCTTGAAAATCATCTAGTGGTTGATAAAGCTACAACAACAAGGACTCAGAAGAACCATCCATTAGACCTTGTTCTAAGTGATGTCAATTCACCACTGCAAACAAGAAGCAAATTAAACAAAAGCTTAACTGCAAACATGTGTAACATAAGTTTAATTGCTAATGAATGTATGTTTGAATGCTTTCTATCTCAGGATGAACCAAAGAAGATCCAACAAGCAATGAAGGACTCAAACTGGATTGAGGCAATGCAAGAAGAATTCCTTCAATTCAAGTTACAAGCTGTTTGACACTTGTACCTCTATCCAAAGGAAAAAGAGCCATTGGAACAAGATGGATCTTTAGAAACAAGAAAGATGAAAGAGGTATATTGATCAAGAACAAAGCCAGACTTGTAGCCCAAGGATACACTCAAGAAGAAGGAATAGACTATGATGAAGTATATGCTCCTGTTGCTAGAATTGAAGCAATAAGAATATTCCTAGCATATGCTTCATTCAAAAAGTTCAAAGTCTATCAAATGGATGTGAAGAGTGCATTCCTATATGGGAAGATTGAAGAAGAGGTCTATGTCTGCCAACCTCCAGGTTTTGAAGATCCAAAACATGGTGATTATGTTTTCAAACTGGATAAAGCTCTGTATGGCCTACATCAGGCACCAAGAGCATGGTATGATACATTATCATCATATCTATTGAAGAATAACTTTAAAAGAGGAGCCATTGACAAAACTTTGTTTACAAAGAAAGTCAAAGATGATATACTACTGGTACAAATCTATGTAGATGATATCATCTTTGGTTCAACCAATGATTTATTGTGCAAAGAATTTGAAGAACTGATGCAAATTAAATTCAAGATGAGCTCTATGGGTCCAATGAACTTCTTCCTTGGACTCCAAGTCAGTCAAAGAACAGATGGTATTTTGATAAACCAATCAAAATATGTTAAAGACATCTTGGAGAAGTTTGATTTGAAAGACTGCAAGAGTGCAAGCACACCAATGGAAACACACAAACACCTACATCCTGATGTTGAGGGGGAGGATGTAGATGAACACTTATATAGGTCAATGATAGGCTCTTTGATGTACATAACTGCATCAAGACCTGACATTATGTATAGTGTGTGTGTGTGTGCAAGATATCAAGCAAGACCTAAAGAACTACACTTACAGGCTGTCAAAAGAATATTCAGATACTTGAAAGGCAAACCATCACTAGGTCTATGGTATCCACATGATTCACCCTTTGAACTCATAGCCTACACAGATAGTGACTATGGAGGTGAATGTCAAGATAGAAAGTCCACTACTGGTGGATGTCAATTCTTTGGATCAAGACTGGTGTCATGGCAATGTAAGAAGCAAACAAATGTATCAACATCAACTGCTGAAGCAGAGTATGTAGTTGCATCTGCTTGTTGTGCTCAAGTACTCTGGATTCAAAACCAGCTTCTAGACTTTGGTATCTCTATCCTTAAAACTCCTATTTTTATTGATAATCAAAGTGCTATTAGTATTGTGAACAATCCAGTAAAACACTCTAAAACTAAACACATTGAAATAAGATTTCATTTTATAAGAGATTGCAATGAAAAGAAATTAATCAAAGTTGTTAAAATTCATACTGATGATCAATTAGCAGATATTTTTACAAAAGCATTTGATGTAGGAAGATTCAACTTCTTGGTTAGCAGTATTGGAATGATTTTGATAAATTAAAATCTCACTTAAAATCATGTGTAAAGTTTTGTTGTAAAAAGTTATTTATTTGTTTAAGTGTTTTACTACTGGTAGATCTGTACTATTGGTGTGTAGGAATGTGCACAAAATACTACTGGTACGTCAATACTACTGGTGTATATTAGGTTTACATAAATACTACTGGTCAGTCAGTACTACTGATATTCACATATACTACTGGTCTTATGTGTTGGTGGTTACTATTGATGTCTATAGTTTCTACTGATGTCAAAATCCTTAGTTACTACTGACATTAGTAGATACTACTGACGTTCTCTTACTGGTATAAAATTTACTACTGGTCTTTCAGAATCAAAATTACCAAACTAACCCCAGTGAAAATAACCGTTATGTTATGATTCGAAGGGCAATTTAGTCTTTTTGCAGGTTAAATCGAAAGATATAAAAGGCGGCAGTCGATTAGTTTAGCATTATCCTTACTTCGATTTACTAAATCCTCTCGATAAACCCTAGCTTTCGATCAAAAAAACCCTCATCAGTAACAAAATTCTTACGTTTTTCTCTCAAATCAACAAAAATGGCAACTCTACAATCTCTCAACGTTCAAACAGAACTCAAATATTCAGAGTTCCATAATATGTGTGCGTTTCTACGCAATCCAGACGGTACAAAAGACTTTCGACCAATCGTACAATTCTTGAAGAACTCATATATCAAGTTTGCTCTAACTGTAAAACCGAAAGCATACCAACAGCACTTGGTGGATTTCTGGACCAATGCTGAAAGAATAGAAGGTGCAACTGTACCTATGATAAAATCATCAGTGGATGGAAAGACAATCACAATCACTGAGCAATCAATTCGACACCATCTACAACTACACGATGATGCAGGTATGTTTACACTTCCTAAAGAATTCATTGCTGAAATTTTAAATAAAATGGGTTATGAGGGAAGACTTAACATAGTAACTTTTCAAAAAGGTCTTCTCTCCCCACAATGGAAGTTTCTTGTACATACTATTCAGCATTGTATTTCTCCAAAACGAAGTACTTGGAATGAGTTTAATAAGGCAATAGCCTCTGCTGTTGTCTGTTTATGCACAGACCAAGTATTTAATTTTTCATACATGATTTTTGAAGGTATGTTGGGAAATCTTAGTTCCTCAAAATTTTTAATGTATCCCAGATTTCTCCAACATATCATAAACTGTGAATTACAAAACTTGTCAACTCCCAAAAATATTTTTATCATTCCTGAGTTGAACAAGAAAGTTTTCTCAAATATGAGAAAACAATTTAAATTTTCGGGCAAGGAAACCCCTTTGTTTCCTAATATGATCAAAGATCAAACACAAATTGGAGAGGGTTCAATCATAGATACAACCCAAACTGAACCTCAACCCACTCCATCACCCCCAAATACAGCCCAAACACCACCCCAAATAGTCACTCAATCACCTCCTAATACAGAAGTACTGAATGTGTCCCAGGAACTTGAAATAAATCTGCAGAGTGCTACTCTTCACTCTGTGGAAGACCTACCAAACAAAACCCAAAATATTTCCACAACTTATAAAAGAAAGAAATCTTCTTTCAAGGACACCAGGGGACAAATCGAGTCAAACCCCAGACTCAAAGAGTTGTCCTCCAAGGAGGAGAGAGGACATGAGGCGAGGGCTTTCACTACTGATGCCCCAAAGGTGGGTGCACAGGACAGTGAAAACATCACTAAGACCCAGACCTCGGCAACTTTAAGTGATGACTCATTTGAGGAATTACTTAAAGGGCCCCGGTGCCAAGAAACCACAGGGGGGGCATCTCTGCTTCTTCTAGGAAGAAGAGGATGTCTAAAAGACCCAATGAATCACCAAGAAGTGATGAGGGCAGATCTGTGGATTTGATGGAAAGGATGGAAAACCTTCAAACCAATGTACCTATTTGTGAGCCCGATGATCTTGCTAGATGGAGTGAGGGCAGTATTAAAACCAAACAATTGACGGATAAAGTGGATTCTCTTGAATCCACTGTACAAGATTGTCTTAAGTATCTCACAAATCAGGGAAAAACAATTGCAGTCATGAAAAGACATGTAAATACCATCAACAAACGAATGAGGTTTTATGAACACAGGCTTCATCAACAAACAAAGATTATAAGAAGATTGAAAAAGAAGATTGATGATAGTGAGGCTCCACCAGTTGAGCTCACTAAGGGGGAGAAGGACAACATTCAGAATATGATTGATGAATCAATTGCAGCAGCAGCAACTTCTCTCCTCAATCTCAAAGAAATAAATAATGATGAAGGCCCAGAAAAGATGGTTGTTGATGATGCTCCAGTGACTACTGCTCCCATGGAAGAACAAGCTGAAAAAGAAGTATCAGTAGTAACTCCTACTACTGATATCATAGCAGTAGTAAGTCAGGAAGAGGAAGTAAAAGCAACAAATACTACTGATGACCTATCAGTAGTAACTCCTGAAGTCACACCAGTAATAACCACCTTGGTTACTACTGAAGAGGAAGAATTGATTTTACCAGAGTTAATTGAAAGAGAAAAACATGTCATCATCTCCAAACCACCAACACCTGATCAACCACTTATCATACCTGACATTGATGATAATGTGAATTGGTTTGAGGTAGATGAATGTACACTTCCTCCACATCCCAAGATACTACCAGAAGACCAACTTAAACTGTTTTATCCAAAATTACTACTTCCTGGTATCCCTGATATGAAATACACTCCACCTCCACCATCTGCTTGCATTGGAAAAGGAAAAGAAGTTTATGATGATGATTATCCCAATAGAGCATTAGGTCACCACATGGTAAACAAAATTAATCATGTCAGATCAGAAAAGCAATCTAGATGGAGAATAAAACATAGGAAATTCTTGGAGAAAGTGGAAATGTATCAAGCTCTTGAGGAGAATAAAAAGAAGGCTCAAAGTGCAATCCCTGTTCAAATACCTGTTCAAGCAGAAGACATTCAGATAGAAGCTCAGAAGGCAGAATTCAAAAGACTCAGAAAAGTTGAAGAAGAACATATACAATGTCTTGAAGAATTAGTTTCTGAATGCAAAAGAACAAAAAGTGAGCCAACTGATGATGTATTTGAACAGAAGACCAATATGATTGATTATTTGAAAACAAAAGGGCATAGTGCAAAGTCCTTTGGCAGAATGAAGATGATTACAATTATTGAAAAATATTGTGCTGCCAAGAAGAAGGATTTGGCTGAACAAGAAGCAAAAGAAGCAAAGAAATCTAAAGCCCTAATTCCAATCAGTCCAACATTAATCAAAACTGGTAGTGTATCAACTACTGGTGATTCTTCAACTCCCCAATCAAAGAAGAGAAAAGTTGTGGCTCAAGAACAAAGTACTCAAAAGAAGTCAAAAACACAAATCATTCCTGTTCTTGAAATGCCTATTGCTCCCTTGCAGAACAATCTAATCATCAATTGGAGGGTTATGCAGAACAATGTTATAGAGATCATAAGGGAAGATAAAATTGTGCAGAGATTTACTGGATGGTTACCTTTGATCATGTCCTATTCAAGAAGTGATGTCATTAAACTACTGATCATTGGAAAACCAAGAATGTCAAAGAAATCATGGAAAGATTCTGGTGTTGGATACTTAACAAGAATGATTGTTGCTGCTTTTTATCCAGACAACTACCCAGAACAATTTACAGATCCAGGAAATGTTTATACTTGGAATGTGATTCCAACTGCACAAATGTACTTCTTTGAAAAATCTGGCAAAGTCTGTGAGCTATATTTGTATGAAAAAGAATATCCTCATTCTGAAAAGACTATGTATCAGATATTCACAAATACAATGATGAAACCATATGATGCTGTTATGTTCCAAAACAAATTGAATTATTTCACAAAGAGAAACAGCAAATACATCATTGAGCAAAGACTTCAACAGAATCAAAGGACTTTGGAGAAAAGAAAGAAAGAAGAAGATGAACAAAAGAAACTTATGTGATTGAAAGAGAATCAATAAGTTTAGGGGGAGATTGTTGGAACAAAATCACAGATCAACTTAATACTGATGCTGCAGTTAGTACTGATCATACTTAGTACTGATGGGGCAGAATTACTTAGTACTGATGAAGTTGATACTGGTGAAGACTATAACTTAATTACTACTGATCAAGGCATATTGAAGATACTACTGATCAATAGTAGTTACTACTGACGATGTATCTGGACTTACTACTGATCACCAGATTTACTACTGATGTTGCTTATTTACTACTGGTGATTAGTTTTACTACTGATGAGCTGTTATGGAGAATATCGAGTCCGAGATCTTCGTAGAGATAGTTATAGAATGTATTTCAATGTATATCTTTATAATTCGAATGTAAATCAAGTCCTAGAATAACTAGGGTAAATAGTTTAGCTTCAAGGACTATTATAAATAGTTCCTTACGAATTGTAAACGTACGTGTGTATTGTTAATCGATAATATACATTGAAGCTTTTTGTGAAACTGTGTTCTTAATATTTTCGTTTATTGTTTACAGTTCATTGTTCTTAATATATTGATATAGTGTTGATCCGCTGCAACTTCTAAAATCAATTAGATCTAAAGGTGTTTATTAACTAATCTATAGTTAATCGATCCTGACATTCGGGTTGATGGTAATTTTAATTCGCCGACCCGCCAACCTGATTAATTATTGAAACATGTTTAAAAATAGATATATTTATACTTTAGTAGTTAATAGATGTATTGGAAATATATATATATATATATTTTTATAGATTATGCACATTTAAAAAGTTGGACCTATTTGATACATTCAAATCGCTAACTTATTTAACAGTTTCAACTAAACGAGGTATATGGGTCGGTTTTCAGATTAAAGGTAAACAAGTTATGGTTGATATATCTGACCCGTTCATATAAAATGTCAGGCTGAATATTTCTAACTCGTCAACTTGGGAACCCGAACCCGACCTGAGGCATGAATGTATGATTACCTGGTTCACAGCAGGAGGAATTTTGGCAAATGAAAGAATTTCTTGAATTCTTCGCGAAGAAAAGTTACTGATTCCGATAGTTTTGGTAAGTCCTTGATTTTGACACTCCTCCATTGCTTCCCAGACTTTCTTGATGTCGATTTTGGCTATGTTCTCATTTGAAACACGGACTTTCAAATGCTGGCAGTTAATTTTTAGTGGCCAGTGTATTAGATAAAGGTCAACATAATCTAGCCCCAAATTTCTGCAATAATTCACAAATTATTACTCCCTCTCACATAAAAAGTTCTCATTTCTCCTTACAGTTTTGTCCCACAAAAAATTTTCATTTCTCAAATTTGAGGGGCCCACTTAATAAAATAATATTATTATCAATTATTCCACCACAAAAACACTTTCTCTCTCCAATCTAACCTTATATTTTAATTAAAAGTATTACTATGATCCACCACTAACTATCTCCTAAAATCTTATGCACAAGATAAATGAAAACTTTTTTATGGGAGGGAGGGAATAATATTTAAATTGCTTAAGTTTTTCACTTGTATTAGTGGAATGAGTAAGTACGAAGAATAGCAAAACAAACTCACAGCTCTAATTAATTGAATTAATCTTTCTAATTATCATGTTACAATGACCGGTGACAATCCCTGATCCACATTAATGATTCAAACAAAAACAAAAATAAAAAATTAAGCTTACCGGAGACTCTGCTTTATGGCTGGTAATACCAGATGGCCCTCGGTGGAGTTACACCATAGTTTGGTGGTAATGAAAAGCTCCGATCGAGACTTGATGAAACCTGATTTCAGAGCTTCTGTGACCGCTTCTCCGACAGGTTTCTCGGTTCCATAAAAAGCTGCCGTGTCAAAGTGGCGGTAACCCGCCTTGATGGCTTCAATAACCGCCGCCTTCACCTGATCACCGCCTTCAGTCACCGTTGATGTGCCCATTCCGATCACCGGAATGGGTCGTCGACCATCGGAAGAGCTTATTGTCGTCTCCGGGATGCTTACCATATTTTCTATATACCCCTCTCCTTATCTATTTGACAACACTTTTACAAATTGGGGTTTTATAAATTGTTCTTAATTTTTATTTTATTTTTATTTTATTTTTAAAAGGCATATATGAATTAACATCTACGTTTTATTCCAGCAAATTTCTGAAAAGAAAAATAAAGAAGAGAAAAAAGAAGAAAATTCACACAAAATTTCTTCCCGACTTATCATATTTCTCACAATGATGTTGATGATGATAAAAAGAAGTGTTACACGTCAAACACGTAGTGGCACACTTAGGGAAAAAACTGAGGGTATAACCTATGCTATACTACACACTACAAAAAAAAATCTTGAATAGCTACGGATGAATTCTACGGCAAAAAGCCGATATTCCTTAGATAAACATCAATAGCTACGAATGTAGCTACAACCAAATTCCGTAGCAAATTTCTTCCTAGCCAATGATATGTCGTAGAGGAATTGTTACGGTTCGTTGCATTCTTCCGTAGCTATTTGTAGTGATTTTTTTATAGTTATTTTCAACATTATTTAGGAAATTCTGAGAGATTATACGAGCTACCTTATGCTACACAGTAGGTCCACCCATGTGCGGCTGCGCGCACTAATATGAAATAATACAATCAAACTGATGATATACATACTTTATTATATGAACAACAACTTATTGAAATGAAAGATCTGCATCAATCTCAGCAATTATATCGTTAGGCTCCTTCACCATTGAACCATTTAAGTAAACATGTTTCTGTTGAGGAATTTGTCTGATTTGGTTCAACTCTTCCTCTGTTAATGACGGCCAGTCGAATATGTCAATGTTTTGCTTCATCCTTTCTGTGTTAAAACTTTTCACTACAAAGCTCACACCTTGCTCAAATATCCATCTTAGAGAAATCTGCATGTCAATACTATGGTCTTAGTAATATGAAAATATTCGATTTTTAAGAGAACTTTATAAATATTTAAGCTTAACGATTATAAGGTGTCCCGGTGGAAAAGGAGGTCATCTATCTCACAAGAGACCGTGGTTCAAACCTCACTGGTTAACACTTTAGGATGACCAGGAAAAAAAGTCTGGAAACAGTCACGGTGGTAGGCCGCATAAATTAGAGTCAAAGACTGGACTGTGCCCGGGTAATCCGAATAGTGATCCCTCTCCTTTTACCCGATTATAACTATGAAAGTAAGCTAGAAATCGCTTGATCACCTGAGCTATTGTCCTCCCTCTAGAATTGGCAATGTCTTTAAGAACATCAGATTCCATGACCCTGTTGTTGCCCCACTTAGTGCCAGATGCCCCTAAAGGGGAGTAACCAGTGAGAAGGATGTCACGTTTTTTACAAAACTCGTTAAGTTTTTTTTGTTGCCAAAGTGGGTTCATCTCTACCTATAAACATCACATGAAAACATTAACATGTATAAGAAAATATATGATTCAAACCATCCGGTGATGGCCTACTGATAAGGCTTCTAAATGACTTTTTAGATGAGGTCACGAGTTCGATATTCCATCCTTAAGTAAATATTTACCTGATGGCCAAAGAATGATTCGAAAAAAGGTCAGGAAGTGGTTAGGTCGTGTAAATCAAGAACATAAACTCGGCCACCTCAAAGAGCCATACACGGGAATACCTTTTCTTTTCAGCAAAAAAATTCTATGATTCAGATTACTTATGAGGAAATATTAAGTGGATAATCACCTGGTTGACCGCTGGAGGGATGTTGGAGCAAAACACAGATCAACTTATTACTGATGCTTCAGTTAGTACTGACAATAATTAGTACTGATGGGGCAGAACATGTTACTACTGATGAAGTTGATACTGGTGATACTATAACTTAGTTACTACTGATCATGCACAGATTGAAGATACTACTGATCTTAGTAGTTACTACTGACGATGGTTTCTGGACTTACTACTGATCACCAGACTTACTACTGATGTTACATATTTACTACTGGTGATGAGTTTTACTACTGATACGCGTTTTTGAAGAATATCAAGTCCGAGATCTTCGTAGAGATAGTTATAGAATGTAAATCAATGTATATTTTTATTATTCGATGTAAATCAAAGTCCTAGAATAACTAGGGTAAATAGTTTAGCTTCAAGGACTATTATAAATAGTTCCTTACGAATTGTAAACGTACGTGTGTATTGTTAACTCAATAATATACATTGAAGCTTTTTGTGAAACTGTGTTCTTAATACTTTCGCATATTATTTACAGTTCATTGTTCTTAATTACATTGATATAGTGTTGATCCGCTGCAACTTCTATATTCATTTAGATCTAAAGTGTTTATTAACTTTTCTATAGTTAATCGATCCTGACAAGTGGTATCAGAGCGTATTGGTTCTAGATCTACTATTTGTTAAGAACAACAAAAAGTTTAATCTTAAAAACACACATTATTAATCATGACTGATAATAATGAAAGCACTCAGGCCAACAAGATCCCTATACTCACTCCCAATAACTTTGGGATGTGGAAGAATCGTATTAAGCAATACATGCTTATTACAGATTATTCCATGTGGGAAGTTGTTCTTGAAGGAAACAAAACTGGTCCTGGTCAAGCAAGCAGCTCTGCAACTGAGGCAGATAAACTTAAGTGTGAGAAAGAAAAGAAGGACAAGGGAATCGAACTTAAAACTCTAAGCACTCTCCTACTGGCCATTCCTAACGACTATCAACATCTCTTCTTTGAGTATGATGATGCAAAGATACTTTGGGAAGCACTGGAGAAGAGATTCGTTGGGACTAAGAGCACCAAGAGGAACATGAAGTCTGTTCTCAAACAAGACTTTGAAAACTTCAAAGGAAAACCCAATGAAACACTAACTCAAGTGTTTGACAGATTCAACAAGTTAATTGGTGAACTTAACCAGGTTGGGGTTAAGATGGATCAAGAAGATGTCAACATGAAGTTCCTACGATCTCTTAGTGAAGAATGGGCCATGTATACAGTGGTGTATAGACAAAGAGATGCACTAGAAGAAAAAGAGTTGGATGAACTCTACAATGATCTCAGAGTATTTGAAACTGAGGTAAATCAAAAGAACCCTTCTATTTCTTCTAATAATGCTGCATTTGTCTCTAGTACAGGTTAAGGTCAGGAAACCTTCACAGGAAAGGCTGCAGATTCTGAGGATGCTGCCAGAGAATCCTTCTTCACTAGTCATGTGCATACTGCATTGATTAGTGATGACTTGGAACAATTGAATCCAGATGATCTTGAGGAGATGGATCTTAAATGGCAGATGGCTATGCTAAGTCTAAGGACAAAAAGATTCTTAAAGAGAATTGGAAGGACAAGCCTTAACTTCAACAAAGGTGACAAAGCAGGATTTGACAAGACTAAAGTCAAATGTTACAACTGTAACAACCTTGGTCACTTTGCAAAAGAATGTCCTCAGCCAGACAAAAGATCAAAATCAACTGCTCTTGTCTCACAACAAGGACAAGGCTATGACTGGAGCTTCCAAGCAGAAGAGCATGCTCAAAATCAAGCTCTCATGGCCTTTACTGACAACAAAACTGAGGTAAAATCTAAACCTTGTACTTCTGAATGTGCTAAAATTGTTAAAAACTTAGAAAAAGAAAACACTAAATTAAATGAAGATTTAGCAAAAGCAGTGAGAAGAAATCATGAGTTTGATAGTGTGATTGCTGATCAAGAACATCAAATAAAGGTGTACCAGATGATTGATCAAAGGATAAAGGAAGAATTGCTTCAGGCTGTGGATGAGAAAGAGTTCTATGAAACAAAAAATAAAGAACTAACAAGTAAATTAGAAGAATGTCAGCTTGAAATTGAACAAAATAAACTAACAATTAAAAAGTTTGAAAGAAGCACTAAAATTCTTGATGAATTAACTAATAATCAAACTACAGAAAAAGTTGTTCATGGGGTGGGATATCATGCTGTACCACCTCCATATAAAATCATTCCACCACTTAAAAACAGCTCAGAAAGAATCATTAATGAATTAAAAAATGAAAAACAAACTGAATCACATAATGAAACATCTGAATCAAATGATTCTTCTGATGATGATCAATCAATTGAATTTACAATCTCTCAAACTGAATCACCAAAATCAATTAATACCAGCTTTCACACAGCACAAAGTCCAAATGAATCTCCCAAATATGATGCAGAAAATATACCTAAAATTCTAAAAAGGGGAAATCAAAGAAACAGAAATCAACTCTTAGAACAAAGAAAAATCATAAAGGCTCAAGATAATAAATTAAAATGTGTTATTTGCAACAAAGTAAACCATTTAGCAAAGGATTGTCACTTCAATCCAATAAACTGCAAAGAAGTAAAAGAATTTAAAATTTTTAAAGAAAAAGCAAAAACTCAAAAGTTAAAAGATACTACTGGTCCTTCAGTAGTAAATAAAATCAAAACTCCAATTGCTGAAACTCCAAAATTTGGAAGAAGTGCACCAAGATTTGTGCAAAACAGAAGAGTTGGAAGCCCAAAGAACAGCAATTACTTCAAGAACAATGGAAAATCCACTCAAAATAAACACTATTTTAAAATTTCCAACACCAGTAGAAACTTTAACAACTTTACTACTGGTGTTAACCCTCATTATAATGCTGTATGGTACCAGTACAAGAATACTACTGGTAAAAAACCCTAATTTCAAAAATACTACTGCTCTCAAAACAACTTTCAAAAATACTACTGGTGTTAACCCTAAAAACACTACTGGTCATTCTAAACATGGTAAGTACCCAAATACTACTGGTCCATCAGTAGTAAAGTATTCAAAAGCAAAAAAACACGGGTATAAACAAAGATCAGTAGGAAATTCTCACACTAGTACTAATTTCAAAAGGGCAGTAGTAAAACAAAACACCAGTACTAAACAAGTATGGGTACCAAAAGTGTTTAAAATTAAAACTCCCAAAGCTTATTTCTCAAAGGATGAACCCAAGACATATAAAGCTTGGGTTCCCAAACTTAACTAATCCTTTACTCACTTGTGTAGAGCATTCAGATCCCAGAAGAAGGAAGAACATGGCATATTGATAGTGGATGCTCAAGGCACATGACTGGAAATGTGCAAATTCTCAAAGATTTCAAGTCATTTGATGGAGGATATGTGGCTTTTGGTGAGAATCCCCAAGGAGGTAAGATTACAGGTAAAGGTACTGTTACTAATGGCAAAATTACCTTTGATGATGTATTTTATGTAGCTGAACTAAAATACAATCTTGTCAGTGTGTCTCAAGTTTGTGATAAAAAGAACAAAATTCTTTTTACAGACATTGAGTGCATCATTCTTTCTCCTAATTTTATTTTAGATGAAAAATATGTTGTTTTAAGAACTCCAAGGAGAAACAATGTGTATTGCCTAGATATAGGGGGAGAACTCATTTCTACAAATGAGGTCAACTGTTTTATATCCAAGGCAAACACTACTGAATCAGAACTATGGCATAGAAGGATGTGTCACACAAATTTCAAAAACATGAACAATTTAGTAAAAAGAAATCTGGTCATTGGATTACCTCAAAAACAATTCATGTGTGATCATCATTGTGTTGCATGCCTAAAAGGTAAACAACACAAGACTTCTCATAAGTCCAAAACTGTAAACTCTATTTCTGTTCCTTTACAGCTCTTACATATGGACCTTTTTGGACCTACAAATGTAATGAGTATTGGAAAGAAACAATATTGTCTTGTTATTACTGATGACTTTTCCAGATATACATGGGTTTTCTTTCTCAGGACAAAGGATGAAACAAGTGAACTCATAAAGAACTTAATTGTCAAACTGGAGAACACAACTGATCAAAAAGTTAAAGCCATAAGATGTGATAATGGCACAGAATTTAAAAATGCTAACTTAATTAACTTTTGTGATCTTAAAGGTATTGACAGGCAATACAGCTCACCTAGAACTCCACAACAAAATGGTGTAGCTGAAAGAAGAAATAGAACCATCATTGAAGCAGCAAGATCAATGCTTGCAGACTCAAAATTACCAATTACTTTTTGGGCAGAAGCTGTTAATACTGCTTGTTACGTTCAAAACAGAGTATTAATAGTGAAGCCACATTTTAAAACACCATATGAACTTTTTAATAAAAGAAAACCTTCCATAAGCTTTCTAAAATCATTTGGCTGTCCTTGCACTATTTTGATTACAAGAGAACAAATTGGTAAGTTTGACTGCAAATCTGATGATGGAATCTTTGTGGGATATTCTACTCAAAGCAAATCATATAGAGTGTTCAACAAAAGGCTAAGGATAATTGAAGAAAGCATCAATGTATCCTTTAATGAAAATGTATCTAATGAACAAGGAAATGGTCCAGATTGGCTATTTAACATAGACAATCTAACCAAATCCTTTAATTCTAATATGAATTTCAATGCAGGAAATTCAAATTGTCACAATCAAAAGGAAGGAACATCATCAATTATTACTGGTCAAGAGGAAATGAGATACATTGTAGTTAATACTGCTCCAAAAGTTAATACTGATGTCAGTAATAACTCAAGTTCTGGAACCAGTAGTAACTCTGAGAATGAGGACAGTAGTAATTCAAATACTACTGATACCAGTAATAGTACTCAAAATACTACTGGTCCCAAAATTAACCTAGATTCTCAAGATACTACTGATACCAGTAACAACAACAACACTACTGATCTCAATGAAGATAACAGCAGTAGTAACTCTGACCAAGAAGATGATGAACCAAATATCAATGACAATGAAGGATCTCTAGAAGAACAACTACCTGAGACAAATGAGTCCAATCTTGAAAATCAACTAGTGGTTGATAAAGCTACAACTACAAGGACTCAAAAGAACCATCCATTAGACCTTGTTCTAAGTGATGTCAACTCACCACTACAAACAAGAAGCAAATTAAACAAAAGCTTAACTGCAAATATGTGTTATATAAGTTTAATTGCTAATGAATGTATGTTTGAATGCTTTCTATCTCAGGATGAACCAAAGAAGATCCAACAAGCAATGAAGGACTCAAACTGGATTGAGGCAATGCAAGAGGAACTCCTTCAATTTAAATTACAAGCTGTTTGGACACTTGTACCTCTACCCAAAGGAAAAAGAGCCATTGGAACAAGATGGATCTTCAGAAACAAGAAAGATGAAAGAGGTATAGTGATCAAGAACAAAGCCAGACTTGTAGCCCAAGGATACACCCAAGAAGAAGGAATAGACTATGATGAAGTATATGCTCCTGTTGCTAGAATTGAAGCCATAAGAATATTTCTAGCATATGCTTCATTCAAGAAATTCAAAGTCTATCAAATGGATGTTAAGAGTGCATTCTTATATGGGAAGATTGAAGAAGAGGTCTATGTATGCCAACCTCCAGGTTTTGAAGATCCAAAACATGGTGATTATGTGTTCAAATTGGATAAAGCTCTATATGGCCTACATCAGGCACCAAGAGCATGGTATGACACATTACCATCATACCTATTGAAGAACAACTTTAAAAGAGGAGCCATTGACAAAACTTTGTTTACAAAGAAAGTCAAAGATGATATACTACTGATACAAATTTATGTAGATGATATCATCTTTGGCTCAACCAATGATTTATTATGCAAAGAATTTGAAGAACTGATGCAAATTAAATTCAAGATGAGCTCCATGGGTCCAATGAACTTCTTCCTTGGACTCCAAGTCAATCAAAGAACTGATGGTATTTTGATAAATCAATCAAAATATGTCAAAGACATCTTGGAAAAGTTTGATTTGAAAGACAGTAAAAGTGCTAGTACACCAATGGAAACACACAAACACCTACATCCTGATGTTGAGGGGGAGGATGTAGATGAACACTTATATAGATCAATGATAGGCTCTTATGTACTTAATTGCATCAAGACCTGACATTATGTATAGTGTTTGTGTGTGTGCAAGATATCAAGCAAGACCCAAAGAACTACACTTGCAGGCTGTTAAAAGAATATTCAGATACTTGAAAGGCAAACCATCACTAGGTCTATGGTATCCACATGATTCACCATTTGAACTCATAGCCTACACAGATAGTGACTATGGAGGTGAATGTCAAGACAGAAAGTCCACTACTGGTGGATGTCAATTCTTTGGATCAAGACTGGTGTCATGGCAATGTAAGAAGCAAACAAATGTATCAACATCAACTGCTGAAGCAGAATATGTAGCTGCATCTGCTTGCTATGCTCAAGTACTATGGATTCAAAATCAGCTTCTAGACTTTGGTATCTCTATCCTTAAAACTCCTATTTTTATTGATAATCAAAGTGCTATTAGTATTGTGAATAATCCAGTAAAACACTCAAAAACTAAACACATTGAAATAAGATTTCACTTTATAAGAGATTGTAATGAAAAGAAATTAATCAAAGTAGTTAAAATCCATACTGATGATCAATTAGCAGATCTTTGTACAAAAGCATTTGATGTAGGAAGATTCAACTTCTTGGTTAGCAGTATTGGAATGATTTTAATAACTTAAAATCTCACTTAAAATCATGTGTAAAGTTAGTGTTGTAAAATATTATTTATTTACTTAAGTGTTTTACTACTGGTATATCTGTACTACTGGTGTGTAGGCATGTGCACAAAATACTAGTGGTAGTTAAATACTACTAGTGTGTATTAGGTTTACACAAATACTACTGGTAAGTCAGTACTACTGGTGTTCACATATACTACTGGTCTTGTGTGTTAATGGTTACTACTGATGTCTATAGTTACTACTGATGTCAAAAATCCTTAGTCACTACTGATGTTAGTAGATACTACTGACGTTTTACTACTGATATCTTATTTACTACTGGTCTTTAAAAAACACAATTACCAAACTAACCCCCATGAAAATAACCGTTATGTTATGATTCGAAGGACATTTTAGTAGTTTTGCAGGATAAATCGAAAGATATAAAAGGCGGCAGTCGATTAGTTTAGCATTATCTTCACTTCGATTTGCTAAAATCTCTCGATAAACCCTAGTTTACGATCAAAAACCCTTCGTCAGTAACAAAATTCATTTACCTTTTTCTCAAAATCAACATCAAATGGCAACTCTACAATCACTGGATGTGCAAAGCGATCTTAAATACTCAGAATTTCACAACATGTGTGCCTTCCTAAAGAATCCCGACGGCACAAAAGATTTTCGACCGATCGTAAAATTCTTGAGAAATTCCTATATACAGTTTGCATTAACGGTAAAACCAAAATCATATCAACAGCACCTGGTGGATTTCTGGACCAATGCTGAGCAAACGGAAGGAACAACTGTATCAATGATCAAATCACAAGTAGATGGAAAACATATCACAGTAACAGAACAATCAATCAGACACCATCTACAACTTCACGATGATTCAGGTATGTCTACTCTTCCTAAGGAATACATTGCTGAAACTTTACAAAAAATGGGTTATGAGGGAAGACTCAATATAGTAACCTTTCAAAAGGGTCTTCTCTCCCCACAATGGAAATTCTTGGTTCATACTATTCAGCATTGTATTTCTCCAAAAAGAAGTACTTGGAATGAGTTTAATAAGGCAATAGCATCTGCTGTTGTCTGCTTATGCACAGACCAAGTCTTTAATTTTTCTCAAATGATTTTTGAAGGTATGTTGGGAAATCTAAGTTACTAAATTTTTAATGTATCCCAGATTTCTACAACATATCATAAATTGTGAATTACAAAACTTGTCAACTCCTAAAAACATTTTCATACTACCAGAGTTGAACAAGAAAGTTTTCTCAAATATGAGAAAACAATTTAAATTTTCGGGTAAGGAAACCCCTCTGTTTCCTAATATGATCAAAGATCATCCCCATACTGGAGAAGGTTCAACCATTGTTACAACCCAAGTTGAACCTTAACCCACTCCATCACCCCCAAATACAGCCCAAACACCACCCCAACTAGCCACTCAATCACCAGCCCAAACAGAAGTCCTGAAAGTGTCCCAGGAACTTGATTTAAATCTGCAGAGTGCTACTCTTCACTCTGTGGAAGACCTACCAGATAAAACCAAAAATATTTCCACACTTTACAAAAGAAAGAAATCTTTAAAGGACACCAGGGGACACATTAAGTCAAACCCCAGGCTCCAAGAGTTGTCCTCCAAGGAGGAGAGAGGACATGAGGCGAGGGCTTTCACTACTGATGCCCCAAAGGTGGGTGCACAGAATAGTGAAAACATCTTTAGGACCCAGACCTCGGCAACTTTGAGTGATGACTCATTTGAGGAGTTACTCAAAGGACCCCGGTGCCAAGAAACCACAAGGGGGGGCGTCTCTGCTTCTTCTAGGAAGAAGAGGATGTCTAAAAGACCCATTTCATCACCAAGAAGTGATGAGGGCATATCTATTGATTTGACAGATATGATGGAAAACCTTCAAACCAATGTACCTGTTAGTGAGCCCGATGATCTTGCTAGATGGAGTGAGGGCAGTATTAAAATCACCAAATTGACGGAAAAAGTGGATTCTCTTGAATCCACTGTACAAAATTGCCTTACATATCTTACAAACCAAGGAAAAACCATGGCTGTTATGAAAAGACATGTCAATACCATCAACAAAAGAATGAGATTATATGAGCACAGGCTTCATCAACAAACTAAAATCATCAGAAAATTGAAGAAAAAGATTGATGATAGTGAGGCTCCACCAGTTGAGCTCACTAAGGGGGAGAAGGACAACATACAAACTATGATTGATGAATCAATTGCAGCAGCAGCATCTTCTCTCCTAAATTTAAAAGAAACAGAAGTTGATGAAGGCCCAGAGATGATGGTTACAGAAGATGAGCAAATTACTACTGCTACAATGGAAGAACAAGTTGAAAAGGAAATACCAGTAATAACCTCTACTACTGATATTATAGCAGTAGTAAATGAAGAAGAAAAATTGAAAGCAGCAAATACTACTGATGCCCTATCAGTAGTAACTCCTGAAGTCACACCAGTAGTAACTACTCTGGTTACTACTGAGGAGGAAGAACTACAATTTCCAGAGCTGATTGAAAGAGAAAGACATGTCATCATCTCCAAACCACCAACACCTGATCAACCACTTATCATACCTGACATTGATGATAATGTGAATTGGTTTGAGGTAGATGAATGCACACTTCCTCAACACCCTAAAATCTTACCAGAAGGTCAACTACATCTATTTTATCCAAAACTTCTGATGATGGGTATACCAGATATGAAATACATTCCACCTCCACCATCTGCTCATATTGGAAAAGGAAAAGAAATATACGATGATGATTATCCAAACAGAGCTTTAGGACATCACATGGTAAACAAGATTAATCATGTAAGAGCAGAAAAGCAATCCATATGGAGAATTAAACACAGAAAATTTTTGGAGAAAGTGGAAATGTATCAAGCTGTAGTAGAAAAGAAAAAGAAAGTTCAAAGTGCAACTACTGTTCAAATACCTGCTCAAATCAAAGATGTTCAGATAGAAGCCCAAGAAGCAGAATTCAAAAGGCTCAGAAAAGTAGAAGAAGAACATCTAAACTGTCTTGAAGATCTGGTGGCTGAATGTAAAAGAACAAAAGGTGATCTACAAGATGATATCTTTGAACAAAAGACACTTATGATAGACTTTCTCAAAACAAAAGGGCACAGTGCAAAATCTTTTGGAAGAATGAAGATGATAACTATTATTGAAAAATACTGCACTGCAAAGAAGAAAGACTTGGCTGAACAAGAAGCTGAAGAATCAAAGAAAGCCAAAACTTTAATCCAAATCAGTCCAAGTTTGCTCAAAGCTGGTAGTGTTCCAACTATTGGTGAAACTTCAACTCCCCAATCAAAGAAAAGAAAAACTGTTGATCAAGAACAAATCTCAAAGAAGAAATCAAAACAAATTGTACCTGTTCTTGAAATGCCTATTGCTCCATTGCAAAACAATCCAATTATTAACTGGAGAGTGATACAAAACAATGTTATAGAAGTCATAAGGGAAGACAAAGTTGTACAGAGATTCACTGGATGGTTACCTTTAATCAGATCATGTTCTAGAAGTGATGTAATCAAGCTTCTGATTATTGGAAAACCTAGAATGACAAAGAAATCATGGAAAGAGTCTGGTGCTGGATACTTAACAAAAATGATAGATGCTGCATTTTATCCAGATAATTATCCAGAACAATTTACAGATCCAGGTAATGTGTATGCTTGGAATGTCATTCCTACTGCTAATATGTACTTCTTTGAGAAATCAGGCAAAGTGTGTGAATTGTACTTATATGAAAAAGAATATACACATTCTGAGAAGACTATGTATCAGATATTCATAAACACTTTGATGAAACCCTATGATGCTGTTATGTTCCAAAACAAACTGAATTACTTTACAAAGAGGAACAGCAGATATATTATTGAACAAAGGCTTCAACAGAATCAAAGAACTCTTGAGAAAAGAAGAAGAGAACAAGAAGAGCAAAAGAAACTTGATTGATTAAAAGGTAATCAATAAGTTTAGGGGGAGATTGTTGGAGCAAAACACAGATCAACTTATTACTGATGCTGCAGTTAGTACTGACAATAATTAGTACTGATGGGGCAGAACATGTTACTACTGATGAAGTTGATACTGGTGATACTATAACTTAGTTACTACTGATCATGCACAGATTGAAGATACTACTGATCTTAGTAGTTACTACTGACGATGGTTTCTGGACTTACTACTGATCACCAGACTTACTACTGATGTTACATATTTACTACTGGTGATGAGTTTTACTACTGATACGCGTTTTTGAAGAATATCAAGTCCGAGATCTTCGTAGAGATAGTTATAGAATGTAAATCAATGTATATTTTTATTATTCGATGTAAATCAAAGTCCTAGAATAACTAGGGTAAATAGTTTAGCTTCAAGGACTATTATAAATAGTTCCTTACGAATTGTAAACGTACGTGTGTATTGTTAACTCAATAATATACATTGAAGCTTTTTGTGAAACTGTGTTCTTAATACTTTCGCATATTATTTACAGTTCATTGTTCTTAATTACATTGATATAGTGTTGATCCGCTGCAACTTCTATATTCAATTAGATCTAAAGTGTTTATTAACTTTTCTATAGTTAATCGATCCTGACAAGGGATTTTAGCAAATGATAGGATTTCTTCTATTCTTCGAGGAGAGAAATTGCTTACACCAATTGATTTTGTTAGCCCGAGATTTTGACACTTCTCCATGGCTTCCCAAACATCTTTGATATCGATAGCGGCTATGCACTCTTTCGGAATCGGTACTTTAAATTCCTCTTGGTTCAGCGTTAGCGGCCAATGTATGAGATACAAATCTACGTACTCTACTCCCAATTCTCTGCAATTATACACCAACCGACAATATTTCGTTTCAACGAACAATATAAGTGAAGCAATTTGGCAATTCTCTGAATAGATTTGTTGTCGTTAAAACCCCATATAGTGAAACAAATGAATGTATATAAGAATAATTTTTTTTACTCTCTTGTGAAACAAAAATTTAAAATGTATATAAGGATAGAGTTGCGTTTAGAAGGCCCTTAATTTTTATAAAGTAAATCTTAGTCATTGGATCAAAAGATCCATCAACCACCAATGTCATCAAATCACATGTGATTCAATATACAACTACTACCATCATCAAATTACATGTGATTCAACACATCAACCACCACCGCCGGCCACCACCGCCGGCCACCACCGCCGGCCACCACCGCCGGCCACCACCTCCGGCCGCCGGCGCCGACTCCAGCCGGCACAATCACATGTGTTTGGATTCGCAATCACATGTGATTGCAAGCAGCCGACGGTTGCGAGGGGTTACCGGTGGTAGAGACGGTGGCCGACAGAGGTTGGTGGTGGTGGTGGTGGTGGTGGTTAGTCGTGTTGAATCACATGTGATTTAATACACATGGGTGGTGGTGGTGTTGAATCACATGTGATTCTGGTGGTGGTGGTGATTTGGGGATTGATTGATCCAAGAGCTTAGATTTGTTCATCTGAACTTTATAAAAATCATGAACCTCCTTGAACATAACCTAAAGTTATAAATATTGTACCAATACTTTTAAAAAAGAATCAATACAAAATCATTTGTAGAAAAACGTCCTAGGAGTGTTTTGGTACAATTCTAAGGGCTGTCAATAACAAGTTATTACATAAATTAAAAAGTTTTATTTTCATTAATTAGTAGATAAGTGATGCTTAAAATATATGGGTGGTTGTTAATTAATGTACACATTTTAATGTTTTTATTGTCAGCATTTATGACTGTCATTATCAAAACCTATTTAATAATTACTCACTCTGTCCCAAAATTATTATTCACGCACAAAAATCACATAGTTTAAGAAAAATGCATTTATTACACTAATAAAATTATTGTCCACAGACAAAAATCACATAGTTTAATAATTACTCCCTCCATCCCAAAATTATTGTCCCACAAAAAAGTTCTCATTTCTCAAATTTGAGGGTCCACTTAATAAAATAATATCATTACCAATGATTCCCACAAATAAAACATTTTCTCTCTCCAATCTAACTTTATATTTTAATCAAACGTATTATCAAGGATCTCACCACTAACAATCTCCTAAAACCTTGTGCCCATGAGAAATGTGAATTTTTTGTGAGATGGAGGGAGTATTAATTACCTAACCTCGATTTTCCTACAATTGTGGCTGGAAATAATCCCTCCTTCTCATAAGAGAAATTTAAAAATAAATAATAATAATAAAAATATAAATAAATAATAATCTCTAAGATGGCTATAAATGGGAGAGTGGTCTTACTCGAGACTGTGCTTGATGGCTGGTAATACAAGATGGCCTTTGGTGGAGTCACACCATAGCTTGGTGGTTATGAATAACTCGGCACGGGACTTTATGAGTCCCAGTTTCAGAGCCTCTTTGATGGCTTCCCCAAGAGCTTTTTCAGTCCTGTAAGCCGCCGCCGTGTCAAAGTGGCGGTACCCCACCTTGATGGCTTCAACAACCGCCGCCGCCACCTCATCACCGCCTTCAGTCACCGTTGCGGTGCCCAAACCGATCAACGGAATGGGTCGTCGACCATCTGAGGAGCTTATTGTTGTCTCCAGGATATTCCTTACCATCTTTTTTACCTTTCTCTTGTTACAACTCTTTTACAACTTGCTACTAATTGTGTGTGTATATATTTGATGGACCATTATATATATATATCCTTGGTTTATGGGACCGGATGTACGTCTTTGTTTATTGTAAATGACGGACTGGCATGCGTAAGCCGTGTGTACTTTTAGTCAAAATATATTAACCACTTTACTTTAGCAATGGGCTTATTGTCAGAAAGTTTTACCGATTTCATTTGCTTGGATGATCATACGAGTAATTCGTGAAACACTTTCAGATTAAAATATTTTGTCAGTACTACGAAATCTTCAATCAGATACAATCACAATATTTTTAAGAACAAAGAATCGTTTTGTGAGATTATGAAAAATGTACCAGAAGAGAAAGTGATAAAATTCACATATCGTCTACAATATGTAAAAAGCCAAAGACACCGCACAAGGCGCAATTTAAACCACTAAAAATCGGGTCGGATCAATCGGGTCAAAAAACAGGTTGAAAATCGGCTCTGCCCCTTGGGCCCCGGATTACTGTTGAGCCAGTGTATTTTAGTTGTAATAAATTCAAATAAATGTGTACTTCGCAACACCCTAACTTGTTCAATATTTATTAACATTACATTTAGTCAAACAAGTTGATCTCATTACACTTAAATCATATTAATGATAAAATCACCAACACGATGGTTAAGTGTCCTATAAAAATTGTATGTTCAAGTTTTGTTTTAGAGAAAAATGATGTAACGTGCTAACCATTAGAACAAAATATCAACCACTCTTCCTTCAGACCGTATATGATTCCAAATAAATTGTAGTTGACTAGTTGGTATTCTTGTTTTTCATTTTTTTTCTCTTTCATTGAAACCAGCCAATATATTATGGAGTAGGGGTGAGCATTTTTTTTTTCTCTTTCATTGAAACCGACCGAAACAAGAAAGAAATCCAAAATATGACAATTGAATGACGTTCTAACACATTAGCATGTGGAAAAGCTGCACCTCCTCAAGCTTTATAAAAATCTTCAAAAAGACATTTTAAAAACACTTTGTACTTGATCCATGTGATATTTTACCATAATGTTATTTCTGTTATGTAACTATTACATTATGTCTTTTATGTTTTATAACCCTGTGTAGGGGTGATTATCGGTTCCGTTTTGAAAATTCATCGTTATCGGTTCTATCGGTTCGGTTTGGTTCGATTTTGGCCTGATAATCACCCCTAATTTCTATGGAGTGTAAGTGTGTAACCATCCAATTTTTGGACCACTCCAAAGTCCAAATAAGGAGAGTTTATCAATGTTTTCGTGACCGGGTCGGACCGGATTTGAGTGTACTGCCGGGCCGGACAAGCCGGGCCAATACACGAATTATGAGCCGGACATAACCGGGTCGAACCGGACCTTTCAAACCTCGGTTATTCAACTTTCAGCCGGATTCAAGCTAAACTAGTAAACTACACCGTTATCTAGCTTTTATACAGCAACTAAAGGAGCCAAGAAATGTTCTTGGACCAATGTGGGATAATTGGTTTTATGGTAAAAGAAGTCAGCTAGTACTTTTTCAATTATAGTAGAGTAAATTAAGCTGTAAAAGATGTTTTGGACGATGTGGGAAATTTGTTAGTTATGAAACTTGGACTTGCATTACATTCTCAAATGTTCTCTATTTTCAGATAGTGAAGTGTTCTCTTTTTGTGACTTGTGTGTATACATCGAGATATATAAACAGCAAGTTCTTTTCTTCATCTAATTAGCCTTGTAAGATTTTGATATAATATGAAATATGGATACACGGAGCAACATGATATCAGCATATCAAAATCAATATCTTCATTTCTGCAAACAAAAGATTGATTCTTACATTACTTGAAGTTGGCTTTTATTAATTAACAACTCTAATAGAAATTAATTCTTATAGAAATTGGTTGATTACAGCTCCAATTAATAGCTTTTATTAGTTTATACAACACTCCAATGATTGTGTTAGAATATATAGTCATTAATATCATTAATATGTAGTTATGAGTATATATTTGGTCAAATGTAAATATGATAGACATTAAACTCTAGCATAAAGTTAGACATTGATGTAAGGCAAGTCCGTGTATATGTATTGACTCTTTGGTAACGAGAAGAACAAGAGATTACAATCTTTCATAGTATCAGAAGGTCATTGATCCCTCCCTTTCTTGTGCCTTCTTTGCTTCCGCTCCCATATTCCTCTCGGCAATTCTATAGTCGAGACTTTCTCCATATTTTTTTTCTCTCTTACCTTCTGTTCTTCGATAATCCCATGGGCGACACCACCAATCCAAAATTTCACCCTGCTGTTGGGGTGTCCAAGATCCGTAACCATGTCCCAATCCAACTCGATCTCACTAACGTTCAATACTCGACTTGGGCAGAGTTGTTTAAAATCTGTGCTCGATCCTTGAACGTTCTACACCATATAATTCCCTCGGATGCATCTATTGCTGTGGATAAAACCACTGGGATTTGGGTAACGCTCGATGCAACCGTCTTAGGTTGGATTTTTGCTACAATTTTTAGTAACTTGATTACTACAATTTTGGTTCCGGGTTCATCCGCCATGGACACATGGAATCGCCTACGCGATTTATTCGAAGATAATAAGCATGCTCGGCCTGTGACCCTTGAGCAAGAATTCTCTCATACTACCTTGTCGGATTTTGACGGCGTTTCGGCATACTGCCAACGCCTAAAGGAGTTGTCCGATCAGTTGCGCAATGTTGGCGCCGAGGTCTCCCATGACCGGTTGGTCTTACAAATGGTGTCGGGTCTCACCGATGCGTATAATGGTGTGGGTACCCTCCTTCGGCAAAGCAATCCGTTACCATCGTTCCATCAAGCTCGTTCCATGCTCACTCTTGAAGAAGCCGGTCTCGCCAAAAAGATAGCCATTTCTTCCAATTCGGCGATGCTCACACCGCTTTCGGATTCCAGTCATGGTGGTGGTATGGTCCCTAAAAACTCTGCTGGACGGGAAAATTATTCAAAGAACGGTCGTCGTAACGGGAAAAATAATAGCCGCAACAATAATCGGTCGGGCAGCGGCAACTCCGGCAGCACTGGCGGCGGTAACTCCGGTGGGCAGCGTCGCAATAGCCAGCCGCCTAATTTGTCTCCATGGGGTTCGTGGTATGCCTCTCATGGCTAGTGGCAGATTCCACCACCATTGGCTCTTGCCCCGTGTCCTTATCCAAGTTTTCCTTGGCCCACGAGCAGTTCACCATCCGTGCAGGCCCAATCACGTGGAGATGGTATTTTGGGCAGGGACCCACGCACAGCCCAAGCATTTGCTGCCGGCCCAAATTCTGAGTACAGTCCAACTAACATTGAATCTGCCATGTACACAATGGGTCTAACGCCACCGCCGAATCCATGGGTGATGGACACCGGTGCCTCATCTCATGTCACCTCGGACAAAGGTAAACTCTCGTCTTGTTTTAATTTGAGCAAAAATAATGGTATTCTTGTTGGTAATGGTCAATCTATACCCATTTTAGGGTATGGACACACCAAATTGTCTCACCCACACCCACCATTAGCCTTAAAAAATGTTCTATATGCACCACATATTATCAAAAACCTTGTATCCGTTAGAAAGTTCACTAGAGATAATTTGGTTTCTGTTGAATTTGACCCTTTTGGATTTTCTATGAAGGATTTTCGGACGGGGAGACGTATAATGAGATGTGATAGTAGTGGAGACCTCTACCCGGTCACTTCCAAGGCACCTATGCAAAACTCTCAACATTTTAGTTTTGCAATTTTAACTTCAACTTTGTGGCATGATCGGTTGGGGCATCCGGGCAATCCGATTTTTGAGTCTTTAAGACGCAATAATCTTATTAAGTGTGGTCCAAATAAAACTTTTAATTTATGTCGTTCTTGTGTGCTAGGTAAACATATCAAGTTACCATTTCATACTTCACCAAATAATACGTTTTTACCTTTTGATGTGATCCTTTGTGATATGTGGACGTCTCCTATTTTGAGTACTTCGGGTTATCGTTATTATCTTGTGTTTACTAACTTTGTTTGGACTTTTCCTTTGGCTAGGAAATCGGATGTTTATTCCATTTTTGAGAAGTTTCATGCGTTTGTTGTCACTCAATTTGAACGACCCATTAAAAATTTGCAATGTGACAATGGCAAAGAATTTAACAACCAAAACATTCAAAATTTTTGTCACAAAAATGGGATTGGTCTACGTTTTTCATGTCCATCTACTTCCCCCCAAAATGGGAAAGCCGAACGTTAAATCCGCTCCCTAAATAATGTTATTCGTACTCTTTTATCACATGCATCAGTTCCACCATCATTTTGGCCATACGCATTAAGCATGGCCAAATTTCTACAAAACGTTTTACCTAGCAAAATTCTAAATTTTTTACCACCACTATCTATTTTGTTTCAAAAACAACCGGATCTTTCTAATCTAAGAGTTTTTGGGTCGTTATGTTATCCGCTTTTACCATCTACTACACTTAATAAACTCCAAGCATGGTCAAAACCGTGTGTTTTTTTGGGTTTTCCGGATAACCACCGGGGTCATTGGTGCTATGACATGCTCACACACAAAATTATTGTGTGTCGCCATGTTATTTTTGATGAAACAAAGTTTCCCTTTGCTTCTGACTTTCCTACGCCCTCGTATGCATTCTTAGATGATGATATAACCAATTATGTTAAACATTACAGTAGTCATCATCTATATCGGCCCAAACACCACCTCCTTTACCGGCCCACTTTTCTCCACAAGTGGCCCAACCTCATTTATCCACTTCTCCTGAGCAATCTTCTGCTCCGACCCACCCTTCTCCAAACGTGGCCCAACATTCTGCTCCGGCCCAGCCCACCACGCAGCCCATGCCACCGTCTCCATCGTCCACTCAGCCGGCCCAGCCTGTCGCACCACCTCCAATTCCCGCAAAACCGGTAACACGAAGCCAACGCGGGATTTTTAAACCCAAACCTTTGTTTAACCTCCACACTCAACATACTCCATCACCCATTCCAAAGAATCCCGTACACGCTCTACGGGATCCAAATTGGAAAATGGCCATGACCGACGAATACCAAGCTCTTATTAAAAATGAGACGTGGGTTTTAGTACCACGACCTAAAGATATTAATATAATGCGGTGTATGTGGATTTTAACTCATAAATTTCATGCTAATGGTTCGTTTGAGAGGCATAAAGCCCTTCTTGTAGGTGATGGAAAAACACAACAGGTGGGCATTGATTGTGGAGAAACTTTTAGTCCAGTTGTAAAACCGGGTACTATTCGGACGGTGCTCAGTCTTGCTCTTTCCAAAGCTTGGCCTATGCGACAATTGGATGTTAAAAACGCGTTTCTACATGGCACATTAAATGAAACGGTTTATATGCATCAACCATTGGGATTTCGTGATCCCATTCACCCCGATTACGTTTGTCTCCTCAAAAAGTCTTTATATGGTTTGAAACAAGCCCCACGGGCTTGGTATACCCGATTTGCTGATTTTGTTTATAAATTTGGGTTTACTCACAGTACCTAGGATAATTCATTGTTCATATTCAGACAGGGTGATCACATGGCATATCTTCTCTTATATGTCGACAACATTATTCTCACCGCCTCATCCGATACCCTGCTCGCCAAGATCATTTCTATTCTTGGCTCGGAATTTGCAATGAAAGATTTGGGCAATTTAAGCTCATTTTTGGGTATTTCGGTTACACATCAACCACATGGCTTATTTTTGTCTCAATCTAAATACGCCACGGATATTATTGAACGTGCCGGTATGACGTGTAACACCGCAAAATTTAAGAAGCGTTTTTTTTTTAAATGCCCGAAGGCGATTAGGTTATCCTCTAGGTTAGTTTAGTTTAGTTTACAAACAAGGTCCCACAATAAGCTTCCAAAATGAACATTACTTAAACAATACAAAACGGTGTCACTTAAACGACATGGCTCATTTTTCAAAACATAACAAACTGAGCTTGGTCAATCATCCCGTCCAAAGCACCGGTCAACCTGAAAAGATTCAACGAGGGAGGGATTAGTACAAAGCTAAGTGAATGAATATAATCTACAAGTTCTGTAAAGCCCAACAAGCTAGCATAGACATCTCTACGATCTAGAAGTCACATAGCCACTACACTAATCACTTAAACACGGAAGTTATAAAACATCTCCGGTTGGGTCGTCACTTAAACCCGAAAGTTATAAAACATCTCCGGTTGGGTCATCACTTAAACACGGAAGTTAAAAAACATCTCCGGTTGGGTCATCACTTAAACACGGAAGTTAAAGAAAAACATCTCCGGTTCGTTCAAGAAGATCGGGGTCCTGCCGGAGCCTTAAACCATGGTCGGCCAAACCACGGTAACCGATAGCGTTTCGTATCCAACACCCGGGCAACTCCCTCCCCTTAACCATGCAACAAATACAGGTAAGGTCGGATACCCTTTAGTCGATACCTGATGCCCAGCGCACTGACTTCTCAAACCTCGGTTACCAATCAAACCGAGTTGTAGCTACCCATCAAGCCAAGGTCTCTTCACATAAGTGCACGTAATCGTGTATGGTATTCCCTAACACTAGGCATACATAACAAGAAGACTAGCTACGAAGAACACCGCGAAAAATGTCACAACAGAGTTCCCGATCGCGAACTCTAGTTCACGATCGCGAACTAGAGTTCACGACGTGAACTCTGATCGTGACTACTTCGCGACCATCGACCAAAATCACTGGGGCTACTTCACGATCGGGAACGGGAGTTCGCGACGCGAACTCCCCTCGTCTGGTAAATTTCCTGCATTTTTATCAAGTATGCATATACCGAACCAATTGTAACCGAACACAAGTTGGAGGTTAAATCCACTCACCGAAACCTTCCACTTGCCGAACTCAGAGGTCTAATGTTTCTGAGTCCCGATCCCGATTCCTGTACACCAAAGGAATACCGAATTAGTATATAATTCCACCAAATTATAAACAATGTTAAATATACATTTAACACTAACACTTGCAATATCATATAAACATTTCATGACCATATCATACATATCCAACAAGTCAAACTAAGTTGTCGAGTTGAGTTCTAAAGCTAACTTCTCAAGCCCACTTCTCAAGCTCACCTCTCAAGCTCAAGCTCACTTCTCAAGCTTACCTCTCAAGCTTACCTCTCAAGCTCAAGCTCACTTCTCAAGCTTACCTCTCAAGCTCAAGCTCACTTCTCAAGCTTACCTCTCAAGCTTACCTCTCAAACTCAAGCTCACTTCTCAAGCTTACCTCTCAAGCTCAAGCTCACTTCTCAAGCTTACCTCTCAAGCTTACCTCTCAAACTCAAGCTCACTTTCTACCAAGTGTTATAAATACTATTTCTAACACATAATCATATTAAGACCACTTATACATACACAATTCAACAATTGAGTCATTCCACCACTTAATCGCCCGAACGGGTCAAAAACCCGAACATGACTATAACCCTTCCAATTTCCATCAATTAGCACAAAAACCTATAACTTAGCAAGTCATAATCATGTAACAATTCATCAAGTTCAAAGTCACCAACAATCCATGTATTTCACTTCCAAATTACTAGTTAACCATTTTAACCAAAAACATCCAAACACTATAAAAACTAGCATTTTTATCAAATCCCACCAATCCTTGGCATAAACCATAACTAACATATCTAACATGTTATTTTAGCATAAACAAGTAACATAACCCATAAAAATCTATCATTGACACAAACACACCAACTTGTCACAAAACCCATAAAATACACCAATGACATATTTTTCACCAACTAGATTTTTAACCCAATAACTAGTTTATAATTTATACATAAACTCCATACAACTTTTTAACTAACAATTTTGACTCACACTATCACAACTAGTCATTTTATCAATTAACACAATAGTTGATTATAATCACAACTAACATATTCAACATGTCATTTAACATAACTAGACATAAATTCCATAAATCACAATCTCACTAGCAAGTCATAACTAGTTACCCAATTCTACAAGATTAACACTTCCTACATGTTAATTTAACCTACATTAACATTAAAACCCATATTAAGTCTAGTTAGAAGCATAATCCAAACCACACAATTGATACACACACACACACACCGCCACGCACACACACACACATGTGTACATTTTGCTAAAAAGGTTGTACCTTGTGCTAAAATACTTGTACCCATACAACAAAACATGTCAAACTTTGTATAAACACTTAACATAACATCAAACACCATAATGACTAACCAACATCTCAAGAACACATAAACCCTAATTTATCAACTATCATGGAATCGAAAACGAACACATATAGGTTGAAGCTTACCTCAAGAGCTATCCAAAAACGGGTTCGGATTAAAGATTGACTAAGAAACGAGCACAAGATCTTCCAAAAACACCAAGAACAACAAAAGATGGTTATGGAGGAAGAGAGAGTCTAGAGAGAGAGAAAGCAAGTGAGTATGGATAAGAAATGAAGAGGAAGAAGAAGGAAGGGGTGCCCCCCTCCCCTTGGCTGCCGAACTCACTAAGGGGGGGCCCACTTGGCCTTTTTTGTCTTTTAACTCAACTTTAAACAATACAATTTAAAAGTCCCTTTCGTAGTTAATTTATTTAAAATACCAAACGGGTTCCAATTTTAAAAACGAAAGTATATTCGGAGACGATATCAAAAGGAGGATCCAAAGATATAAAAATCACATTTTCATTTAAACATTTCAGAAAACAGATATTTTAATCCCTTGATTAATATATCACAAAAGGACAAAAAGTCAAACAATTCATTTAACACTTAATCAATTTATTCCACATATGGTCAAATATATATTTATCAAATATCATTATATACCTAAAACAACTATGCCGGTTTTAGAATGTTACATGACGACGTGCAAACCATCATCCACACCGGTAGACACGAAACCGAAGCTTAGTGCCGTCACGAGCCCCCCCCCCCCCCCCCCCGGTTACCGATCCTTTACTATACCGTAGTCTGGCTGGCGCTCTACAGTATCTCACGTTTACTCGGCCGGACATATCATATGCTGTCCAACAAGTGTGCTTATTTATGCATGACCCACGAGTTGTCCACATGGCCGCGCTCAAGCGCATTATCCGGTATATACAGGGAACTCGTGCACATGGCTTACAGTTATATAAGTCGTCCACCTCAAACCTTTTAGCATACACATATGCTGACTGGGGTGGATGCCCTGATACTCGACGTTCAACATCGGGGTATTGTGTCTACCTTGGTGACAATTTAATTTCTTGGTCCCAAAACGCCAACCAACTTTGTCCCGCTCCAGTGCTGAAGCCGAATACAGGGGCGTTGCTAATGTCGTTGCGGAATCGTGTTGGCTACGAAACTTGTTGCTTGAATTACACTGCCCGATTCAAAAAGCAACAATTGTTTATTGTGACAATATCAGTGCCATTTATCTTTCCGGGAATCCCGTTCAACACCAACGCACCAAACACATTGAAATGAATATACATTTTGTACGTGAAAAAGTAGCACGCGGTCTCGTTCGGGTTTTACACGTTCCATCTCGATATCAAATCGCTGAAATATTTACGAAGAGCTTACCACTTGTATTATTTGAAGATTTTCGTACCAGTCTCAGCGTTCGTAAACCTCCCGCTAACACTGAGGGGGAGTGTTAGAATATATAGTCATTAATATCATTAATACGTAGTTATGAGTATATATTTGGTCAAATGTAAATATGGTAGACATTAAACTCTAGCATAAAGTTAGGCCTTGATGTAAGGCAAGTCCGTGTATATGTATTGACTCTTTGGTAATGAGAACAACAGATTACAATCTTTCAGATTGTTTTGTATATTTTAGGCTTTTTTATGTAATCCGGTTCAACCGACCGGTTTAACCGGTCCGACCGGTTCGACCATTTTTTAGATATCGACCGGTCCGATTCAAAATCCGGGTTTTAAAACATTGGAGTTTATACGTAACTCTAACAAGAGATAAATGAGAAATGATTTTTACTCAATAATGTTTAATCACTTGCACCAGGTACAAAAAGTAAGCAACACATTATGAAGATTGAACGTATGCTAATACGTATTATATTCTTGATGTACACGCCCTAATATGTAATCCACATGTGCACGATAATGAATACAGTATATAAGTATCAATATATATCATACTGCTAATTGCAATATAATTATGTAAACGGCCCTACTTGGCGATGATGCAAGCCCAATGAGGAGCGGACCCTTTTGTTTATGGAAGCCCAAGATCATGGTAGAAAATTAGCTTAACAAAAAAGGAAATAACTTTTGGCTCGGGTCTCCGTTTCAGGCCTATAACCCGCTAAAGCGAAGCTTGAGACGAGGGCTACGACATGATAAACAGCCGTAATCGGTTTACCTAACTTCCCGGCCCAAAAATGCTATTTTTGGACACTTTATTTGTGTTTTTGTGTTTTTTCTTTATTTTTAAAAACTTTGTTTTACCCGGTTTATGCCCCGTTTGTTGTTTTAGGCTCATTCAAAAATCTGAGCCATATTTAAATTGTGTGTTTGTGGAGTGGAATAATCCGTTTAAGTTTTTACAAAAAATGAGTTTTTCTCTCCAAAATTATTCTTCGTGTTAAACAGATTTTGAAAGTGATTTCAACTATATTCTCAAATCAATGTAGTTTTGATAAGATTGTCCCGGTATTCTTTGAATCAACAAGTATAATCTAGACTATCGTTACTTAGTCTACATCACGTAATAGTGATAAAAATAATGATAAAAATACTTAGGATTGTTAATTTAAAGAAAATGGAGTCTGACCATTGATGATTATCACTTGATTTTTATAAATTTTGAGCTTAAATCCATGCTACAAAGCTTTCTGTTCAAAACATAAAGCAACTCAATTAGCTCCTAAAATTGCAAAATGTGTCGATCCAAAGGTAAAATTCAAATCAATCAAAGTTTCAAAGTTACCAGTAAAACATCTACAAATCAAAGTTTTATTCCCCGTTTTTATTCAACTCATTTGTTCATAACATATATAGTTCACGATAACAACTTATTGAGATGCAAGATCTGCATCAATCTCAGATACTACATCGTTAGGCTCATTCATCATCGCACCAAAGAAAGTATGCTTCTGTTGAGGAATTTGACCGATTTTGTTCAACTCTTCCTCTGTCAACGACCAATCGAATATATCAATGTTTTGTTTCATCCTTTCTGGATTGAAACTCTTGACTAACAAACTCACACCTTGCTCAAATATCCATCTCAGAGAAATCTGCATGTCAATGATATAAAATCAGTAAATGCACTCTTTTATTTATGGATGCCTAGATTGTGATAAATGGACATCACTAAAATGATCATAACTTGGGCTAAGGAGCTGCGTTTTTTAGGCTTATGACCAGTCAAATCAAATATTGCAACGAGGAGAACTTCATGGTAAACCTTTTGGGCCCAAAAACGCTGTATTTTTTGAGTTATTTGCATTTTAAAGTTATTTCTCTCTAGTTTTTGGACTTCGTTAGTTGGCCAGTTTTCTATATGTTTGTCTTTTTAGGTTCATTCGAAATTCTAGGTTTATATGGTTACAGTATTAAGTTTTGGTTTTATGAAAGTTCATTTTTTTCTCTGAATTTGTGTTTAATTGAAAAACTACTCCTGAATATTGTTATTCATTGAATCAACGATAATTAGAAGAATTATTTATGGTATTCGTGTGAATCAACAAGTTGAATATGTGCTATCTCATTTGTTTAGTCTACATGAGTCACGGCTGTAAATCTCAACTTATAATCCATATAACTTCCTTCAATTTTGAAGACAATTTGATCTTGCATGAGCATATGAAAAAAATTATATATAGATTGTTAATTTCAACTTATAATCCGTATATCATAACCTGAGCTATTGTCTTCCCTTTAGACTTGGCGATTTCTTTAAGAACGTCACATTCCATCACACGATTGTGTCCCCATAGAGCACCAGATGCACCTAAAGGGGAGTAACCGGTGAGAAGGATGTCATTCTTTTTGCAGAATTCATTCAGTTTTTTCTGTTGCCAAATTGGGTTCATCTCGACCTATAAATAAAACCAAAATGAAAAAAAACATTAACATTTTGGAAAAAAAAAAGGTTACGACTCCGTTCACTCGTGAGGAAAAATTAATCACCTGGTTAACAGCAGGAGGGATTTTAGCAAATGATAGGATTTCTTCGATTTTTCTAGGAGAGAAGTTGCTTACACCAATGGATTTTGTGAGTCCGAGGTTTTGACACTTCTCCATAGCTTCCCAAACATCCTTGATATCGATAGCGGATATGCACTCTTTTGGAATCGGTACTTCAAGCTTTTCTTGGTTCAGCATTACTGGCCAATGTATGAGATACAAATCTAGATACTCTAGTCCCAATTCTCTGCGGAAATTCATTATTAACCAACACTATATATATAGTTTCAATAACCAATTTAAGTACAATATTTTTTTCTCTTTCAAAACCATGGTTCCAAAAAATGTAAGGCGCAGCGTGACAGTATCAGCAAGCCTCAAGTCTTACGAACCATGGCTAGCTATAACCTTTTTTAACGCGTCATTTAAGGAGGAAATTTTTTAATATATATATATATCATGTTCAGAAAAAAATTATAGATGTATTCATTTATATGATATTCCTGTGTGAAGTTCAAAAAAAGTTACATATAAATTTGTAATTATACATCACATCATTATTTTTCAAAAAAAAAAAAAAAAAATCAAGTTTCATAACGCACCTAAAAAACTCACGATAAGGCGCCATTTACGCTGCCTTACAGTGTTTTATCTTACGTCATATTTTATACTGGCACCATGACACGTTTTTTTAGAACCTTGTATAAAACTACGCATACTCGAATATGAAATAACCTTTTTTTTTTCCAAAATTCATCAATAAATATGAAACAATGGTGAAAAAAGTTATATGAGTTATCTTACTTGAGACTGTGCTTAATGGCAGGCAGTATAAGATGACCCTTGTTGGAATCACACCATAGCTTGGTGGTAATGAATAGCTCGGATCGGGAGTTTATGAGACCGAGTTTCAGAGCCTCTTTTATGGCTTCCCCGAGAGCTTTTTCATTCCGGTAGAGTGCCGCCGTGTCAAAGTGGCGGTAACCCACCTTGATGGCTTCAATAATCGCCGCCTTAAACTTATCCTCGCCTTCAGTGAACGATGCAGTTCCCATGCCGATCAACGGAATGGGTCTCCGACCATCGGAAGAGCGTATTGTTGTTTCTGGAATCCTTACCATCTTTTTACCCTTCTGGTTTTCTTTTGTTGGTACAAATGTTTTACTACTTGCAATGTTTGTGTCTGTCTTTATATACACGTTAGTTTATATTTGATTGATCGTTCTTGGATAATGGGGACTGACGTGTTTGACGGACTTTTAGTCTATATATGTACACACTGAATAAAGACAAACACTTTTCCTTCTACATATGTACAACTTTTTATACTTGTATATTATAGCTAATTCTTATGAAAAAAGTGTCTTAACATTTCAATAAAAAATATTAAGTTGATGACCATGTAAGTCAAAGGGATGAGATCGTATTCAAAAAAGACATGATGTATCCGTACGTAAAATACCCGGGATTCAATTTCAGATGATTAGTACACTGTACACCTAGAGCAATATACTTTTTGTAAGTCCATGATGTTTTAGGCTTGCTTTGAAGAAATAAACCGAATCTTTGTAACCATCCCAGATGGTATCTCCTGTTTGAAAAGGATCGATGTTTTAAAGACCCAGCTGAACCGGTCGAACTGGAAAATAGAAAAGTATCTGTTTAAAATGAGCCGATTAAATCGATGGTTATAAATCGGTTTGAATCGGCCAGTTGAACTAAAAAAAACTCGATTTTTAAAAAAAAATAGATAAATAAAATAGACAAATGAATATTTTGTATAAGTTTTGTAACTCAAAAGTGATAAACTTAGTTGAAAAATAGGTTTTGATTTTTTGATTTATTATGGTATTTATTTTGTATTATTATTTATATCTTTTAACATTTATACATCATTTATATAATTATTGTATCATCAATACTTAACAATATAGTCATCTGGTCCAACTAACCAGTCGGATCAGTTAATTGTATTTGGGACAATAGCCAGTTTAACGAAAATCAAAACAGTATTGGAAAGGATACCCATATTTGAAAAAGTAATTTTCTCTAAATCCATAAACAATTAGTAAATTTGTTTAAACTTCTAAAGAATTATCTATTATTACCTTTGAGAAACGTTTAAGGAGGTCCATCATCTTTAGAAAGTCCCAAGGAACAAATCTCAACCATTGATCAATAAGATCTAATGGTCAAGATTAATCACATATTTTATATATTGAGGGGTATTTTGGTTATTTTTTAAAAAAATATTTTTTTTTATTTTTTTTTATTTTTTTTATTTTTTATTTTTTTTATTTTATTTTTATTTTTTATTATGAAGGGGTATTTTGGTCATTTGGCACTTAAAAAAAAATTTGATTTTTTTTATTTTTTATTTTAAATTTTTTTTATTTTTTTTATTTTTTTTTATTTTTTTATTTTTTTATTAATTTTTTTAATTAAAAAATAATATTTATTTGATAATTACGTGTATAACTTAATCACATATGATTTTAGTGTAAAATCACATGTGATTTTAGTGTAAAATCACATGTGATTTTAGTGTAAATCACATGCGATTTTAGTGTATAATCAGGTTTTAGTTAAATCATATGTGATTCAGAATGCAATCACATGTGATTCACTATGGAATAACATTATGTGTCATTAAGGAAAATTTAATAATTTTTAAAAAAATAATAATAATAAAATAATTTTTTTAAAAAAAATAAAAATTTTAAAATAAAAAATAAAAAATAAAAATAAAAAAAATATAGTTTTTTCAAAATGACCAAAATACCCCTCAGTTAAAAATTAAAAATTAAAAAAATTAATAAAAAATTAAAATTTTAAAATAAAAAATAAAAAATAAAATAAAATAATTTTTTTTAGTGCCAAATGACCAAAATACCCTCTATGTATAAAATATGTGATTAATCTTGACCATTTGATCATATTGATCAATGGTTGAGATTTGTTCTTTGAGACTTTGTAAAAATCATGGACCTCTTTGAACGCAACTCTATTACCTTTATCAACTTTATTAGGGGTAGGAGGTTGTGTCAATAATGGTTAGCATTGTTATCATCCCATTAATTTAAAGCGTCGAAGAGTTGTAATTATATCCAACAACAAAATAAAAAGATATTGTATTTTAACTCAATTCCCCAAGGGTAGAATTGAAGGCGCAACCCTAGAAGTGGATGTGTATGTGTAGCCGTGTAGGTGTGTATATAATAAAGTGATAAAGAAAATAAAGAAATGTTTGTAGAAATGCGTTATTTTAGAAGTGTTAATTTAATGATGTATTGAGTTGACACTGTAAAAAAGTGAATAGGTACAAATGGACTAAAATTAATTGAATCAATGGTTATGTAACTTTCGTAAATTAATACTTACGCCCTATCTTCTTGCTAGAACTATTTTCTATTAGAATTATGTCTTAAAAAAAGGGTACATCGTGACAGGTGGAACAAAAACTAAGTAAAACTATTAAAATTCGAGTCAACAATTACAAGCTAGTATTTGCATGCCAAACCAGTACCAATTAATTGAGGTTGTCAGGATCGATTAACTATAAAGAAGTTAATAAATACTTTAGATCTAATTGAATATAGAAGTTGCAGCGGATCAACACTATATCAATGTAATTAAGAACAATGAACTGTAAATAATATGCGAAAGTATTAAGAACACAGTTTCACAAAAAGCTTCAATGTATATTATTGAGTTAACAATACACACGTACGTTTACAATTCGTAAGGAACTATTTATAATAGTCCTTGAAGCTAAACTATTTACCCTAGTTATTCTAGGACTTTGATTTACATTCGAATAATAAAGATATACATTGATTTACATTCTATAACTATCTCTACGAAGATCTCGGACTTGATATTCTTCAAAAACGCGTACCAGTAGTAAAATCATTCACCAGTAGTAAATGTGCATCGTCAGTAGTAACTCTGGTAACCAGTAGTAAGTCCAAAACCAACGTCAGTAGTAACTACTATTGATCAGTAGTATCTTCAATCTGTACATGATCAGTAGTAACTAAGTTATAGTATACACCAGTATCAACTTCATCAGTAGTAACATGTTCTACCCCATCAGTACTAATTATTGTCAGTACTAACTGCAGCATCAGTATCAAGTTGATCTGTGTTTTACTCCAACAATCTCCCCCTAAACTTATTGATTATCTTTTAATCAATCAAGTTTCTTTTGTTCCTCTTGTTCCCTTCTTCTTTTCTCAAGAGTTCTTTGATTCTGTTGAAGCCTTTGTTCAATAATATATCTGCTGTTCCTCTTTGTAAAGTAATTCAGTTTGTTTTGGAACATAACAGCATCATAAGGTTTCATCAAAGTGTTTATGAATATCTGATACATAGTCTTCTCAGAGTGTGGATATTCTTTTTCATATAAGTACAATTCACATACTTTGCCTGATTTCTCAAAGAAGTACATATTAGCAGTAGGAATGACATTCCAAGCATACACATTACCTGGATCTGTAAATTGTTCTGGATAATTATCTGGATAAAATGCAGCATCTATCATTTTTGTTAAGTATCCAGCACCAGACTCTTTCCATGATTTCTTTGTCATTCTAGGTTTTCCAATAATCAGAAGTTTGATTACATCACTTCTAGAGCATGATCTGATTAATGGTAACCATCCAGTGAATCTCTGTACAACTTTGTCTTCCCTTATGACCTCTATAACATTGTTCTGTATCACTCTCCAGTTAATAATTGGATTGTTCTGCAATGGAGCAATAGGCATTTCAAGAACAGGTACAATTTGTTTTGATTTCTTCTTAGAGCTCTGTTCTTGATCAACAGTTTTTCTTTTCTTTGATTGAGGAGTTGAGGTATCACCAGTAGTTGAAACACTACCAGCTTTGATTAAATTTGGACTGATTGGGATTAAAATTTTGGCTTTCTTTGTTTCTTCAGCTTCTTGTTCAGCCAAGTCTTTCTTCTTAGCAGTGCAGTATTTTTCAATTATAGTTATCATCTTCATTCTTCCAACAGATTTTGCAGTGTGCCCTTTTGTCTTGAGAAAGTCTATCATAAGTGTCTTTTGTTCAAAGATATCATCTGGTAGATCACCTTTTGTTCTTTTACATTCAGCTACAAGATCTTCAAGACAGTTTAGATGTTCTTCTTCTACTTTTCTGAGCCTTTTGAATTCTGCTTCTTGGGCTTCTATCTGAACATCTTTGATTTGAGCAGGTATTTGAACAGGAGTTGCATTTTGAACTTTCTTCTTATTTTCTACTAATGCTTGATACATTTCCACTTTCTCCAAAAAATTTCTGTGTTTTATTCTCCATCTGGATTGCTTTTCTGCTCTGACATGATTTATCTTGTTTACCATGTGATGTCCTAATGCTCTATTTGGATAATCATCATCATATACTTCTTTTCCTTTTCCAATGTGAGCAGATGGTGGAGGTGGAATGTATTTCATATCAGGTATACCCATCATCAGAAGTTTTGGATAAAACAGATGTAGTTGACCTTCTGGTAATATTTTAGGGTGTGGAGGAAGTGTACATTCATCTACCTCAAACCAATTCACATTATCATCAATGTCAGGTATGATAAGTGGTTGATCAGGTGTTGGTGGTTTGGAGATGATGACATGTCTTTCTCTTTCAATCAGCTCTGGGAATTGTAGTTCTTCCTCTTCAGTAGTAACCAGAGTAGTTACTACTGGTGTGACTTCAGGAGTTACTACTGATAGGGCATCAGTAGTATTTGCTGCTTTTAATTCCTCTTCTTGACTTACTACTGCTATTATATCAGTAGTAGAAGTTACTACTGGTATTTCTTTTTCAACTTGTTCTTCCATTGTAGCAGTAGTAATTGGCTCATCTTCTGTAACCATCAAGTCTGGGCCTTCATCAACTTCCTTTTCTTTTAAATTTAAGAGAGAGGATGCTGCTGCTGCAATAGATTCATCAATCATGGTCTGTATGTTATCCTTCTCCCCCTTAGTGAGCTCAACTGGTGGAGCCTCACTATCATCAATCTTTTTCTTCAATTTTCTGATGATTTTGGTTTGTTGATGAAGCCTGTGCTTATATAATCTCATTCTCTTGTTGATGGTATTGACATGTCTTTTCATAGCAGCCATGGTTTTTCCTTGGTTTGTAAGATATGTAAGGCAATTTTGTACAGTGGATTCAAGAGAATCCACTTTTTCCGTCAATTGGTTGATTTTAATACTGCCCTCACTCCATCTAGCAAGATCATCGGGCTTACTAACAGGTACATTGGCTTTGAGGTTTTCCATCCTATCCATCAATTCAAAAGATCTGCCCTCATCACTTCTTGGTGATTCATTGGGTCTTTTAGACATTCTCTTCTTCCTAGAAGAAGCAGAGATGCCCCCCCTTGTGGTTTCTTGGCACCGGGGTCCTTTGAGTAACTCCTCAAATGAGTCATCACTCAAAGTTGCCGAGGTCTGGGTCCTAAAGATGTTTTCACTGTCCTGTGCACCCACCTTTGGGGCATCAGTAGTGAAAGCCCTCGCCTCATGTCCTCTCTCCTCCTTGGAGGACAACTCTTGGAGCCTGGGGTTTGACTCAATGTGTCCCCTGGTGTCCTTTAAAGATTTCTTTCTTTTGTAAATAATGGAAATATTTTGGGTTTTGTCTGGCAGGTCTTCCACAGAGTGAAGAGTAGCACTCTGCAGATTTAAATCAAGTTCCTGGGACACATTCAGGACTTCTGTTTGGGCTGGTGATTGAGTGACTAGTTGGGGTGGTGTTTGGGCTGTATTTGGGGGTGATGGAGTGGGTTGAGGTTCAACTTGGGTTGTAGCAATGGTTGAACCCTCTCCAATAAGAGTTTGATCTTTGATCATATTTGTAAACAGAGGGGTTTCCTTGCCCGAAAATTTAAATTGTTTTCTCATATTTGAGAAAACTTTCTTGTTCAACTCAGGTAATATGAAAATGTTTTTAGGAGTTGACAAGTTTTGTAATTCACAATTTATGATATGTTGTAGAAATCCGGGATACATTAAAAATTTAGAAGAGCTAAGATTTCCCAACATACCTTCAAAGATCATGTATGAAAAATTAAATACTTGGTCTGTGCATAAACAGACAACAGCAGAGGCTATTGCCTTATTAAACTCATTCCAAGTACTTCTTTTTGGAGAAATACAATGCTGAATAGTATGTACTAAGAATTTCCATTGTGGGGAGAGAAGACCCTTTTGAAAGATTACTATATTCAGTCTTCCCTCATAACCCATTTTTTGTAAAATTTCAGCAATGTATTCCTTTGGAAGAGTAAACATACCTGAATCGTCGTGTAGTTGTAGATGGTGTCTGATTGATTGTTCTGTTACTGTGATATGCTTTCCATCTACTTGTGATTTGATCATTGATATGGTTGTTCCTTCCGTTTGCTCAGCATTGGTCCAGAAATCCACCAAGTGCTGTTGATATGATTTTGGTTTTACAGTTAAAGCAAACTGTATATACGAATTTCTCAAGAACTTGACGATCGGACGAAAATCTTTTGTGCCGTCGGGATTCTTTAGGAAGGCACACATATTGTGAAATTCGGAATATTTGAGATCGGTTTGAACATTCAAAGATTTTAGAGTTGCCATTTTTGTTGAATTTTGAGAAGAACAGGAATGAATTTTGTTATTGATGAAGAGTTTTTGATCGTAAGCTAGGGTTTATCGAGAGGATTTAGCAAATCGAAGTGAAGATAATGCTAAACTAATCGACTGCCGCCTTTTATATCTTTCGATTTAACCTGCAAAACTACTAAAATGCCCTTCGAATCATAACATAACGGTTATTTTCATGGGGGTTAGTTTGGTAATTGTGTTTCTGAAAGACCAGTAGTGAATAAGATATCAGTAGTAAAACGTCAGTAGTATCTACTAGCATCAGTAGTGACTAAGGATTTTGACATCAGTAGTAACTATGGACATCAGTAGTAACCACTAACACACAAGACCAGTAGTATATGTGAACATCAGTAGTACTGACCACCAGTAGTATTTATGTAAACCTAATACACACCAGTAGTAATTAACTACCAGTAGTATTTTGTGCACATGCCTACATACCAGTAATACAGATATACCAGTAGTAAAACACTTAGACAGGAAAATGATATTTTACAACAATAACTTTACACATGATTTTAAGTGAGATTTTAGTTTATCAAAATCATTCCAATACTGCTAACCAAGAAGTTGAATCTTCCTACATCAAATGCTTTTGTAAAAAGATCTGCTAATTGATCATCAGTATGGATTTTAACTACTTTGATTAATTTCTTTTCATTACAATCTCTTATAAAGTGAAATCTTATTTCAATGTGTTTAGTTTTTGAGTGTTTTACTGGATTGTTCACAATACTAATAGCACTTTGATTATCAATAAAAATTGGAGTTTTAAGGATAGAGATACCAAAGTCTAGAAGCTGGTTTTGAATCCAGAGTACTTGAGCACAACAAGCAGATGCAGCTACATACTCTGCTTCAGCAGTTGATGTTGATACATTTGTTTGCTTCTTGCATTGCCATGACACCAGTCTTGATCCAAAGAATTGACATCCACCAGTAGTGGACTTTCTATCTTGACATTCACCTTCATAGTCACTATCTGTGTAGGCTATGAGTTCAAAGGGTGAATCATGTGGATACCATAGACCTAGTGATGGTTTGCCTTTCAAGTATCTGAATATTCTTTTAACAGCTTGCAAGTGTAGTTCTTTAGGTCTTGCTTGATATCTTGCACACACACAAACACTATACATAATGTCAGGTCTTGATGCAGTTAAGTACTGTTAAGGCAAAAAGCCTTACCCATTTGGATCTTAAGATAACAAAACAACCTAGACTAGCTTTGATTAATATGTAGAATAATATAGCTAAGTTTAGGTCTGATACTGAGTGATCAGTATTAGAACTCAGTATCAGTACTCAGTATCAGATAGTGATACTGAGTAGAAGGACTGAGTGATACTCAGTATAGTAACGGACTAAGATCAAATCCCTTGATCTTAGTCATTTTCCTTGCTTAGTCCTTCGGTTACTCCTTTGCTCATTATGTAAGATCTATATAACATTATAAATAGAGATCATCTTGCAAAGGAGTACTCACCAATTTACTTTACACATTCACATCTTTTGTAATTGATCAGTGGTCCTGTTATTCCGCAACAAGCCACACTTAGTGGATTTATACATTGACTATATTCTTGTGTTATCACTTTAATATTTCTCTAAGTATAATATTCTATCAATTAACATTATAAACCAGGGTTGTTGTGACCTAACAACTGGTATCAGAGCATAACTTATCTTTTATTTAGTCGATCTATAACCCTGGCAGCCATTTCCTACATCTATCCCTCCAACACTCAAAAATCCAAAATGTCTACAATTATTGCACCAGTTATGTCTGGAAAGGGAGTACCCATCTTTGATGGAAAAGACTTCCATCAATGGAAGCTCAAAGCTCAGTGGTATCTTGAGTCTATTCATCATGAGATGCTCACTGTGCTAAATGATGGTCCCATCATTCCACAAACTGTGGAACCGGTTGCTGCTACTGATGATGCTCCTGAAGGCATAAGATCTGTACCTAAACTAAAGCACAACTGGACTGATACTGACCGTCAGTTGTATGCTTTAGACTCCAGAGCTAAAGGGGTGATTGGTAATGCTGTTACAAAAGAGATACTTAATGCAATTATGAAATTGCCAACAGCAAAGGCTATGTGGGATAGCCTATCAGTCACCTATGAAGGTACAGCAAAGGTGAAGTTGCAAAGAAAAAGCAACATGAGAAGGAAATATGAAAATTTCTTTTCAACTCCAAATGAAGACATCACCACTCTCTATAACAGGTTCAATACTGTTATCCATGATTTAATCAGTGTAGGCATTGTGAAAGAGGAAGGAGAGCTTGTTCAAAAGTTTCTGGATAGCCTTCCTCAACAATTTCTTGACATGACAAACTCTGTCAATGCTGCTAACAACATTGAGTCATACACTCTTCAAACTTTGTATGGTTTAATGCTGAATCATGAGGAGAATAATGCTGCAAGACTGATCAACTGGAAGAAAACTGACAAGTCTTCCACTGGTATGGCTCTAGTTGTGCAACAGGCTTATACTGTGACTGAGCCAGAAGAACCAGAAGTTGATCTTGCTGATGCTGAGGCAGAAGAGCTTGAAACTCAAATGGCTCTCATGTCTATGAAGCTGGATCAGTTGAAGAAGAAGAGGCTTGGTGTTAGCTCTTCTAATACTGACCCTAGATCAGGTCTGTGCTATAGGTGTGGAAAGCCTGGACATATTGCTGCAAATTGTCATACTAAGTCTTCTGAGACTGACCAAAATGACAAGATTGCATACCGAGCAAAAAGATATAGAGACAAATATGTCAAGCTGAAGAATTGGAGCAAGGGAAAGAGGGCAGAAGGAAATGGAGCACCTCATCAAGCACTTTACTCAGAAGCCTGGATGGATGAAGAGTTAAGTGATGATGAAGAAGAGATTGAGAATAAAGCCTTTATGGCTTTCACTGAAGATGATTTGAAGAGTTCCTTTGAAAAGGATATCAAAGAGGCTGAGAGGATGAGTGTTCATACTGATTGGGATTCCACTCAGTTGTACAAGGCAAGTTCCTTTCAAACTTATTCAGTGAATGAAAAAACCAAGATTTTTGAGTATATGCTTGTTGATCTTAAAACTTCTATACAAAAAGAAAAAGCTTTAAAATTAACAATTAAAGAACTTGAAAGGGTAAATAATGAAAACTTGGATAAACTAGCAAAATATAAAGATTTAGAACTAAATTTCTCAGATTTAAAAGACATTAACCAAAGATTAGCTGATAAAGCTCATTTACACAAACTTGAAAAAGAAAAATTTGAAAAACAATGTAAATCTTGGGGAAATGCTTCAATAAAATTAAATAAATGTTTAAATGAACAATTTCCAGAAAATGTGAGGGCTGCACTTGGTGTTGATCCTCAATTTAAAAACAGGAACAATTTTGCTGATTTATTTGAAGAGTTTTCTACTATGAACCCTATTAATTTTGTAAAATCTAAAACTTTATGTGAAGTTGGATGTCAAACTGAGTCAGATGATGAAGAAAATGAAATTTTAGAAAAACCTATTGGTCCTTCCATCTGCTCAAAGTGCTATACTGAGCTACAAGAACTCAGTATTGAATTTCAAATAACAGAAATTTCTGATACCGAGCTACCAATAGCTCAGTATGAAACCTCTGCTGTTCCACCTTTTGAATTATTATTTAATACAACAACTTTTGAATTATATAATGATAATAAAACAACTTCTATCTCACATGTTTCATCAAATACAGAAGTTGCAGGAACAGAAACATCAAATACTGAGACATCTAAAGAACCTGTTAAAGTTGTTCCTTCAAAACATGATAAACAAAAGACAACTTCAACTAGGTCTTTGGTTGGCAAAGACAAGAAGTCTACCACTAATAAAATTAGAAAGACTTCTCTGCCAAATAAAAATAAGCAACCAGATCATCCATCTCCTAAACCAGTTCAAAACAATGTTAATACATCTATTAGAAATAACAAAATTAATGTTTTAAAAACACTTGGTGATCAGGTCAAATCTTTAAGTAAACAATTTGCAAAACTCGTTCATACTGACCTACCAAAAGTGAAACATTTTTCTAAAATACCATATGAAAATATGTTTAGAAATAGACCTAGGAAATGTTATAGATGTCATCATACTGGTCATAAGGGAGATGAATGCTGGACTGATCTCTCAAGTCCTAGGTACTCAGTACCAAAGAAAAGGAGAGAAACTAAGTCAGTATCACCAAAGAAAACTTCTAAAGTTACCCCTGAAGTGATACCGACCTCTCCACATAAAGAGATCAAGTCAAATTGTGTTTATCCCACCAAAGGTCCCATTCAAAAATGGGTTCCTAAAAGGAACTAACTCTTATTTTGTGTCTTGTGCAGGGTGACAGAAAGTGGTACTTAGATAGTGGCTGCTCAAGACACATGACAGGCAGTATGGGATACCTTCTTAATTATACTCCAGAGAAGGGTCCTTCTGTCAAGTTTGGAGATGACTCGGTGGGAAAGACAAGAGGTTATGGTGTGATCAAGGCAGGCAACATAACTTTTAAAAGAGTTGCCTATGTAGAGGGTCTTAAACACAATCTGCTCAGTATTAGCCAGATGTGTGATGATGACAATGAAGCTCGATTCAGAAAGGTTGCAGGAATCATCTACAATGATAAAGGGCAGCCTGTACTCATTGCTAGAAGAGAAAAAGACGTATATGTGGTCAACCTATCTGAAATAGACCCAACTATTCGAGTATGCCTGCTTTCTAAAGTCAAGCCAGAATTACATTGGCTATGGCACAAGAAACTCTCTCACATCAATTTTAGAAATATCAACGAGCTCAGTATGAAGAAACTGGTGAGAGGATTGCCCACAATTACTTATTCAAAAGATAAGTTATGCTCAGCATGTGAAATGGGCAAGCAGAAGAAGAGTTCATTCAAATCTAAAGTCAATCATTCCATCAATGAACCTCTTACTATGATACATATGGATCTTTTTGGCCCCATCAGCACACCATCTTTGGCCAAAAAGATCTATACTCTAGTCTTAGTTGATGAATTCTCAAGATATACTTGGGTCATCTTCCTCAAGACTAAGTCAGATGCAACAACAGAAATCATTGCCTTTATAAAAAGAGAGGAACTTCAAAAAGGCAACAAGGTCAAGCAACTTAGAAGTGACCATGGTACTGAGTTTAAGAACTCAGTATTAGCAGATTTCTGTGAAGAAAAAGGAATCATTCAAAACTTCTCTGCAGCCTACACACCCCAACAAAATGGTGTTGTAGAAAGAAAGAACAGAACACTGATTGAAGCTGCAAGAACTTTATTATGCCATGCTGGACTGGCACTGAGTTTCTGGGCTGAAGCTGTAAACTGTGCGAACTTCACTCAGAATAGAGCCACTATAGTCCAAAGACATCTGAAGACTCCATATGAGCTATACAATGGCAAGATTCCTAATGTGGAATATTTCCACATCTTTGGGAGTAAATGTTTTGTACTCGGTACAAAACAAAATCTCAATAAATTTGCTCCCAAAGCAAATGAAGGTGTGTTCATGGGCTACTCTCCACACTCCAAAGCTTTCAGAGTGTATATCATCTCAACCAAGATGATTGTAGAATCCATTCATGTCACATTCGATGAAGATCAGAATGAGCATTCTACCTCAGCAAGTGAAGACATAAGTGGCATAGATATTCTATGCAATCCAGAACACTCCATTGCTGAACAGCCTAAGTTTCATCCACACTTTATTCCTAATAAGTTTAATGAAACTGATCAAGTTCAAACTCAGTATCACTCAAATGCGTCTAATACTGAAGTTCCCATATCTGAGGACCTTCATACTGAGTTTCCAACTAATGATCTGAACCACTCTATTTATGAAAAAGGTGAAACATCCAACACTTCACAAGAATCCACATCAACTCTGCAAAATGAAGATGAACAGCACCCTGGACTGTCTAATACTGATCAGAATTCCACTCAGTATCAGACAGACGACACACCAAATCAACAAGATATTGTTGATCCTATTTCAAATGCTCCCTTAGGAAACAATTTAAGGGAACACAGAGACCATCCACACTCAAACATTATTGGTCCTATTGAAGAAGGTGTCCAAACAAGAAGAAAATTAGAATTTCCAACCCAAGCAACTGCAAACTTTTGTTTTTTCTCAAGTTTTCTATCTACCATTGAACCAAAGAAAGCTGATGAAGCTTTATTAGATGAAGATTGGGTAGAGGCTATGCAAGAAGAGCTCACAGAGTTTGAAAGAAACAAAGTTTGGAACTTAGTACCACCTCCTTCTGGCAAAACTATTATTGGTACTAAGTGGGTGTTCAGAAACAAGATGGACAAGGATGGTGTTGTCATCAGAAACAAAGCAAGGTTAGTTGCTCAAGGTTACAGGCAAGAAGAAGGCATTGACTATGATGAAACGTTTGCACCAGTTGCAAGAATTGAAGCTATTAGGTTGTATCTTGCATATGCAGCCTTTAAGAATTTCAAAGTTTATCAGATGGATGTCAAAAGTGCTTTTCTAAATGGAAAATTACAAGAAGAAGTTTATGTTAAACAACCTCCAGGTTTTGTTGATCCCAAATTTCCTCATTATGTTTTCAAGCTTGATAAAGCTCTATATGGGCTCAAACAAGCTCCAAGAGCCTGGTATGACACCTTGTCTGAGTATCTTATTGAAAATAAGTTTACAAGAGGTAAAATTGATAAAACACTATTTTCAAAAAGGAAAGGTTCTGACATCTTACTCATTCAGATATATGTAGATGACATTATCTTTGGTTCCACTGACAAGTCAATGTGTGACTGGTTTGCTAAGATAATGTCAACTCAGTATCAGATGAGTATGATGGGAGAACTTACTTATTTTCTTGGTTTACAAGTTGAACAAAAGCCTGATGGCACTTTTATAAATCAAAGTAAGTATGTGCATGACATGTTAAAGAAATACAACTTTGAAAATTTATCTTCCATGCACACTCCTATGGGTACTCAGGATAAGATAAGTAAGGATGAAACTGGTAAACCAGTATGTCAATCCACATACCGAGGTATGATTGGTTCCTTACTTTACTTAACTGCTAGTAGGCCTGATATCATATTTGCCACATGTTTGTGTGCTCGGTATCAGGCTGATCCTAAAGAATCACACATGAAAGCAGTTAAGCGCATCTTTCGATATCTTACAGGTACTCCTAACCTGGGTCTTTGGTATCCCAAAGACTCAAATTTTGACCTTGAAGGGTACACAGATGCAGATTTTGCAGGTTGTAGATTGGACAGAAAGAGCACAAGTGGAGGATGTCAATTCCTAGGTGGAAGACTAGTTGGCTGGTCATCCAAGAAACAAAATTCAGTAGCAACTTCCACAGCAGAAGCAGAATATGTTGCTGCAGGAAGTTGTTGTGCTCAATTATTATGGATGCAGTATCAACTCTTAGACTATGGGTTCAACTTTCATAAGACTCCTATTCATTGTGATAACAAGAGTGCTATTGCTATCACAGAGAACCCAGTCCATCACTCCAAAACCAAGCACATTGATATCAGACACCACTCTATTCGAGATAATGTGGAAAAGGGTAAGGTTGAAGTAGATTATGTACCAACAAATGAACAATTGGCTGATGTATTTACTAAACCTCTTCCTGAGGAAAGGTTTATGTATTTACTAGGGCAATTAGGTATGTTGAATCCTTAATCTTTTTTTTTTTAAATTTCTTTAAAACTGAGCGCTCAGTATCACTCCTGTTGATACTGACCACTCAGTATCACTAGTCTGTTATCATCAAAATTTAAAATTTTAATTTTTTTATTAATTTCAAGAGTAAATTAATTGTTTTTATATTTTTTAAAATTTTTTTTAATTAATTTTTTTTTACTCGGTATTGGGGTATGACGGCTCTTACACCGAGCTTAATCCTCATACTGCTCAAACGGTAACCTTTCTTAATAAGAAAGTTACCGTTGGCAGAGGATAAGGCAGTTAAATCAGCCGTTTTTACTTCCCAATACCTTAATTATCTTTCAAATCTCCTATAAATAACCGTTTATTTTTACTTCAAATTTTTTAACTGTTATTTCTTTATTTCATCTTAAATTCTCTCTGCGATTAACGATTTCACTTTCTCTTAGCAAGCAAATTCTTTCAAATCAAAATCACAGATGGCGAATTACACTTTTGTTGCTCCAGAAGTTCAATCGGAAATCCAATTCCGAAATAATGAAGTACCCAGGTTTGCGAGGAACAACATCACAGCAAATTTCAATATTCCTCAAGCCTGGGCATGCCAAGAATTCACGAACATCGTCACTTTTCTGAAAAATTGCACAATTGCTCATGCACTGACCTTGTCTCCTCGAGCAATTTACCCAGAAATGCTATGCGAGTTTTGGTACTCTGCTACACTCGATTCTCCAGATATGATTGCTGGGTGGGTAATTAGAGATCAAAGAAGGGCATTTGTTTCTACTGCAATTATTCGTGAAGCACTGAGACTTCCCGCCCAAGCTCAGTATGACCCATTTGTTGATCGATCAGAGGCACGCTCTGTACTGCCTTTTCTGGGTCGAAGAGGAACAACGGGCACAATCAAAAGAAATGAATTTGGTCCTATGTGGGGTATTCTTATCACAACAATAATTCGATGTATGACCCACAAGACGGGAGCTTTGGACCAAATAAACGAATTTGGGATGCAAATAGTACATGCTCTGTACTATGGAAGAAACATTGATTTTGCTCGCCTAATCTTCAATGAATTAGCTACTCTGGTCCAAGCAAACACAAGGGAATGCAATGTCCCTTTCTGCAGATTTCTTTCACTCATATTTCAACACTCAATGCCCACACACATTTATGATGAATTTCACAGCCCAAGAGTTGATCTTCCTCCACTCAGTGAGAAGATTTTCTTTTACAGACCAAGAGAAGGAGAACCTCTTCTAAGTCCTCCTATGTGGGCCATTGTTCAAGAACACATTAATGATGTAGAAGACATGTCTGATACTGAGTCAGAAAATGATGATGATGATGATAATGATGATAATAGTGGAAATGGAGCACAAGCCGGTCAAGATATTGAGATGCAGGATGTCCCACAAGTTCAAGAACCAACTATCTCTCCACCTGCACAAGATCTTGCTGCTCCACATATTGAAACCGATCGTGAGACTGAGTCCTCAGAAGACACACCACTGGTTCTTCGAAGAAGAAGAAGGAATGTTTCTCCTATCATTATGGGCAACTTATCATCTGAGGAGGTGCAGCCTGCAAATGTTCCATCATTAACTGCATCTATTCAAGCCCAAAGCTTTATTGCAGCCACCGCTGACCTTCCAGGTCCAGAACAAGCTCCACCTGCTCAACCAATTGAGGAACCTCATGTTCCTCTTGATGTGGAGATTCAATATGCACAAACTGCACTGGAAGGTGCTCAGCATGACAGAGGGGTCGGTATTGAAGATGTTGGTGCTGCACATCAACAACCACATGATCCTGCACCGACCTCTGCAGATGCTCGAAGGGAATCTGACAGAGTCTCAGGTATGAATTTCTAAAAACCCTTAAACTTATATATATATATTTCATTCCCAAATAGAGACTAAGTATTGGCCAGTACCAACTCAATACTGACCAAAGTCTCAAACGATCTTTCAAATATATATCCTCTTATGGCCAACATAGCTAGCCCACTGCTGCTATGCAAAATTCATATACTGAGCACACTAAATTGATCATTGTCAGTCTACAGTTGTCTCAACATTTAAAGAGACAATGGTGGTTGATGTCATACTGACACCCACTGGTGCTGCTTGAATAATGTCCAACTTATTTTTGAGTTGGGTAGCATCATTCAAGAAATGATCCCAAACCCTTAAGCCACAAAATCCAAAAAATATCCAATGGGGTTTAGCCACATTTCTGTTATCACTCTCATACCGAGTGATAAACATTGAAAATAACAAGAAGCACATCTCAGGCTTCGAATTCCCACACCCAAACCTTTTAGTAAATGTGACTTATCCTATACTGAGCTACTTAAATTTTCACACTCACCTTTACTAAAATCTTCTTACACATGCTATGCACAAGTCCACAATATTTCATCCTATACCAGATGAAATACAGACTTCACAAACTCTGTTTATATGATTGTAGAATTAAACAACACCACAATTCTATTTGATAAACCTTTCTTTCTAACCAGTTTTACATTTTTGTTTCTTTAGCACCATCTGTGCAGGGCATTCAGGCATCTCAAGCTGCAGCATACCAAGTGACTCTGCAAGCAATCATGCAGCACATTCTGGCCATACAACAAACTCAAAATGTAATACTAGCCAGAATGGACAAGATGAGTGGTGATATTGATTTAATAAAACAGTCAGTATCACTCCTTCAACAACCACAGCAGCCTCCACAAACTCCACCAGGTTCACATGGTGATCACAATGAAGAAGGAGAAGGAGAAGGAGGTGCTGGTGATACTGATGCTGCAACTGAGCCCATTCCCTCCCCTTCTCTTGAACAACCTGAAGGAGACATGGGTGGTGATACTGATCCTCTTCCCTCCTCATCAAATGATAACAAAAAGGGGGAGAAAAGACAGAGATTCTGAGGTTGATCAAACTGAGCCTTCTGCTCAGGGGGAGAAAAGATAAAGATTGAATGAAGATCAACCTCCACAACAACAACATCAGCAAAGCCCTCATACTGAGCCATTTCGCATTCAGTATGAGAGAAGAACACAAAGAACAAGGTCAGAATTACAAGTTCAAGACCCACTTGAGCCATCTGCTCAGGGGGAGACTCATACTGATCAACCACAGCAAGCTTATACTGAGCCATCTGCTCTAGAAGAAAATAACTTGCAAATTGTGGTCTATAGACCTTTTGTGTGGCCCATTGCTGATGATGAAGATGAAGAACATCCAGTGGAATCAGAAGATTTTTTAAACTTTGCACTGGATGAAGCAAATAAAGAAACCTCTTCATCATCATTCTCAGATGATGAAAAGCATACAAGAAAATCTATCTCATCTCAAGCTGAAGGACCTTCTAGAATTCCTAGAAGACCAATAACCAGAAGAATGACAAATGTGGTTATGTCCTCAGAATCTAGTGAAGAACAAGATCCAGCTCCTCTGATCTCAAGACCTAGAAGATCTGCTCAGTTTACTGAGGGAAAGAGTGAAGCTGAGGATGAGATTGAGGCCCAAAAGTTCTTCCCTGTTAAGGAAGAACCTGAATCTGAGTCTGAAGATGTTCCAAGAAGATCTCATACTGTAAGAAGAACTGGAGATGAATTACTTGAACAGTATTGGAACATTGTGGCACAAAGAACAAGATATAGGGAAACAAGGATGAATATGCTGAGGAAGAAAGCATTTCCAACTGTAAGAGACATATACTGGCTAAATGAGTTTGTCAACAAAATAAAGGTCAAAACTGTTGATAAATCAATTGTTGCAACTTGTACTGGGCCAGTCAGTCCTCCAATGAAGTTTCTCCTCCATGACATTCAAAATATGGGACTTCATGATTGGATAAAAATTGCTAGACTGATCAAGGAAATGCCCTCAAGATCTTCTGAAGCCCAAGTGATGATGGATGAAATCTGGGCTGTATCTGCTATATGCTATGAAAAAGGCATTCTTTATGCAGCAGAATACAGGGCACTCAGTGTGATGACTGAAGCTATGAGGAACAACAAACCTGAGTGTCTCAATACTTTCAGAATAATTCCCACATATACTGTTCCCCCTAATCTCATTTTTCAGGATCAAAAGAGTACCATATATCCAACATCTGGATACATGTATACTGACTCAGATGACAGGGAATGCTTCATTACTGAAGCAGATTTGGCAACAGCTCCTATCAGCCATTTGGTGGGCCTTAAATGGATGATAACCAAGAAAGAAGATGCTTGGTTTAGAAAAAAGATAGTTGATGTACTAAACAACAGGCAAGATGAACTGAAGAAAAGAGAAGAGTTCATCCATGTGAAGAAAGAAGTCTTCTACGAGTTTGAATCGATCAACAAAGACTAAAGAAGAAGACTTTGCAGCCTGTAGCTTATCTTGTTTAGTTTTTCTTTGTAATTGTTTTGTTATCATTAGATAGGGGGAGATTGTTAAGGCAAAAAGCCTTACCCCTTTGGATCTTAAGATAACAAAACAACCTAGACTAGCTTTGATTAATATGTAGAATAATATAGCTAAGTTTAGGTTTGATACTGAGTGATCAGTATTAGAACTCAGTATCAGTACTCAGTATCAGATAGTGATACTGAGTAGAAGGACTGAGTGATACTCAGTATAGTAACGGACTAAGATCAAATCCCTTGATCTTAGTCATTTTCCTTGCTTAGTCCTTCGGTTACTCCTTTGCTCATTATGTAAGATCTCTATAACATTATAAATAGAGATCATCTTGCAAAGGAGTACTCACCAATTTACTTTACACATTCACATCTTTTGTAATTGATCAGTGGTCCTGTTATTCCGCAACAAGCCACACTTAGTGGATTTATACATTGACTATATTCTTGTGTTATCACTTTAATATTTCTCTAAGTATAATATTCTATCAATTAACATTATAAACCAGGGTTGTTGTGACCTAACAAGTACATCAAAGAGCCTATCATTGATCTATATAAGTGTTCATCTACATCCTCCCCCTCAACATCAGGATGTAGGTGTTTGTGTGTTTCCATTGGTGTACTTGCACTTTTGCTGTCTTTCAAATCAAATTTCTCCAAGATGTCTTTGACATATTTTGATTGATTTATCAAAATACCATCTGTTCTTTGATTGACTTGGAGTCCAAGGAAGAAGTTCATTGGACCCATAGAGCTCATCTTGAATTTAATCTGCATCAGTTCTTCAAATTCTTTGCATAGTAAATCATTGGTTGAACCAAAGATGATATCATCTACATATATTTGTACCAGTAGTATATCATCTTTGACTTTCTTTGTAAACAAAGTTTTGTCAATGGCTCCTCTTTTAAAGTTGTTCTTCAATAGGTATGATGATAATGTGTCATACCATGCTCTTGGTGCCTGATGTAGGCCATACAGAGCTTTATCCAGTTTAAACACATAATCACCATGTTTTGGATCTTTAAAACCTGGAGGTTGGCATACATAGACCTATTCTTCAATCTTCCCATATAGGAATGCACTCTTCACATCCATTTGATAGACTTTGAATTTCTTGAATGAAGCATATGCTAGAAATATTCTTATGGCTTCAGTTCTAGCAACAGGAGCATATACTTCATCATAGTCTATTCCTTCTTCTTGAGTGTATCCTTGGGCAACAAGTCTGGCTTTGTTTTTGATCACTATACCTCTTTCATCTTTCTTGTTTCTGAAAATCCATCTTGTTCCAATGGCTCTTTTTCCTTTGGGTAGAGGTACAAGTGTCCAAACAGCTTGTAACTTGAATTGAAGGAGTTCTTCTTGCATTGCTTCAATCCAGTTTGAGTCCTTCATTGCTTGTTGGATCTTCTTTGGTTCATCCTGAGACAGAAAGCATTCAAACATACATTCATTAGCAATTAAACTTATATTACACATATTTGCAGTTAAACTTTTGTTTAATTTGCTTCTTGTTTGTAGTGGTGAGTTAACATCACTTAGAACAAGGTCTAATGGATGGTTCTTCTGAGTCCTTGTTGTTGTAGTTTTATCAACTATTAGTTGATTTTCAAGATTTGACTCATTTGTCTCAGGCAATTGTTCTTCTGGTGATCCTTCATTGTCATTGAAGTTTGGTTCATCATCATCTTGGTCAGAGTTACTACTGCTATTGTCTTCATTGAGATCAGTAGTATTGATGTTGTTACTGATATCAGTAGTATCTTGAGAATCTAGATTCTTGTTGGGACCAGTAGTATTTTGAGTACTATTACTGGTATCAGTAGTATTTGAATTACTACTGTCCTCATTCTCAGAGTTACTACTGGTTCCAGAACTAGAGTTATTACTGACATCAGTATTAACTATTGGAGCAGTATTAACTACAATGTATCTCATCTCCTCTAGACCAGTATTAACAGATGATGTTGCTTCCTTTTGAGTGTGACAATTTGAATTTCCTGCATTGAAGTCCATGTTAGAATTAAAGGATTTGGTTAGATTGTCTATATTAAATAGCCAATCTGGACCATTTCCTTGTTCATTAGAAACATTTTCATTAAAGGATACATTAATGCTTTCTTCAATTATCCTTAGTCTTTTTTTGAATACTCTATATGATTTGCTTTGAGTAGAATATCCCACAAAGATTCCATCATCAGCTTTGCAGTCAAACTTACCAATTTGTTCTCTTGTAATCAGAATAGTACAAGGACAACCAAATGATTTTAAGAAACTTATAGAAGGTTTTCTTTTATTAAAAAGTTCATAAGGTGTTTTAAAATGTGGCTTCACTATTAATACTCTGTTTTGAACATAACAGGCAGTATTAACAGCTTCAGCCCAAAAAGTAATTGGTAATTTTGAGTCTGCTAGCATTGATCTTGCTGCTTCAATGATGGTTCTATTTCTTCTTTCAGCTACACCATTTTGTTGTGGAGTTCTAGGTGAGCTGTATTGCCTGTCAATACCTTTAAGATCACAAAAATTAATTAAGTTAGCATTTTTAAATTCTGTGCCATTATCACATCTTATGGCTTTAACTTTTTGATCAGATGTGTTTTCCAGTTTGACAATTAAGTTCTTTATGAGTTCACTTGTTTCATCCTTTGTCCTGAGAAAGAAAACCCATGTATATCTGGAAAAGTCATCAGTAATAACAAGACAATATTGTTTCTTTCCAATACTCATTACATTTGTAGGTCCAAATAGGTCCATATGTAAGAGCTGCAAAGGAACAGAAATAGAGTTCACAGTTTTGGACTTAGGAGAAGTCTTGTGTTGTTTACCTTTTAGGCATGCAACACAATGATGATCACACATGAATTGTTTTTGAGGTAGTCCAATGACCAGATTTCTTTTTACTAAATTGTTCATGTTTTTAAAATTAGTGTGACACATCCTTCTATGCCATAGTTCTGATTCAGTGGTGTTTGCCTTGGATATAAAACAGTTGACCTCATTTGTAGAAATGAGTTCTCCCCCTATATCTAGGCAATACACATTGTTTCTCCTTGGAGTTCTTAAAACAACATATTTTTCATCTAAAATAAAATCAGGAGAAAGAATGATGCACTCAATGTCTGTGAAAAGAATTTTGTTCTTTTTATCACAAACTTGAGACACACTGACAAGATTGTATTTTAGTTCAGCTACATAAAATACATCATCAAAGGTAATTTTGCCATTAGTAACAGTACCTTTACCTGTAATCTTACCTCCTTGGGGATTCTCACCAAATGCCACATATCCTCCATCAAATGACTTGAAATCTTTAAGAATTTGCAGATTTCCAGTCATGTGGCTTGAGCATCCACTATCAATATGCCATGTTCTTCCTTCTTCTGGGATCTGAATGCTCTGCACAAGTGAGTAAGGGATTAGTTAAGTTTGGGAACCCAAGCTTTATATGTCTTGGGTTCATCCTTTGAGAAATAAGCTTTGGGGGATTTAACTTTAAACCTTTTTGGTACCCATACTTGTTTAGTACTGGAGTTTTGTTTTACTACTGCCCTTTTGAAAGTATTACTGGTGTGGTAATTTCCTACTGATCTTGGTTTATACCCATGATTTTTAGCTTTTGAGTGTTTTACAACTGATGGACCAGTAGTATTTTGGTACTTACCATTTTTAGATTGACCAGTAGTGTTTTTAGGGTTGACACCAGTAGTATTTTTGAAAGTTGTTTTGGGAGCAGTAGTATTTTTGTAAATTGGGTTTTTACCAGTAGTATTCTTGTACTGGTACCATACAGCATTATAATTAGGGTTAACACCAGTAGTAAAGTTGTTAAAGTTTTTACTGGTGTTGGAAAATTTAAAATATTGTTTATTTTGACTGGATTTTCCATTGTTCTTGAAGTAATTGCTGTTCTTTGGGCTTCCAACTCTTCTGTTTTGCACAAATCTTGGTGCACTTCTTCCAAATCTTGGAGTTTCAGCAATTGGAGTTTTAATTTTATTTACTACTGAAGGACCAGTAGTATCTTTTAACTTTTGAGTTTTTGCATTTTCTTTTAAAATTTTAAATTCCTTTAACTCTTTGCAGTTTATTGGATTGAAGTGACAATCCTTTGCTAAATGGTTCATTTTGTTGCATATAACACATCTTAATTTCTTATTTTTAGCACCTTCAGGTATTCTTTGATCTAAGAGTTGTTTTTTATTTCTTTCATTTCCCCTTGTTAATATTTTTGGTACATTTTCTGCATCATATTTGGGAGAATCATTTGGACTTTGGGCTGTGTGAAAACTTGTATCAATTGATTTTGGTGATTCAGTTTGAGAGATTGTAAATTCAATTGATTGATCATCATCAGAAGAATCATTTGATTCAGATGTTTCATTATGTGATTCAGTTTGATTTTCAGTTTTTAATTCATTAATGATTCTTTCTGAACTGTTTTTAAGTGGTGGAATGATTTTATATGAAGGTGGTACAGCATGATATCCCACCCCATGAACAACTTTTTCTGTAGTTTGATTATTAGTTAATTCATCAAGAATTTTAGTGCTTCTTTCAAACTTTTTAATTGTTAATTTATTTTGTTCAATTTCAAGCTGACATTCTTCTAATTTACTTGTTAGTTCTTTATTTTTAATTTCATAAAATTCTTTCTCATCCACAGCCTGAAGCAATTCTTCCTTTATCCTTTGATCAATCATCTGGTACACCTTTATTTGATGTTCTTGATCAGTAATCACGCCATCAAATTCATGATTTCTTCTCACTGCTTTTGCTAAATCTTCATTTAATTTAGTGTTTTCTTTTTCTAAGTTTTTAACAATTTTAGCACATTCAAAAGTACAAGGTTTAGATTTTACCTCAGTTTTGTTGTCAGTAAAGGCCATGAGAGCTTGATTTTGAGCATGCTCTTCTGCTTGGAAGCTCCAGTCATAACCTTGTCCTTGTTGTGATACAAGGGCAGTAGATTTTGATCTTTTGTCTGGCTGAGGACATTCTTTTGCAAAGTGACCAAGGTTGTTACAATTGTAACATTTGACTTTAGTTTTGTCAAATCCAGCTTTGTCACCTTTGTTGAAGTTGAGGCTTGTCCTACCAGTTCTTTTTAGGAATCTTTTTGTCCTTAGGCTTAGCATAGCCATCTGCCATTTAAGATCCATCTCCTCAAGATCATCTGGGTTCAATTGTTCCAAGTCATCACTAATCAATGCAGTATGCACATGACTAGTGAAGAAGGATTCTCTTGCAGCATCTTCAGAATCTGCAGCCTTTCCTATGAAGGTTTCCTGACCTTGACCTGTACTAGAGACAAATGCAGCATTATTAGAAGAAATAGAAGGGTTCTTTTGGTTTACCTCAGTTTCAAATACTCTGAGATCATTGTAGAGTTCATCCAACTCTTTTTCTTCTAGAGCATCTCTTTGTCTATATACCACTGTATACATGGCCCATTCTTCACTAAGAGATCTTAGGAACTTCATGTTGATATCTTCTTGATCCATCTTAACCCCAACCTGGTTAAGTTCACCAATTAGCTTGTTGAATCTGTCAAACACTTGAGTGAGTGTTTCATTGGGTTTTCCTTTGAAGTTTTCAAAGTCTTGTTTGAGAACAGACTTCATGTTCCTCTTGGTGCTCTTTGTCCCAACGAATCTCTTCTCCAGTGCTTCCCATAGCACCTTTGTATCATCATACTCAACAAAGAGATGTTGATAATCGTTAGGAATGGCCAGTAGGAGAGTGCTTAAAGCTTTGAGTTCGATTCCCTTGTCCTTCTTTTCCTTCTCACACTTAAGTTTGTCTGCCTCAGTTGCAGAGCTGCTTGCTTGACCATGACCAGTTTTGTTTCCTTCAAGGACAACTTCCCACATAGAATAATCTGTAATAAGCATGTATTGCTTAATACGATTCTTCCACATCCCAAAGTTGTTGGGAGTGAGTATAGGAATTTTGTTGGCCTGAGTGCTTTCATTATTATCAGTCATGATGAATAATGTGTATGTTTTAAAGATTAAAACTTTTTGTTGTTCTTAACAAATCGTAGATCTAGAACCAATAAGCTCTGATACCACTTGTCAGGATCGATTAACTATAGAGAAGTTAATAAACACTTTAGATCTAATTGAATATAGAAGTTGCAGCGGATCAACACTATATCAATGTAATTAAGAACAATGAACTGTAAATAATATGCGAAAGTATTAAGAACACAGTTTCACAAAAAGCTTCAATGTATATTATTGAGTTAACAATACACACGTACGTTTACAATTCGTAAGGAACTATTTATAATAGTCCTTGAAGCTAAACTATTTACCCTAGTTATTCTAGGACTTTGATTTACATTCGAATAATAAAGATATACATTGATTTACATTCTATAACTATCTCTACGAAGATCTCGGACTTGATATTCTTCAAAAACGCGTACCAGTAGTAAATGTGCATCGTCAGTAGTAACTCTGGTAACCAGTAGTAAGTCCAAAACCAACGTCAGTAGTAACTACTATTGATCAGTAGTATCTTCTATCTGTACATGATCAGTAGTAACTAAGTTATAGTATACACCAGTATCAACTTCATCAGTAGTAACATGTTCTGCCCCATCAGTACTAATTATTGTCAGTACTAACTGCAGCATCAGTATCAAGTTGATCTGTGTTTTACTCCAACAGAGGTGCTCTAATTTGAAAAGATTGAAGTCCGTAACACAAGGTAGGGGCAATGTTGCGCGCGGTAGTGTTGTTTAGTATAATTAGGAGGTAATTTTTATACTATTAAAATTGTATGTATTATAATTAGGGTTTAGTATGATTATATAGTTAATTGTAAAACTTTACTATATGGTATATGAGTTAATAATTATGGTGTAAAAATGAAAAATACAAATAGTAGTACCATTGTGCTCATTTTGTGCATTTAACAAGAGTTAGTGTAGGGGTTGCGCTCAATTAGACTAGCGGTGTGTCGTTACATAGATTTGAGATACATAAAGTGTTCCAAAGTTAGCAAATACTTAGGTTAATTTATATCGTTAAAAACTTAGCTTAAATTATTAAAAGGATTGCCTAACTTAAGTTAACTTTAGATTATTAATTATTTTTAAATTTTTTTGGCCACAAATTTATAATTCACAACTTCGTGTTAGCATCATACAAGCTAGTAAACACAAATATTGTTATTATTTTTCAAAACTTCTTAAATGGTAAGTAAAACGCATGAGTGATGACTTATCGATTTCTAACTTCTTAATAATAATCTTTATTGATGCATAAAGAGCGCAATTAAATAAACCATAAACATGAAAAAAAATTACTTATTATTTTTAAATTAAAAGCGGAACGAATTATAAATGGTCAGATCGGTAATGATACATATCTGACCTGTTTAGTAAAAGGGTTAACGAGTAAACGAATCATGAATAATGATCCTAACTCACATAATTTTTGCGGGTTGAGATTGTATCAGTATTACAACCCGCTCAATTGTCAGGTTTAGAGCGGTAATGAGTGAAAATCTAATGTGAAACTAATTTAATAGTTAGTGGTTTAATGATTTAACTTACCATTTTTGATTTCTTGTATTAAAAACTTAGACGAGTAAAAGAAAACTTCTGTCAGATAGTTTTCCTTTTAACATGTGTATACAAGAAGTCTCATTGTGTAATTACATATGTTTTATTGGTAAGGATATGTTTAGATGTGGTTTTGAAAATAATTTATAAGTTTGTTTAAAAATTAATAAGTTAAAAATGTATTTGGATAAATAAGATTTTATCCTTTTTGAAAAGTTAAATAAGGGCATCTGCACCGGCAATTGTAAATGGATTGCAAATATATTGTAAACTTAATAAAAAGCCACATCAGCTTTTGAGTTTCAAATTAAGAAATTCGTTAAATATTAAAGATGGCCCACTCAAAGATTATTATATAATATTTACTATCTTTTCTAATTTTAATATTTATATATACATGCACATAATTAAAAGTAATTTTTATTATTTTATATTTAACAAATTATTTAATATTGAAATAATTATTTTATATTTGAAATATTATTTTTGATTATAGAGAAATATATTTATATTAGTTTATTAATATATAATTATTATATTTTTAATATTTACAATATATTTTAAAAGATATAATTGAAAGTTGATGTGATAGTGGACCCACTTTAAAAATATGTTGTAATTACAGTGATATGTAGAAAGTAACGAGGAAAAGTTCCCTTTGCGCGTTGCTGCGGGATTTAAAAATTTACCTTTTGGACAATTGATATAAAAACAACCCTATTTTAGGGGTATTTTATTACTTTTTTAAATTGCAAATCTCATCTACGCTTAATTTAAGAATTCATACCTAATATGGTTACTGGTTTTTAAATGGTTAAATCGTATTGTTAAATTATGCTTAATTTAAAAATGAAATTATCTATTAAACATAAATTTAGGTTAATAATTTATCTTTTTTTAAAATTCCTTTTAAATAGGAAAATTTAGTAAACTAATGAATATACATCTATGATCTTTACATATAATAAAAAGTATGGCTATTAAAAGAAAGGAATCTTTCGAATTAGTAGTGACTTGCGACTTTGCGAGAATGGAAGATTAAACCCAAAAGATGCATAATAAATGCCACGCGAATTGGGCTGGGCTAGGCAGAATCCAACATTCCGACCCCTTAACCTTTTTGTTATAAGTAGAGGTGCACAACCCGGTCGGTTTTTTAACCGAACCGGTTTAAAACCGGTTTCAAACCGGATTAAGGCTCGAAAATACCGGATCGGTCTCAAACCGGCGGTTCCCAACCGGTTTACGTTTCTGACGAGCGGTTCGGTTTTAAAACCGGTTTCGTTGAACCGGTTTTTTAACCGGTTTTTTAACCGGATTTGTCCGAACCGGTTTTTTAACAAACACATTGCCGTTCGATTTTTACCGTTGAAAAACTAGCCGTTGCAAGGTGACGTTCGAAATTATAGCCGTTGGCCCCCAACCGGTTTAAAAACCGGACAAAAAACCGGTTTAAAAACCGGTTTTCAAACCGGTTTTCGAGAGTTCAAAATTCTAGCCGTTAATTTTACCGTTTTTTGACCGTTGGAAGATTTTCTAGCCGTTTTTTTTGTCTTTTAGGGTCCACAATTCACCTATAAATACCCCTTAGGTGTTAAGGATCAATCACCACTCAAAACACTCTCATTTTTAGCTTAAAAACTCACACCACACTAAAAAACGCAAGTAATCTTTGCTATGGATTCGGAATCTCAACCTTCGGTTGGTATGGGTGAATCTTCTACCGACGTTATCGTAGAGAAGATACTTCCTACAAAGAGAAATCCGGAGATTTGGTGCAATTTCGACTTATGTTTGATGTCGGATGGATCGAAAAAAGCTCGGTGCAAAAGATGTAGGCGTTTCTTTAAAGAAGATGGAAATACAAGTTTGAAGAATCATAAGAATAAAAGTTGCACCGTTGTAAAAATGGGCTCGACGAGTGGCCAAACAACCATGGGAAATGACGGCAACATACAAACTTTCGACGCTAGTAGACTTCGTCAACGAATGACGAAGTTGGTGGTTCAAGAGGCGTTGCCCTTATAGCTTTTTCGACAACAAAAGGTTGACGAGCATGATCCAAGAAGAGTTGGAAGCACGCTATTCCCATGTAAGTCGTACTACCTTACGACGTGATGCTATAAAATTATGGAAACTTGCTAAAGATGATTTAAAAAAAGGTTTTGAAAATTTACAAACGGGGGTTAATTTAACTAGTGATGTTTGGACCGCCCCAAATTCTACACACGACTCGTACCTTTGCGTTACCGCTCATTGGATTGATCCCAATACTTGGGTAATGATGAAGCGTACGATTGCGTTTGAATTATTTGGGACTCCACATACGGGGGAAAATTTGTACCAAATTTTAGACTATGTTATAAGAAGTTATAAATTAGAGTCTAAAATCTTTTCTATGTCTTTTGATAATGCGTCCAACAATACAAATGCGGTTAAAAAACTAATTCTTAAATATAAACCGATTTGTAACGGTATTTTTTTCCATAGTCGGTGTGTTGCACATATTATTAATTTAGTTGTGCAAGATGGGTTACATTCTATCGAACCCACAACAACCGCTTTTAGAGTAATGCTAAAAGATGTTTTTGGTACTACCGGTTTAAGACATAATAAGTATATGAAATTTTGTGTCGATGCGGGGCAAGATTGGTTAGGTCCAAATTGGGACGTACCTACGCGTTGGAATTCCACTTGCCACATGTTTGAGTGTGCTTTGCGTCAAAAATTATCTTTAAGCATTTTCCATAATATGTTAGCCGATCGAAACCGTGTTGTACGATTTGAGGAGTCTAAGTGGGAAACGATTAGACAAGCTACCGAATTACTTTGTGTTTTCAAAAATGCAACAACTTATTTGTCGGGGGTTTACTATCCTACAAGTCCATTGGTGTTAAAACAACTTTACTTAATGTGTTCAAAAATAAATGACTTTGAATTTAGGGGTCCCCCATTTACCAAAATGGTGGTAGCGATGAAAGAAAAACTTAGAAAATATTTTACCGAAATGCCCCCCGTTATAACAATAGCCGCTGCTTTAAACCCCATGATAAACACGTCAGGGGTTGAGGTGTTAATTAACAATATTTGTAGCGATTTGAATTTGTGTGATGAAGACGTTCATTTTGCGGAAAAAACCATTAAACATTTCAACAATTGTTTAACGAACATGTTTAATGCTTACTTGGAAAAATATGGTCCAACAACACACATTCATACCATGATGCACGAGGGGGCCTCTGGTTCGGGTCATAGGGATTATGATGAAAATATTAGATTCTACAACACTTTGAAAAATGAAAATAGCAAACGAGCTCGTGATAACACCACTAGTAGCGAGCTTGGGAGGTATACACTTACCGATTTCTTGTCAACTATAAGTGTAGAAGAATTTCCAAACTTTGATATTTTGGATTGGTCGAAAGGAAAGGGTATCCAATTTCCATTTCTTTCCGCTATGGCTCGTGACCTACTAAGTGTTCAAGCTTCTACGGTAGCTTCGGAATCCGCTTTTAGTTTTAGCGGTAGGGTTATATCAAACAGGAGATCGAAGCTCAATCATTTGTCGGTTGAAGTTATAATTTGTTTGAAAGACCATCTCGATGCAGCAGAACGTTTACAACATATTTCATCACTTGAGACCGAGTTGGGCGACGTGGAAGTTCGATTACATAACTTGGAAATAGAGGGACATATGTCGGTACCTCTAACACAAGAAGAACTTGCATTAGACATGGAACTACACAACAATATCATGCGAGATGAAGAATGAAGAAATGGAGGCGGCGAATGACGACGAAGACATGAAGAATGAAGACTAATTATCGTTTGGTTTGTATTATGTTTATGTTTAAATTTATGTTTAAAACTCTTGTATTTGGATTTAGAACTCTTGTATTTGGATGGTTTCCTTTAATTAAAAGTCGATTTCTATTGTCTTTTTAAATATTGTGTGAATTAAAAATACAAAAAAAAAATATGGAAAACCCGTCAAAACCGGTTCAAACCGGTTTTTAAACCGAAAACCGATCCGATCCGATCTGAAAACCGATCCGATCCGGAAAAACCGATCCGATCCGATCCGGTTACAAACCGAACCAAACCGGTTTGGACCGGTTTAGCTAATCCGATGCTAAAACCGGTTTAAAAACCGAACCGGTTTTGGCCAAACCGGTTTTGACCGGCGTTGACCAAAACCGATCCGGTTTTTAAACCGGTTCGGTTTTCCGGAAAATCCGGTTTGTGCACCTCTAGTTATAAGTGAGTTAGTAGGTAAAAAGGAAATTGTAAAATGGTAGGTTAAAAAGGAAAAAATGCAAAACTTAAGGGAAGAAATTGTAACATGCTTATGAACAGTAAAAATGGAATGGTAATGGTAATTGTATATACTTCCTCCATTTTAAAATAAGGATACATTTTATTTTGAGGTGTTTCAAAATAAGTGATACACTTTAAAAATTTACCGTATTTGGTAAAAGGTGGTGGGGACAACACCCACTAACAATCTCCTTTAATAAAGTGAAAAAACACATGTACCCTTACTTTTACTTTTAAACATCATTAAATTCATTTTAATTAATATATGTGGGACCCATCCTCCACTAACTATAAATTTAATCTAATTAATCTTCATTATCATATTTTACCTTAAATATCATGCACTCTAATTTGTATCACTTATTTTGAAACGGAGGAAGTATGGAAGAATAAAGAATTGTAAAATTGACGTGTCACATTAGAAATCAGAATGAAATTTCATTGAGCAAGAGACATTTGTGATATTGTGAACGAGAGTCAACTGTATTACTTTATTCAGCTGTTGAGGAGCAAGTGAGCAACAATGGCGGAAGATGAAGAATCATGCACGTGCTCTCCAGCTCCTTCCCCCACATTCATCCTCGTTTCCAATCATCAAACACCTCCATCGACCACACTAATCTGCTCCTTCGCAACGAAGGTCTTCTCGCTAATCTCACATTCTTCTTCTTCGCATTTCATTTCTAATCATACTTTTGTGTTTCATTATGTTGCATCTGTTAATATTTACATCTATACTTAGTAGATTCCGCTTTCAATTACTTAATTTCATTTTACTTACAACATTACATATGCAATTCGAAGTTTGAACAAATTAGGGCAACATTTTGAATTAAGCTGAATTTTGAATTTTGGGGTAAATTAGCTATAAATTCAAAATGTCTCACATCTTCTAACTAGATCGATAAAATTGTTTGACTATGAATAGATAAACTTGTTGAATTTCCTTGTTAAATAATGTCGATGGTAATTAGGCGTTTAATAGCACAGATACTGCTGTCATGTGCAATGTTTGTGCTTGCTTATTTGTCCATATTACTTTCACAGCATCATAATCTGCTTATGCCTGCCTGCACAAATAACATAATCAGTGTTAAATTTATGTTTATATCACTATCTTAAATTTTGTGCACCAAAGTTACTCATATCTTCACACCATTTGTTTCATTGTTTCCCAGATCAACAAGGATGATAGGATTATCAAAAATCCATTTCATGGCTCTCATATTATTCTATCTCGGACTCCAAGCAAAATCAGATTCCCCTAATCATCGTTACACTAATGGAGATACCGTACCCATATACGCCAACAAAGTGGGCCCGCACTTTAATCCTAGGTTAATCACATTCCCACTCTACTTTGTTCATTCGGTACATTAAAAATGTTGTCATCTTATGTAATTTCCTCTTATTTTTCAAATATAACGTCTCCAGGGAACGATACGATTATTATACATTTCCGTTTTGTTCTCCAGGTATTTTTTTGTCTAATATATTGCTCATGATATTTTTTCTATTTTTCATTAAATATTTTATAGGGTTGTGTTCAAAGAAGTCCTTCATTTTTATTGAAATCCCAAAGAACAAATCTCAACCATTGATCAATAATAAATCAATGGTCGTGATTAATCAAATGTTTTATATAGAGAAGGGTATTTTTGTCATTTGACACTCAAATAAATTTGGCCAAAATACATTTTAGTACCTGAACTTGGCTGACTGGGTCTTCTACTACCCTGAACTATTAAAGGTGTGGCATGGTATCATGAACGTGACATAATGGTCGATTTAGTACCCTGACTTACTAATTTGGCCTTATTTTCTACAGTGATTTGCTTCTAATCTCATTATATTGAGATGAACGTACAACTTTTAGTCCGTCAAAAGCTCTAACGGAAGTAAATCAAGTAAGAAAACAAGGTCAAATTAGCGAGTTAGGGTACTAAATCCACCATTTTGTCAAGTTCTGGGTATCATGCTACATCTTTAATAGCCCAGGGTAGTAGAATACCCATTTAGCCAAGTTCAGGGTACTAAAATGCATTTTGGCCAATAAATTTTAATCCATTTTTTTTAATTATATTTTGAGTAAATTACTGTTTTTGTCCCTGTGGTTTACTCGATTCTGCGTTTTTGTCCCTGTGGTTTTTTTTTTCCCTTTTTTTGTCCCTGAACTATGCCAAATTCCGTTTTTTTGTCCTTCCGTCCATTTTTCACCATTAACTGACCTCACATGCCAAACATGTGAGGGTATTTCTGTCTTTTGCCACAAATAAGTTGTACTTTAAGCTTTAAATTTTGTATCTTTCAATTTTAACCTTCATCAGCAAGAACACCAAACCAAAAACAAACCTTCAACTATTAGACCACAAGTAAAATCAAAACATTAAATCCATATCGATCCCCTCTTTTTCAAAACCCAGATCGTCCCCCTCTTTAAAAAATCCATATCAATTGATTGTCGGCTCTAATTCAAATTCTCCAATCAGATCCGAAAAGAAGAATCCCAAATCCGCAATCAAAGACGATCATCATCCATCCACTGCCCCCGGTTCTTCATTTCGTCAAACTCAAGTCAAAGATGCTTCAACTTCAAACCTAAAACATACCAATCAGAGTAAGAAGGATCATCATCATCGAAGTGCAGAAATCTGCGGCAGAGGTTCCAAGCTCTAATCCGAGATATGTGTTCTTCAAGATCTATGAAGATATGTGTTATCTCTCTACTTCAATCGGGCACTTTAGAAAAAACCCATCAGCAAACAATTTAACAAAGTTCATCCTCCTCATTTTTTTGTCTTCTTCATTTCCCCTCTTTTTTAAAGAAACCCACGAAATCCTTTGGATCTGGTCCGATCTCGTTTTTTTTATACAAATCAAAACAGAGAATGAAGGGGGAAGAAGGGGGAATGAAGGGGTAAGAACAAAAATCAAATTCAGATATGCAGCTCCTAACCAAAATCGAAAGAAGGGGAGATTTTGAAGAATGATAAGAAGATTTTTAGATCAAAATTCCTTTTGATCTGGTCTGATCTCGATTTCAGAATTCCTTACCGTCATCTTCTTCAAGAAACCCAGATCGATGTCTTCTGGAATGGTTTCTGGTTTTTGGATCCGGTCTGATCGATGCCTAAATTGTTTAGGGTTTGTTTGTGGTTTTTGAAGAATGAAAGAATATGATGAAGAAGATGGAAAAAAGAGGAGAGAAAAAAATAAGAAAAAGATAAAGAAATTGATACGGATTCGTATTAGTGGAAGCTAAACCCTAGCTTGAGGGTGTGTTCGGCCAACCGAAATCACAAAACAAGAACAATTACGTTCAAGAAGAACAAACTTCTTATTCAAATAATACTTCCTGCTCCAACCAATCGATTACACCAATATAAATAATAGCTTGAAAAAAGATAAATCCTAAACTAACTATGATAAGGAAACAAGTAAGATAAGTCCTAATAATAATAATAATAATAACTAAAACTAATAGATAAACATGAAAATTGGTTGGATGCTTTTGATAGTTCGGTAGACCCATTTAGCCACTTTTTGGTGATCCGGGTCGTGATGTTGTAACATGGGTCGGGTCTTCAAGTAGGATTAGATCCGTATCATCCTCCCCCTCTAAAAATGGACTCGTCCTCGAGTCAGCATCTCCACCGGGTTCATACGGGGCTAAATCAGCGACGTTAAAGGTGGTTTTGGTAAGGTTGGCAAAAACAGGTCTGACGACCAACATAGATTCGGCTCTCGTGTCCCGAGGGTTGAGTGGGGCGAGGGTGATGTTAACGCCATCCTTTTTAAACGAGTACGTGTTCTGGAAACCATCGTGTTTGGTATGTCGGTCATATTGCCATGGACGCCCTAATAAAAGATGACAGGCATCCATGGGAAGTACTTCACACCATAATTCATCCGCGTACTTATTACCGATAGAAAATTCAACTAAGCATTGATGTGTCACTTTGATGAGGTTGCCCTTTTTAAGCCACGTAAGTTGGTAGGGTTCGGGATGAGGTTTTAGCGGTAAGTTGAGTTTTTCTACCATGGATGTTGCAACAATGTTTTCACAACTGCCTCCGTCAATAACGACATTACAAATTTTACCTTTTGAAGTGCACTTGGTACGAAAAATGCTATTACGAAGCCATTGTGTGTCATCGGTGGGGTTATGAACGGTGGTGTTTAGAACTCGTTGTATTACCAATGCTTCACCGCGGTCGGGGTAAATAATTTCCGTGGTGTCAGTTTCGTCTTCGTCTTCGGTGTCATAGGTTGGTACCGGTTCGTCTACAAAAGCTACAACTTGTGTATTCGGGCAGTCACGTTTTAAATGCCCGAGGCCTTGGCACTTATAACAACGAAGCGTGTTTTGACGGGGTCCTGCGGGAACAATTGGGGTTGTTGGATCGGTTTTGTTTGGCTCGTTCTGGACGGGATTATTGTTGACTGCCGTTGGCCGATTTGCAAAATGTGGAGGTGTAGGTTTTTGCTGGTTTGACAGTTGTTTTTCAACTCGTTGAGCTAATCTGCACACATCAGAAAACGACCAATATTGTTGTAACATTACTATGTCTGATATTTCGGATCGGATTGCCCCCAAAAATCGTGCTATAACCTGTTCATCATCTTCTTCGATGCCACATCGCATACGTAAACGTTCAAATTCTACGATGAAATCTTCAACTGATAGTTGATTTTGTTTTAGATTGTGGTAATCTAAAAACGAGTCTTGTTTGTGGTTTACCGGAAGAAATTTGGATTGCATTAGCCTTTTCATCTTGTCCCACGTTTCGACCTTACGTTTCCCTTGTCGATAACGTTGATTCTGCACGTGTTCCCACCACAAAGAAGCATATTTACGTAAACGTATGGCAACAATTTTTACCTTTAGGTCTTCGGGTATGCGTTGTAGGTCGAATATGCGCTCGACGGTTTGAAGCCAATCAATAAAATCGTCGGGTTGCATTCTTCCTTCGAACTCCGGAATTTGTGGTCGAATTCCAAGGGCTCGTAGCGGATCAGGGGGTGGCGGTGATGGACGGCGACGGTATTGCCGTCCAAAAACGTTGTGGCCATCACCGTTGTAATCGGCGACAGACTCGGTGGCGGAATCGTCGTGATCAAACTGGTTGAGTTCAAGCTCACGAATCCGTTGTTGCAGGCGTTCGATCTCAGCAACATCTAGTGGGTCACGTTGTTCAAAACCGTTGCCTCCGGCGGCGAATCTACGGTGGTGACGACGATCTTCCTCACGTCCCGACATGCTTGAGAAAAAAAAAACCGTGCTCTGATACCACTTGATACGGATTCGTATTAGTGGAAGCTAAACCCTAGCTTGAGGGTGTGTTCGGCCAACCGAAATCACAAAACAAGAACAATTACGTTCAAGAAGAACAAACTTCTTATTCAAATAATACTTCCTGCTCCAACCAATCGATTACACCAATATAAATAATAGCTTGAAAAAAGATAAATCCTAAACTAACTATGATAAGGAAACAAGTAAGATAAGTCCTAATAATAATAATAATAATAACTAAAACTAATAGATAAACATGAAAATTGGTTGGATGCTTTTGAGAGTTCGGTAGACCCATTTAGCCACTTTTTGGTGATCCGGGTCGTGATGTTGTAACATGGGTCGGGTCTTCAAGTAGGATTAGATCCGTATCATCCTCCCCCTCTAAAAATGGACTCGTCCTCGAGTCAGCATCTCCACCGGGTTCATACGGGGCTAAATCAGCGACGTTAAAGGTGGTTTTGGTAAGGTTGGCAAAAACAGGTCTGACGACCAACATAGATTCGGCTCTCGTGTCCCGAGGGTTGAGTGGGGCGAGGGTGATGTTAACGCCATCCTTTTTAAACGAGTACGTGTTCTGGAAACCATCGTGTTTGGTATGTCGGTCATATTGCCATGGACGCCCTAATAAAAGATGACAGGCATCCATGGGAAGTACTTCACACCATAATTCATCCGCGTACTTATTACCGATAGAAAATTCAACTAAGCATTGATGTGTCACTTTGATGAGGTTGCCCTTTTTAAGCCACGTAAGTTGGTAGGGTTCGGGATGAGGTTTTAGCGGTAAGTTGAGTTTTTCTACCATGGATGTTGCAACAATGTTTTCACAACTGCCTCCGTCAATAACGACATTACAAATTTTACCTTTTGAAGTGCACTTGGTACGAAAAATGCTATTACGAAGCCATTGTGTGTCATCGGTGGGGTTATGAACGGTGGTGTTTAGAACTCGTTGTATTACCAATGCTTCACCGCGGTCGGGGTAAATAATTTCCGTGGTGTCAGTTTCGTCTTCGTCTTCGGTGTCATAGGTTGGTACCGGTTCGTCTACAAAAGCTACAACTTGTGTATTCGGGCAGTCACGTTTTAAATGCCCGAGGCCTTGGCACTTATAACAACGAAGCGTGTTTTGACGGGGTCCTGCGGGAACAATTGGGGTTGTTGGATCGGTTTTGTTTGGCTCGTTCTGGACGGGATTATTGTTGACTGCCGTTGGCCGATTTGCAAAATGTGGAGGTGTAGGTTTTTGCTGGTTTGACAGTTGTTTTTCAACTCGTTGAGCTAATCTGCACACATCAGAAAACGACCAATATTGTTGTAACATTACTATGTCTGATATTTCGGATCGGATTGCCCCCAAAAATCGTGCTATAACCTGTTCATCATCTTCTTCGATGCCACATCGCATACGTAAACGTTCAAATTTTACGATGAAATCTTCAACTGATAGTTGATTTTGTTTTAGATTGTGGTAATCTAAAAACGAGTCTTGTTTGTGGTTTACCGGAAGAAATTTGGATTGCATTAGCCTTTTCATCTTGTCCCACGTTTCGACCTTACGTTTCCCTTGTCGATAACGTTGATTCTGCACGTGTTCCCACCACAAAGAAGCATATTTACGTAAACGTATGGCAACAATTTTTACCTTTAGGTCTTCGGGTATGCGTTGTAGGTCGAATATGCGCTCGACGGTTTGAAGCCAATCAATAAAATCGTCGGGTTGCATTCTTCCTTCGAACTCCGGAATTTGTGGTCGAATTCCAAGGGCTCGTAGCGGATCAGGGGGTGGCGGTGATGGACGGCGACGGTATTGCCGTCCAAAAACGTTGTGGCCATCACCGTTGTAATCGGCGACAGACTCGGTGGCGGAATCGTCGTGATCAAACTGGTTGAGTTCAAGCTCACGAATCCGTTGTTGCAGGCGTTCGATCTCAGCAACATCTAGTGGGTCACGTTGTTCAAAACCGTTGCCTCCGGCGGCGAATCTACGGTGGTGACGACGATCTTCCTCACGTCCCGACATGCTTGAGAAAAAAAAAACCGTGCTCTGATACCACTTGATACGGATTCGTATTAGTGGAAGCTAAACCCTAGCTTGAGGGTGTGTTCGGCCAACCGAAATCACAAAACAAGAACAATTACGTTCAAGAAGAACAAACTTCTTATTCAAATAATACTTCCTGCTCCAACCAATCGATTACACCAATATAAATAATAGCTTGAAAAAAGATAAATCCTAAACTAACTATGATAAGGAAACAAGTAAGATAAGTCCTAATAATAATAATAATAATAACTAAAACTAATAGATAAACATGAAAATTGGTTGGATGCTTTTGAGAGTTCGGTAGACCCATTTAGCCACTTTTTGGTGATCCGGGTCGTGATGTTGTAACATGGGTCGAGTCTTCAAGTAGGATTAGATCCGTATCAGAAATTTTGAAAAGGACGAAAATACCCTTAGTTTTTTTGAATTTTACGTTAGTTAACGGTGGATTTTGGACGGAAGGACAGAAAAACGGAATTTGACATAGTTCAGGGACAAAAAAAGGGGAAAAAAACCACAGGGACAAAAACGCAGAATCCGGTAAACCACAGGGACAAAAACAGTAATTTACTCTTATATTTTTGTTAATTATTATTCGTTAAACAACAATACTATGTGATAATCCCAAAAAAAAAATTAACAAATAATAATAATTAATAAAAAATTAAAAAATTAAATTATATCAGTGTCAAATGAAAAAATACCATGTATAAAATATGTGATTAATCTTGGCCATAAATTATTATTTATCAATGGTCGAGATTTGTTCCTTGGAATTAAAGAAAATTAAGGACTTCCTTAACAAATCTCATATTTTCTAATAACAGATACTGTGATTGAGAGGAATAACTTAGGCAAGATATTGACCGGCGAGCGTCTTGTTTCAACTCCATTTAAAATAGGATTCCGTGTGGAAAAAGAGCTCGAATTATTATGCAAGAAAAAATTAAATAAATCAGACGTATCTCTGTTCAGAAGTATGATTGAAAAGACGTACGAAATGCAATTATATTACGATGAGTTCCCGATTTGGGGTTACATTGGAAGGACTGAATATAATTATACCGATGAAACTAAGAACAAATATTTCCTCTATAAGCATTTTGAATTCATGATTTTTTATAATAAAGACCGTGTTATTGAAGTTCGTCTTAAAGATGATCCAAATTCAGAGGTAGATGTAACAAAAGATGACGAAATCGATGTGAATTTCAGTTATTCTGTTAGATGGTTGTATACAGACCGTACGTTTGATGGAAGATTAAATCATTATGCAACTGCTTCAGTTTTGCCACATCACACATCGGTTCATGGTTACTCGATTGCAAATTCGGTTTTGACGATCATCATTTTGATCGTGTGTCTGGTGATATTTTACTTACAAGTTCTTAGAAAAGACATTTCTAGGTATTGATTTTACTAACGTGAATTTTAATTTGATCTTTTATAGTGATATATTTGAAATCTTTTTTTTATATTCATGAACATGAAAGATATGCATGTGATGTTGAAGAAACTGAAATTGTTGATAACCATGAAGAAACATCATGGAAAAACATTCATGGTGACGTGTTTAGATTCCCGGAACATAAGTCGTTAGTTTCTGCAGCACTTGGTTCTGGGTCCCAATTACTTGTACTGTAAGTATTTCCAAATGACTAATGCACTCAGTTGTCATCGTTCTTTCCAAAAAAGTTAAGTTTGGTCATTATACTTTTTTTAATAACGTTATAATACTTATGAAACTGGTCATTTAAATCACCAGAATCCGGATATGTACTTTAACAAGTGACAAAATGATTGCATGGCTATTATTTATCTACGTGAAAAATATTAAGAATATATAAAATAGGGTCAATGCACCCTTCAATTTTGTCATTATAGGTCACCTGCGTGACCTAAATGTATGTCTTTAAAAAGTTTGGTATCCAATAATTAATACTCGTCCACTTTAATGACCTTAATAAACAAAAATAAATAAAATGACCAAAGTTAACTTTATCGTGTTTTTTTATGCTATATTGAATGATAGTTCTGTAAACATTTTTTTTTTTTTTTTGTGTTTTCAGCATGGCGGTTATTATTATTTTAGGCGTTACGGGTGTTTTTCAGCCTTATTCTCAAGGAGTGTTTTTGAAATCACTAACAGTTGTATATGCAGTTACATCTGTGGTATCGGGATATACATCAATTTCCTTCTATAGTCAACTTGAAGGAACAAAATGGGTATGTTCACTACTCAATTTACAGATTTTCTTTCTCACAAGTCATTTATCTTTTGACAGATGAAGACCCTTTTACTGACTGGAGAACTATATTTCGGCCCTTTCTACCTTACATTCGGTATCAACAACACATTTGCAGTTTTTCAAGGAGAAACCAATGCATTCCCATTAAGTTCACTACTCACATTATCCGCCATGTGGATATTTATAGCATTCCCATTACTTCTGTTAGGCGGTTTCATTGCTAACAACAAACTAACTGATTTCCAACCGCCGTGTAGAACCGCCAAATGTCCTCGAGAAATTCCCCGACCCCGTTGGTACCACAATATTCTCCCTCAAATGCTTTTAGCTGGATTTTTACCCTTCAGTGTCATCAATATTCAACTTTATGACAATCTTGTCACTGTGTGGGACTACGGGATTTACACGTTTTATAATTCTATGTTTATATCGTTCGTTCTTCTTTTGATCGTAACCGCTTTAATGTCTGTGGTGATGACGTACTCCCAGCTGGCGGTCGAAAATCATGAATGGTGTGGTGGAGGTACATTTTATAATGGCCAAAAATATATTTTTTAGTACCCTGAATTTGATTGACTATGTCTTCTACTACCCTGAACTTGACAAAATGATCGATCTAGTACTGACTCATTAATTTGATAGCAACTTGACTTACTTTCGTTGGAGAATTTGACGGACTAAAAAATATACGTTCATCTTAATATATATTGATATAAGAAACAACTCACTTGACAATAACAAGACTAAATTAGTGAGTCGGGTACTAAATCGACCATTTTGCCATGTTCATGGTACCATGTTGTACTTTTAATAATACAGGGTAGGTAGTAGAGGACCTAGTCAGCCAAGTTTAGAGTGCTATTTTAGTCTTTTATAATTGTCCGCTTTTAGTTTCATTACTTGCATCTTATTTCATGCTCGAATTTTCTCTAATTAATTTTTATTTTCTTTTTTTTGTCGTAGGTCGTTTTTGTGTGGCGGGTCTACTGGATTATATGTTTATGGTTACGGAATCTATTATTACTTCTATCGGTCATACATTAACAGTTATGTGTTGACTTTTTGCTTCTTTGGCTATATGGCTTGCCTCAGTTATGGAATCTTTCTTGCACTTGGAACTGTGGGTTTTCATGCATCGTTGTTCTTTGTTCGGTACCTATATGCGTCTATAAAATGTGACTGAATACCATGTTAACTTGAAATAGATTGTGGGGCCCATGAATACCTAGTAAACAGTTGCTGTTTTATGTATTCGTGTATTGGTTTGTTTTGATAGGATTTGTGAAATGTTTAAACGCGATATTTGCTGCTCGTAACTCAAAAGAACTCGATTAAGAAATAACGGCAAACATGGAGTTCTTGATTGGTTTTAAAAGGCGAGTGTGTAGTTGTGCATATCTATCGACCAGTGCAAAATAGACCCGAATGGATTAACAAACAATTAGTTGCTATCGTTACGTATAAAAGTTAGGTTATTCAATAGAGAGAACACACATTAGGTTGCTATTGCTGTTGTCAAAACAATGATTTCCATATCATATACTCTTGTCTGCACACTTGCCCTAGACAAAATTGGAAACATCAACCACTTGAATAACATCTTAAATAAGCAAATTTTAGTTATTTAACATAATTTTGAATTTCGATCAACCAAAATTGGGTACTGTGTACGGTCAACCGAATCGGACTGACTAGAACTGAGAACTGAAAAAATGGTTTTGACCGGACGGATGACCGAACCAACGATGCTTGGAACCGAACCGAGAACCGAGGTGATTTCTTCGACTTGTTTCGATTTTTTCTCGGTTTTGGACCGAACCGAAACGCTCGGAACCGAACTGTTTGGAACCGAGAACCAGACCAACGTAGCTCGGTCCGGTCCGGTTCTGTGGTTCCAATCGATTTTCAATCCAATTTGCACAGGCCCACTACACATAAAATGATTGATACGTGAATCTACTAATTCTCTTTCATTATCTCATCATTTGATTTTAACACATGTACTATTAAATTAGTTGAAAAATAAATAAGAAAGAATTAATAGAACACAACATCCTTTATGTTAAACAAAATGCATATCATACTTCATCCGTTTCAAAATAAGTAATATAAATTAGCTTTCACGTTTTTTGAGGCAAAAGATTGTAATGAAGGTTAAATTAGATTAAATTGGATAGTTAGTGAGTGAGGGGTCCCACATATAATGATTAAAGTAAGTTTAATAATGTTTAAAGTAAAAGTAAAGGTAAATGAGTAATTTCACTTTATTAAAAGAGATCGTTAGTGGGTATGAGTCCTATTATATTTTACTAGATAAGGAAAATTTCAAAGTGTATCACTTATTTTGAAACACCCAAAAATGAAAAGTGTATTACTTACTCCCTCCGTCCCTAAATAAAGTTCTAATTTCTCCTTATATTTTTGTCCCTAAATAAAGTTCCCATTTCACAAGTTGATGGGGTCCACTTAATAAAATAATATAATTATGATGGACCCCACTACTAACTATCCACTAACTATCTTTCTCTCTCCAAACCAACTTTATATTTTAATCAAATTTATTATCAATGACCCCACCACTACTTTCTCCTTAAAAATTGTGCAAAAGGCAAATGGGAACTTTATTTAGGGACAGGGAGAGTATTTTGAAACGGAGGAAGTATAAAATACCTTGTAAGAAATCCTTTCCAGAGTTGTATGAAACAAGAGAAAATTAAGGATGTATAGAATCATATCACCCAAATAGAAGACTTATTCAAACTAACAATATAATGGAGGCAATATAACCAGGGGTGAGCATAAAAACCGAACCGAAACTGAAAAATCCGAAAAAACTGCCCCGAAAAAACCGAACCATTTGAAAAACCGATGTCAACGGTTTTGATTTTTAGAAAACCCGAATGTTTGGGGCGGTTTTTGGGGGCATATGAAAAACCTGCCCAAAAACCCCGCCCCGCCCCGCCATTATATATATCTTTCAAATTTTATAAAAATATTCTTATATTTATAAATAGATTTGACATTTAATTATCTTTTAAAAAAAATATTATATTATTAATCATATTCAAATTATGTTAGTTGAAATTTATTATTACATTATATTAAACATACTAGTTGTTTTTTTATTTATAACGAAATGTGTTAAGGTTTGAGATTTTGAATCATAATATTAATTTTTAAGGTAACAAATCGGTAAATTTAAAGGAAAATAGAAAACCGAGAAAAACCCGAAACCGAACCGAAAAACCCGAAAAACCGAAACCGAAAAATCCGAAACCGAACGGGGTGTAATTCTTAAAACCCGAACTTTCGGAGCGAGATTTGGTTTTAGCTAAAAACCGCCCCATGCTCACCCCTAAATATAACTGATATACACACGCCTCTTATACGCAAGTCCGCCGAGTTCTAGAACGGTCCAGTCCGCCACGGTTGATTCCGGAAAGAGGTCAGGTGCTCCGGAACGTGATCAGAGCGGTTTTCTCGTGCTTGTGCTTCACCAGAGAGAGACGGAGATTACGACAACGCCGTTCCAGAAAAGCTTCCACGGTGGCTCCGGTTTGGAATTGACGGTGATCGGTAGTTTGGAACGGAGATGACGGTCGGAGATTTCGGTCAGATTTGTTGTGTAGCAACTAATTCAATTGATTATGTTGTATAAGTGTTTGATTCTCTTGTTAGATCTTCAAGTTTCTGAATTGAAGAGCGATTTTATCACAGTTCCTCTGGAGATTGTCGAGCTGAGATACGTTGCTTAGGTAACTTAATTCAATTTTAAGTTTTCGATTATTTTGTTGGGTCTTCAGTTTCTGAATTGAAGAGCGATTAATCACAGTTTTTATCGTTAGAACTTCAGTTTCTGAATTGAAGAGCGGTTTATCACAGTTTTTATCGTTAGATCTTCCGATTTTAGCACAGATTTTATTTGTTTATTAATTTTTATTTTTGCATTTGTTAAGCTGTTGTTAGTGATGGCAAATGTAATTCATAAATTGTGGTTGTTTATTTGTTTCATCTAATTATATATAGAATTCAATGATTTATGTTCCTCTTTGCTGTTATTTTCTCTGATTCTGTTAATTTGAGTTACAGAATGAAATTTATTTCTACACTACCACAAATGCAAGTTTTACGAGATTTATTTCTACACCAATATAAATGCAAGTTTTACAATTAACTGTGCAATCATAAGAAACAATAATTGTGATAAATACAATACAAGTTATGGTGTAAAAATCATCCCTATATTGAAATTGTGCAATTCTTTTTTATTCACTTTTTCCTTTTTGTTTCCAGAGAAGAAACAGAAGATTTAAATACATTTCGAGCATCTTAATTATAATTTTATTAATAAGAAAAGCCACGTAGACGGTTTTGTTTAACAAGGATTTTGGGTTATGATTATGATTATGAGCAATTACTGAAAACAGAGGAAATGAATATGCATTTACATACAATAAATTCCATTCGCAAACTCAAATTATAATTCGGTTTTTCACTTCCGTGGTGAAAATAAAGTTGTAAAGGAAGTGAAAAGGTAACTAATGAGGTGTATCGCATACACCTTCCCGACCAAACGGCTGAACGAAACCTTCCGGAATGGAAGGTTTGAACAGGTCCTTCCTGAACGGAAGGATTACACGGACGCGGAAGTATTGATGATCCCAAGAATCACGATCCGACCGACATGCGGAAATTACGGAAAGAGCGCCTCATTAGTACGACCGCATTAAATACGACCAAGTCCCTAGGGCGGCTCCGGCACGAGGGTAAGGTTTTACCCTTCGGTCCAAAGCCTCCTGTGACGACCTAATATCCGCAGAGCTCGAGGGCGACCGGTCCGAAGCAGGTCACTTCCCTTTCCCGCTCGAAGACGACCAGCTATAAATACGATCCACTGGCGCCTAAGATGGATCATCACCTTCCGGTACATTTATTACATATCTCATTTATTGCTAACATTCAATACGATCCGTGCCGATCACGACCTCACGTCATGCTTATACTCATATACCGATTACTAACTTGAGCGTCGGAGTGTTCTCACGGGAAACCTCCCGGGGAGCATCTGACTTAGGGTTATCTCGTTGATTGCAGGATCCCCAAAGCAGCGGGTGTCCGTCCGACCGTTCGGGAGATTTGTGAATCAACATTTGGCGCCATCCGTGGGACCTCTCGAACAAAATGGTCCAAGAAAATCCGAAAAATGACGCTAATCGTGAACGAGTGACACCGATTCGGCCCGGGGAGCCGACAGAAGGGGTACTGACGCCGGCATCAACTTCCACGTGTCCACCACCCACCGGCGGGGAAAACGAGCCTACCCTGGAGGAATTGGAAGAGTACAACCTCTTCTGTAAATTTCGGAAAATGAGGCAGATGGAAAAGTCCCGAACAAAACTGAAAGGAGGGGCGCTAGGGGTCGAAAGAAACCTAACGTACTCCAGTGATGAAGAGCCAATATAGGAGGTGTACAGAGATCCATCTCCTCCGAGAAGGCTTCGAAGGGCGGAGATCACCCCAGTTGGGAGACGGGAGGAAGGAAGAAACTCTCCACCCAAGAACGAAAGAGAAGCTCCTCACCGACGCACCCCCTCCGGTTCAAGAGACTTTCGATCTCCGTTTACAGATGATATCAACGAAATGCCCATACCTCCAGGTCTGAAAGGACCCAGAGTTAAATCATATGATGGAACCGGAGATCCCGACGATCACGTGGCCAGTTTCCGGTGGGCTGTGCGAATGATCCCGATGGATCCAAGGCTTTGGTGTTTGTACTTTGCGGGAACTCTGGAAGGGTCCGCCAGGTACTGGTTATCAAGTCTCCCGCAGAAGAGCATCTCTAGTTTTGAGGACTTGGTTCTGCAGTTAAGTCATAGTTTCATACAGCAGAAGAAGTACCAACAGCGATCTCAATCCATTATGGCCTGTCGACAGCGGGAAGGGGAATCCAACAAATCATACTTTAAAAGGTTTAACGAGCAGAGCCGAAAGATGCCTGTCCGGGAAGACTCTCTGATCATTGCTGCCTTCACGTACGGGCTCCGGGAAGGAGAGTTGTTTCGGGAACTGTCAAAAAGAGATTTCGATAAGGCAGGCGACATGATCAGCGTGGTGAATAAGGTACTAAAACAGGAAGATGAAAGTGCCGAAAAGCTACGTTTCGAAGCTCAGGAAAAGAGAAACACTAACGGATCGAACTCATACAAAGGAGGAGATAAGGGGAAGGGGTTCGCGAAAGCAAGTTTTTCTGGAAGGTCGCCCTACAAAGCTAGAATCCCGGAAGGGAGGTCGCAAGGCGATAGGTATGGTCCGTACAGACCAGAAGTTTACGCCGCGACGGAAGCCCGAAGGACTGACGGAAGAGTGGTGAGAAAGAAGTACCCAAGAGATCCGAACGCTTATTGTGATTTTCACAAGATCATGGGTCACGCCACTGCGACTTGTGAAAGTTACAAGAGAGAGAAGGAAGCCCAGGGTAAAGAAAGAACGGAGGCGAACGTGGTCGAACCTAAGAAAGACGCAGCTGCCTATAATGCGGAGATTTTCGCAATCGAAGAGGAGTCGGAACCTTCCTTCCTAGGGAAAAGGAAGGGAGGAATTGTTGAGTTTGGAAGGGGGGAGCCCGTTCCTAACGGATATGTCGGAACGGAACCGCTAGTTATCTTCGGTGTAGTGTCTAGAACGATGGTCCGTAGAATTTATGTTGATGGAGGGAGTTCAGCCAACGTTATGTACAGTCACTGCTTCGAAAAATTTCCCCCTGATATTCGAGCCCTCCTAAAGCCAGCTAAATCTCCTGTCGTCGGGTTCTCCGGGCAGTCTGTCTGGCCTAAGGGAAAGATCCACCTCCCCCTCGTGTTAGCTGATTGGGAAAGCTTCCATAGCAAAACAATTTTGGCAGAATTCATCATCATCGAGGCTCCTTCACGGTACAACGCCATTTTGGGAAGAACAGGGATGTGGCAGTTTCAGGCAATCGTCTCTACGATACATGGTTTACTAAAAATTCTTCCGGTCAAGGGGTGATCACCGTCCGGAGCATGCCCATGCATCCGTTGGAATGTAACAGCGTCACGCATCAAGACAGTTGGACGGAACAAGAGGAGGTGCAGGTGGTGATTAACTCGGAGTACCCGGATACTCCCATTCGAATTGGGGGAGGTTTGCCCCCACAATTGAGAAGCGAGTTGGAAGCTTTGCTGAAAAAATACCAAAGGGTGTTTGCTTGGACACCCGGGGACATGACAGGAGTGTCGCGGGAGGTGACCGAGCATAAGCTCATGATCAACCCTAGCTTCCCTCCGGTGAAGCAGACTAAAAGAAGAATGGCGACAGAACGAAATAGGGTGGTCAACGAAGAGGTACGAAGTTTGGTGACAGCAGGGGTGTTACGCAGTGCTCAATATCCCGAATGGATTGCCAATCCGGTCCTGGTTAAGAAAGCGGACGGGTCCATGCGCATGTGCGTCGATTTTAAGGACCTCAACAAAGCTTGTCCGAAAGATAGTTATCCCCTTCCGGAGATTGAGCAGAAGGTGGAGTCCTTAGGCGGGTATCGGTGGAAATCTTTTTTGGACGCCTATAAAGGATACCATCAAGTTCAAATGGCTCGGGGGGATGAAGAGAAAACCACGTTCCACACAGAAAAGGGAACTTTCTGTTACGTCAAAATGCCCTTCGGCCTTCGGAATGCCGGAGCTACCTATCAGCGTTTGGTCGATAAAGCGTTCGAGAAACAGATAGGGAGAAACCTAGAGGTGTATGTTGATGACATGGTCATCAAAAGTAAGGGTGACCTAAACCTAATTGAAGATATCGAAGAAACATTGGTGCAACTTTCAAAGATTAACATGAAACTGAACCCGAAGAAATGCTCTTTCGGGATGAGAAAAGGCAAGTTCTTGGGGCACATGGTGACAACGGAAGGAATTGAGGCTAATCCGGATAAGGTAGGGGGGCTGTTAAAGATGCAGGTTCCCCGGACAGTAAAGGATGTACAGAGTCTAAACGGGAAGCTGGCTGCGTTGGGACGTTTCCTTGCAAAGTCGGCAGAAAAGTCTATTCCTTTCTTCAAAGCGTTGCACGGATGCACGAAGAAGGGGGAGGTCGAATGGACGGAAGAGGCAACAGAAGCTTTTGAGAAGCTCAAGCAACACTTGAAGAATCTTCCCACCATGGCCAGCCCCATACCCGGAGAATCGTTGGTGATGTACCTTTCCACCAATAGAGAAGTCATTAGCTCAGTACTTATCGCTGAAAGAGATAAAAAGCAGGTACCCGTCTACTTCGCCAGCCGAGCACTACAGGGGGCGGAGTTCAATTACTCAATACTTGAAAAATTGATCTTGGCTTTGATATATGCCGTCAGACGCTTAAAGAGATACTTCCAAGCCCATTCGGTGACCGTCCTGACTAACCAGCCGATCAAAAACATACTCCTGCAACCGGAGCGGTCAGGACGTATGACAAAGTGGGCAATCGAATTAGGGGAACACGATATCACGTTTAAACCTAGGCCCAGTATTAAAGGCCAGGCGCTAGCAGATTTCTTGGTCGAAATGCCGGACGACGAAAGGGTGTTAGCAATTGAAGAGAAGGAAGGTCCGGAAACGAGCGTAGGTCGAAAATCTCCTTCAGTTTGGCAGATGTATACGGATGGAGCGGCCGGAGCAGATGGGTGTGGAGCTGGAATAGTTCTAATCGGGCCAAACGACGAAAGGGTCACCTACGCCTTGAGATTTGATTTCGCCTGCTCGAATAACGAAGCGGGGTATGAAGCCCTGTTAGCCGGTTTAGGTCTGGCCAAAAGTCTCGAGATCCGAAAGGTGGATGTAACATCCCGAGACCCGGCCTAGTATTTTAATTACTTTCGGTAAATAATAATTTTTAGTGTTTATTATTTTATATTATTTTAGTTGAAGTATTTGAATTAATTGTATTTTTACCATGTGGTTAAAAATTAGCAAATACTGAGATATTTAAATATTAAAATGTTTTTATATATTTGGGTTCACCTTTGAACCCGGGTTCCAAAAATATCTTCGTTGTTAAAATTGGAGTTTGTTAGGTCTAAATTAATTATTTGCGTACCTAATAACCTGTACTGCGTTTTAAATGAAAATACCTGTTGTGGGGGAGGGGGGTGCGTGGCCTTGTATTAGGCAGGTGTCAAAAAATTGGTTTTCCCCTCTTGTCTCTCTCTCAGTCACGACACACACACACCACACTCACTCTTGAAGTTTTTTCTCTCAAAATTGAAGATCATAACCTAATCCCTTGCTTGCCATCTCTGTGATTTCGTGATTAGAAGCAAGATTAAGTAAGTTTCCTTCCTTCTTAAGCTAGAGTTTCATGTTCTTGATGTAGAGTTGAACTAGGGTTCTTGAGCTAGTGGGTTTTCATGAAGTTCTTGTTGAATCTTGATGGAAATCCGAAATTGATGCATGATTTGGTGTATATTTGAGTTCTTGCAAGTATTGTATGAATTGTTGTTAGTTATAGCTCATTTGGTGAAGCTTTCATAAAGTTCCATCAATGGTGGTTTTGGGAAGAAGATGGGTTTTTCCCTAATTTTGGTGAATTGTATATTTTGGTGTTCTTGAAGCTTTGTTAGTTGAATTATGCATGTTAGAATGGTAATTGTTAAGTATGAAGATCACTAGTTAACTATTGAGATAATGCCTAAGAAATGGTAGTGTTTGGCTAGATGGAAATTTGGTCATAAATAGCTAAAATTGTGAATTGTTGACTTTGGTCAAACCTGGGAATTGACTTTTAGTCTTGTATGGCTTGTAAACTCTAATTGTCAATTTCATGTTAGAAATGTGTTAGTTGAATGAATTGTAAGCTTGATTGTGTTGGTTTCGAGTCTTGACCCGTTTGATTGACAATTGGTGCATTTGACCTAAATAAGGTCAAATTTGGTGAAACTTGCATTTGGATGCAAGTAACTTGTTTGACATGTAATATTGATGTTGATCATGTGGTCTAACCCATTGGAAGGTGTTGTGTAGATTCCCGATTCATTATTCTTGTTTTTGACCCGTTTGGGCCTAAGGTGCATTTTGGTCAAATTGTATGATGAATTGACTTGATGAATTGTTAGACTTTAGTATTGATTATGTGTAGAAAATGCAAGTAATTGGTTGTAATTTGTTGTTGCAAGATGTGGACTTAACCTATATTACTTGTTGCAAAAATTAGTGATTTTGGGTGACTAATTCGGTATTCATTTTGTACAGGAAAAGGGAAGGAGCCTCAGTAATATAAGATTACTGAGCTCGGTACAGAAAGGAAGCTAAGGTGAGTGGATTTAGCCTTCAATCTATATGTGTACAATTTGGTAGAAATTGTATACTTGGGTGAAAATGGATCAGAACATTTTAGAGATCTCTAATTTCTGGATTAGCATTGCGAGTTTTGGAAACCAATGGAACAGAACATTTTAGAGATCTCGAATACTAAGATTAGCAATGCGAGTTTCCTGCTTAGCATTGCTAACTCTGGAACTAGCTATGCTAATTCCCACTTTGACGCGAACTTGGTCATGAGCAGATTTATTGGTTGATTTGGAAAAATTCATTGTTCTCATTTTTCATTGATTTTTCCAGTGGTACCATTAATTGTGGGATTGTTAATGGTAGTATGTGCACATGTTTTTTTTAGAGGTTAGCTATGGTGGTTTTCGGCTACGCTTCGTTACTCTTGGCAGGGGAGATCGGACTCCTTCGAATTCGTTACGTAAGGAGGGATCACCGTGCCTCTAGTAAAGAAGCCATCGGTTGACTGTTGTTGGCCGACAACAGTCGAAGGTCCTCGCCAGACCGCCGATCCTCTTTTAACGTCCAATTGCTTGTGGAAGTTTGGACGGTTTTCTCCCTATTGATTTCTCTCGATTTCTAATTTGTTGTGGTTATGCAAATTGACGTCTATTTCTATTCACTTAGCTTTGTGCTAATCCCTCATTTGTTGACTCTTTTCAGGTTGTGGATTTGGCTTGACTAGAGTCGGGTTTTGGAAGTCTGACCGTACTCTGATTTTGTAGACCGGGTCGAGCCTGTTTTTAGTAACACCTTTAAATGTTTTATATATTTTGGTTAATATGTAAATGGCCTTTATAATATGTTATAAATAGGGTTTATAGTTTTCTAAAAGTCGCTTCCATGTGCATATTTAAAAAAAAAAAATGGCTCTAAGATTGTGGTGTTACAATTTGGTATCAGAGCCTTGGTTTGGCGATGGTTGCACATTTAGGTGTACCATTCCCAAATCTTGGCACGAGTTGGTCAAACTTCCTTAATTATGGGAGTGGATTAGTCGAGTGAATATGAATTGTGTGTTAGTAGTAGTTAGTAGGTAGGTACTAACGGATTAAACTAAGAGTTTGTGAGATGTTGTGTTTGTCACAGGTATGGCCGATAACGATCCCAACCCGTTGGTAATCCCGTCGAACCCCGAACCGGAAATCATTGGTACATCTAGAAATGCAAATGTAGACAGAGAAGATTATATTTTGAGAATGGAAAGTCGATTGGAACACCTCCAAAATCTTGTTGATAGCATGAATCAGAATCAGAATAACCAACCATCAAACATCCCTCACATGTTTACCCCTATATTATCCGCCCCTACCATGCAAATTCCCACAACTTCAGCCTTTACAATGACGGTTCCCTTGATGTCAACCTCAACCGAACCTCATCCTGTAATGTCACAACCACAATACTACTATGTTAACCCAAGCCAAGGTTTGCCCCAATATCAATTCACAAACCAACCTTATCCGTTGGGTATGAAACCAACTTGCACCTTCAAACAATTCCTAGATTGTAAACCCTCTGAATTTAGTGGAAGTAGAGACCCCAATGTCACAATGAACTGGTTGAGGGAAATTGAGAGAACTTTAGATGCTTGCGGTTGTGATGATAAATATCGGGTGATGTATGCTACACGAAAATTAATAGGTGGTGCAATGAATTGGTGGGACACCCTGATTGAACATTTACCCAAGGAAGTTAAAAACAGTATAACGTGGGATCAATTTAGAGAGCATGTATGTAAGCGTTATTGTAGTTCATTCGAAATGGATAGAATTCGATCAGAATTTATAAATTTGCGGATGACAGAGGGGATGACGGTAGATGAATTGATCGAGCAGTTCAATGAAAAATTAAGATTTGTACAACAATGGGTACCTGATGAGTCTTCGAAAATAAAACATTTTATTGGAGCTTTGCGACCCGAATACCGAACTACAGCGAGGCTCGCAACCACTTTGTCACAGGCCTTCGAGTTGGCCAAAACAGTAGAAGGTGATTTGAATACTCGAGATTGGGTGATCAGGGATAGGTCAGAGTATCAAAAGTTTAAGTCTGGACAGTCGGATTCCAAACAAAATAAGAAAGGGCAGGGAAATCAAAAGCATGAAAACTCAAATCATATACAGTCAGGAGGTAGTTCGGGTCAGAAGGCACAATGGTGTGCTAGGTGCAGATCTTCTCACACGGGTGGTTGTACAACTCAGACTATGCGATGTGTTAAGTGTGGTCAGTTCGGGCACGAGTGGAATGATTGTAGGTTCCCGCGAAATGTATGTTGGAATTGTCAGAAAGAGGGTCACAGGGCCGGTGGTTGTCCTTCACAGAGGAAATTGGGTTCAGGGTCGGGGTCGATGAGTGGATCGTTATCTTCAACGGGCCAGAAGAGGAAGAATCACCCTCCACCCGAGGGTAGGTCATTTCAGATGATTATCCAAGATACCACCTCCACTGATGATGATATCACATGTATGTCTTTGACAATCTATATATTTATATGTATGTTAATTGAATTGAAGTAAATTGCTTAATTGCGATTATGAATTATATGATGAACTGAAAATTGTTTACGTGTGTGTTTACTCCATTAGGAATAAAGATAGTTAGTGATATACGGATTTAAGTCTTCATCTATTTGTGTGAGGTTCAATTTGTTTTGGTAAATGATTGATGTACTCGTCCATTAATGTGATGACTATAGTTAGATTGGTGTAATCTTAGGCATTGACTAAGTAGTCCTATGTAGGATTGCTACTTGATTTAAGAAAATTTAATTAATTGCCTTGACCTATCAAGTCACATGTAGTGACTCGATAAGTGTTAGCCGAATTTATTGACCATTGTATATTGAATTATGATTATATTGTTAAATGATATACTGAATTGCTAACAAATGAAGATAGTAGTGGTTTGAAAAGTGAAGACTGACATGTTGACTTTTATTTTGTTTGGCCACTTAGTTGAAATACATTGTTGTATGCTTATAAAAGTGTTAATGGGTTCTTTCATGTGTTATAGATGTTAAATAAGAAAGAAAGTTAATGAAATATATCTGAATGATTTCTCCATGACTCGAATTGTTATAGGTTGGTTTTTTCTAAAAATGCCTTTTATGTTCAATGTGTAAATGAAAATTGACATGAAGAATCAAATTTATTGACCATATTGAATTGATTTCTGATTATTGATGGATAAATTTCAGAGTGAATATAAAATTTAATAAGATTGAGAAATTTATTAAAGATACATTTTGAAATAATGAGAATTAATGCCGTTATATGTGAAAATTGATTAGAACTTGGATTTCGAAATGTGTAATTTTGAGAATTAGTGAATTATGACTGTGGATTTATTATAATTATTCTAAAATTATGAGATTTTTAACAAGTTAAACCGCTTAAGAGTGCAAAATTTTGGTGAAATAATAAACATAAGAGGATATTTGAGAATCTAAGACACTTAAAATGTTGCATTACTTTAAATAAAAAATAGATTGTCTATGCTTTGCAATGATTTTAATCGTTTAAGTAGAGTTATGCGGACCATGACTTGGAAATTGTGATAAATGACATTGCGTAATTATCAACTTTTAAATATAAAACGTGCGAATTATACATACCGAAAGAGTTTACAGTGTGTGATTATCTGAAAAAATTATGTTTAATATGCGAATTACTTAAATAGATATGACTTCTCGTTAAGTGGATAAATTAAAAACAACGTAACTAGAGAATTTGTCAGATGAGACACCAAGTCTGAAACTACAAAGAAAAGGAAATGAGGATTTAATAAATTATTATTTCGATAATATTAATAAAATGGAGGAACCATAAGAATTATATTTTGACATGTAAATATGAGACATAGATATAATGATATTTATAAACTTGTTTTATTTCTTTTATGTGTAATCAATAAGATTTCGAGGACGAAATCTTTTTAAGGGGGGTAGAATTGTAACATCCCGAGACCCGGCCTAGTATTTTAATTACTTTCGGTAAATAATAATTTTTAGTGTTTATTATTTTATATTATTTAGTTGAAGTATTTGAATTAATTGTATTTTTACCATGTGGTTAAAAATTAGCAAATACTGAGATATTTAAATATTAAAATGATTTTTATATATTTGGGTTCACCTTTGAACCCGGGTTCCAAAAATATCTTCGTTGTTAAAATTGGAGTTTGTTAGGTCTAAATTAATTATCTACGTACCTAATAACCTGTACTGTGTTTTAAATGAAAATACCTGTTGTGGGGGAGGGGGTGCGTGGCCTTGTATTAGGCAGGTGTCAAAAAATTGGTTTTCCCCTCTTGTCTCTCTCTCAGTCACGACACACACACACACCACACTCACTCTTGAAGTTTTTTCTCTCAAAATTGAAGATCATAACCTAATCCCTTGCTTGCCATCTCTGTGATTTCGTGATTAGAAGCAAGATTAAGTAAGTTTCCTTCCTTCTTAAGCTAGGGTTTCATGTTCTTGATGTAGAGTTGAACTAGGGTTCTTGAGCTAGTGGGTTTTCATGAAGTTCTTGTTGAATCTTGATGGAAATCTGAAATTGATGCATGATTTGGTGTATATTTGAGTTCTTGCAAGTATTGTATGAATTGTTGTTAGTTATAGCTCATTTGGTGAAGCTTTCATAAAGTTCCATCAATGGTGGTTTTGGGAAGAAGATGAGTTTTTCCCTAATTTTGGTGAATTGTATATTTTGGTGTTCTTGAAGCTTTGTTAGTTGAATTATGCATGTTAGAATGGTAATTGTTAAGTATGAAGATCACTAGTTAACTATTGAGATAATGCCTAAGAAATGGTAGTGTTTGGCTAGATGGAAATTTGGTCATAACTAGCTAAAATTGTGAATTGTTGACTTTGGTCAAACCTGGGAATTGACTTTTAGTCTTGTATGGCTTGTAAACTCTAATTGTCAATTTCATGTTAGAAATGTGTTAGTTGAATGAATTGTAAGCTTGATTGTGTTGGTTTCGAGTCTTGACCCGTTTGATTGACAATTGGTGCATTTGACCTAAATAAGGTCAAATTTGGTGAAACTTGCATTTGGATGCAAGTAACTTGTTTGACATGTAATATTGATGTTGATCATGTGGTCTAACCCATTGGAAGGTGTTGTGTAGATTCCCGATTCATTATTCTTGTTTTTGACCCGTTTGGGCCTAAGGTGCATTTTGGTCAAATTGTATGATGAATTGACTTGATGAATTGTTAGACTTTAGTATTGATTATGTGTAGAAAATGCAAGTAATTGGTTGTAATTTATTGTTGCAAGATGTGGTCTTAACCTATATTACTTGTTGCAAAAATTAGTGATTTCGGGTGACTAATTCGGTATTCATTTTGTACAGGAAAAGGGAAGGAGCCTCAGTAATATAATATTACTGAGCTCGGTACAGAAAGAAAGCTAAGGTGAGTGGATTTAGCCTTCAATCTATATGTGTGCAATTTGGTAGAAATTGTATACTTGGGTGAAAATGGATCAGAACATTTTAGAGATCTCTAATTTCTGGATTAGCATTGCGAGTTTTGGAAACCAATGAAACAGAACATTTTAGAGATCTCGAATATTAAGATTAGCAATGCGAGTTTCCTGCTTAGCATTGCTAACTCTGGAACTAGCTATGCTAATTCCCACTTTGACGCGAACTTGGTCATGAGCAGATTTCTTGGTTGATTTGGGAAAATTCATTGTTCTTGATTTTCATTGATTTGGGAAAATTCATAAGTCTGAGATGCGCGATCGCCACCCTGAGCTTCTTCCAAGCGATGACTTCGGGGACGAAGTCTATTTCAAGTGGAGTTGACTTGTAACGCCTTGAATTTTCTCGTAATAAATTAATTATTTTTTTTATTTAAATAAATTACGTATTATTTATTAAAGTAAGAATATGTATTATGCGCTTTTATTGTGTATTTAAAATGAGTAATTAAATGCGTGACGTTTCGATTAATTAACTAGAGTGGTATTAATTTGGTGCTAATTCATTATGAGGATTAATTAATATGTTTGAGTGTTTAGAGTTTTCCCGAGTCGTACGTTTTAAAATATGTCGCGCGTGACGTAAACCCGAGGCCGGCCTTTGGCCAAGGCCTCCGCTAATCGTTTTCTTGATTGAGCCCGAGTACCTTGATATAGATGTGGCGGATTTTGTGGTGCCACTTCAAAGCTGAACTCGTGACCCGCCTTTGGTGTTTTATTGAGCCGGTTGTAATACCAAGTTGAGCCCGAGATTTTTTTTATTCCTTAAACCCAATTAGCTTCAGCACTTACGCTTATACATATGTTAGCCCAACTCGTGTAGTGAAGAAGGGAGCCCAAATCCGTCTAAGCCCATACCGAAATTCTCACATCAGGCCTTGGGGCTCAAGAAGTCGGTATCATCATCATCTCAGTATGTAATCCCGTCCTCTACCCTAATTCCCTTGGTGCCGACATTTGCCTTCTCCCCCATATTTTTCATCGGCTGAATAAGCATCTCCAATCTCCCTTTTGTTTTGAAGCTTGCGTGATCAGAAGGAAGAAACAAGTGTGGAGAGCAAGCAAGCAAGAAGCTCACATTAATTTGGGTCAAGCAGGTCACGTGATGGATGGTTACAAGTTATTGTTTTGATTTCGAATTAATTCCAGCGAAGACTCGAGGAGATTGTGGCGAACTTGGCAGGGTTCTTTCCTTGGTTTGTTTTCCTTTGTTTCTTTTTTTGATTCTAATCATTTCGTGTGACTGATTCTAGTGTTCATGTGTATCGGTGGGCTGTAATTCACAGCTTGTACGTGGACAAGCAGGATATATTAAGCAAGAATGGGTTGAGCTGTTAATCACATCATAGTAATCATGTCGAACTAGTGAGCCGCCATGGAGCAGAATTCCCCGAAGCAGCCTTCATTCGAGCTGAAGTTGGTATTCTATTCGGTAGTTCTCGACCCTCCCTTTATTTCTCTGATTCATTAAACTCGTTTCTCTTGATAATTGCTAATACCGTAATTGTTGTAAAGTGACAGGGAAGTCCCGAGCCATTGAGGCTCGAGTTTATGTTTGTTTTGAGATAATTGTTCCCTTCGTTCTTGTTACTGTTCTACGTTTGCTACTTCCAAACCGAGTCTTGTATTAACTGTTTTGATTCCATTCATGTCGGTCTCGGGTTATTGCTAATGTTAACCACTGTTTTGGGTGTCGGGTTTTGTTATTGGGTAAACCCGTTGTTAAATAGGCTAAACGTTTTTGTAACCGAAAACCCGGAACCGAACCCGTAGGGTTCTTGGTTCCCTAAACCGAAACTTATTGTTAAACAAAAGATTAAGTTTATTGAAAACATGTTTCTTAAACTATAAATGAGTTCCGGGGTTGTTGGGTATCTCGGTAATAAGTGGGTTGGTGTCGGTTTTTTTTAAAAAAGTTTTAAACATCAAACTGAAATTGGGACTGAATCTGTTCGCCATGTTTACGTCCATTTTTAACACACTTAAAATATGATTTTGGGATTTTTGGCTCGTGATGGGACCTTGATTTTTGAGTTAGCTTTTCAATGCCGCAACCCTCTCGTTAATCCGAATTACGGTTTAAAAGTTATAGTCGATTTAGTAGGCTGCTGTTAGGAAGATGACCTGTGCAGCAGGTCTGTCTTGAAATGCTGTTTTGAGATACTTAGAGTCAGTTTTAGCCAGTGACCGTCTCACAGAGATATGTAGTTCTGGTCGTCTACTTTACATGGAAAAACATTTGGGCTTAATCTACTGTACGGTTTAGGAGCTATGGCAGTTTCCGTGAGACCGACGGGTGCTGCCAGTTTTTCTGAGATAATGATAAGTGGCTAGATTTTAATCCGAGGCTCCGTTTATGTTTTAGGACCGTCTAGGAGGTAACTTACTGCATCTTTGATTTCCCGCGGACCCCGTTGGAGCTTACGTTCTTGAGGTGAGTATTCTCACCGTGTATTCAGTTTTAACGTTATACATGCATGACTTACGTGTTATATTACTTGCACCTTAATTGTTATCTGAGTTTGATCTGTTATCTGAGTTTGATCCGTTATCTGAGTATCTGAGCAGCTGTTGATTTATTTTAATCTGAGACATTGTGCCTGGGTAACCGAGCTCGGCACAGGGTCATTCTGTGCTACTACTTGCTAGGGCATCTGAGATAATTATGTTAAAGAGATAATAAAACATAATAATACACATCTGAGTTTTTGGCTATATGCCTGGGATCACCTCCCGTCTGAGTTTTGGGATTATTCCCGTCTGAGTTTTAGGATCACTCCCGTCTGAGTTTTTGGCTTATGCCTATCTGAGGTGTGAGGAGGGGCGAGGTTGATCTCTCGTCCTGAATCACACAAGCGCGCTATATAAATTAAAATCTGAGTAATAAAATCTGAGAAATAAATCTGAGTAATTAATCGAGTAGATTCTGAGTAGGAGTACACCGATGTGCCCTCATGTGTTGTATGTTATGATTGTTTGCATTTTGAGAATTATTCACTCAGCTTCCCCAGCTGACCCAAACTTTCCCCCACATTGTTTTAGGTACCAGCAAAGGAAAGGAGAAGGTGGACGGTTGACCGCTGTATCTTTCATTACCGATGTGGACGGCATTTAATATTTTAAAAACACTTAATTCGTACTATTTCCGCATTAAATACATTTTTAAATGAAAATACTATTATTGGGATTTAATTATTCAAGTTATTGGGACCTTTTGATTAAAATTTTGTTTTTAAAAGTTTTAAAAATCTTGTAAATTTTAGGGTGTTACAAGTTGGTATCAGAGCTCTGACTTGAGGGATTTGGGTTCGCAAGGGGCGAATTCAAACTCAAGTTTGAGTATCGAGTTTTTCAAACGAGAAAAGAGTCAGATATTTTTCTGCGAAAAAGTTTCCACATCGAACGTACAGCATGTCACGTCGACCTCTCGCTTCCTACTGCCGGTAATATTTAAGAGTATTATTTAATTGAGATTTTGCTATATTCTGAGTATAGACGAGTAGCATATTCTGAGAATTTTTGGTTTATATCCTGAGAGAATTACTTGTGATGGTATGGCTAAACAAATATGTATATAGATATACTATTATGAGATTCCATAATTTTGTGAATAATTTAGAGCTTAATTTGAGCATAATTTCGATTTCTATTCTTAGAGTTCTATATTTATATATATGAAAAATATATACTGGAGAAATGTAAAATTATAAATACTAATACTAATGAGAAAATAATAAAAGTTTCAAGTTAGAGGAACACCTATTAGAGTTGAGGTGAAATTTTATAAATTCTGAGACATTCGAACCAAAAGTGTAATAAGGGGATATTAATTTATTATATAAGATCTATAAGCTGTGTAATGAGAAATGAGGAAATTATTAACATTAAAGCGGAGTAATTAATATTCGTATTGGGAGCATATTAAAATCTTTCATATGGGAGAAAACACTTAATAGACTGAGACAATTAAAACGAGTAAATCAGAGATTAGTAAACCAAATTGATTGAGAATATTTTTTTAGAAGATTTACCAAGTTGAGTAAAAGAAAGAATTATTAAGTCAATAAAATGGGAAATAATTACATTTAGCTAACGAGAATTATTAACAGGATCTAAAAGAGAATTATTGATCAGGGTTAAAAGAGAAGTTATCTAAAAGAGAAATTAAAATTTTCGTGAATACAACGAATCACGAGATATAATAGTAAGCAGATTCCATATTAAAGTCAGCAAGTTAGTATTTAATTAAGAATCATTAAATTGAGATAAAATGGGAAAAATATTTCGAGTAATTAGGTTAAATTGCCGAGTGCAAAACTAAATGTGGATGACAAGTTAAGTGATAGATTAATGAGTTCACACTGATAGCTTAAAATAAATTATGTAAGTTTAATAGACTGATTAATTGAGGAATTGCTGAGTCAAATTAATCAGATATTATTGAAGCTCATCTTAAGAGTAATTATATAAGAGGATTAAGAGAAAGCTAACGTTATCAATTTGATGATGATTTATTTAAAAACGAGTTAAAAGAGCGATAAATTGAATCAAATTAATCGAGGAACGCAATAACTGAGAACTCTGAAAAAAAAAAAGATATTAATAGACATGCTCACAAATTACAATAAATTCAATATAACTGTGAAGAGGATATAAGTTATATTTATGAGGAATGATAAATGGCATGTCCAAATGAAAAGTTTAAAAAGGAGATTTGTATTGTGAAAATAACTAAGTGGAAATATTTCTATGAATCTGAGTTATCCGAGTATCGCGTACGAGATTAAATGTACGCATGATTTTCTGAGTAATGGTTATGAGATTTTGAGTATGCACTGTTGAGTGCATATCTGTATTTATCAGATATTGCAAATAAACTTCCTTTCTCCTGAGTGTGATTAAAATTCCTTTCTTCTGAGTGTGATTTGTTGGTGGGTTTATATGTGGGAAGTTGTAAACTTTGGGATTGACTCGTGGTCAAACAGAAGGAGGTGTCGAAAGTAATAGAGGGCCCCTATTATCGTACACACCGAACTTTTGGTTGGTTATGGGGAAATTTTGAAGGGATCGATGGACCAATGCTTGTTATTGTGAAATTATTTTATGCATGTTATTGCTTGAGTGAGTATATGTGGTTTATGTTATCATAATAGAGAATTCTAGTGCCAAACTCGAGGACGAGTTTTCTCCAAGTGGAGTAAAAAGAGAAATTTCAAAAAAAAAAAAAAATAATTATCGGTATGTATTTCTATGAGCACGATGCTTATGAAGAGAGATTTTGTTGGTATGAATTTAAAGTGCGAAATCTAGATACATATAATTGATCAAATAAATTATAAGAGTAACTATCAAATCAAGCAGTTGAGAATAATTAAAGTTATTCCATGGGTAATTATAGACTTTACAATAAAATGATAGATCGGGTTTACTGGAGAATTTAATAAATCAAGTTAATTGGGTTGAAGGAATATCGTGCAAAATGGAAGTTGTAATACTACAATTATATACAAAATAAGTCAGTATACTTATTCTTAGGTGGTCATAAATGTGATAATGAGAAATCATTAAATTAAAGTGATGAGAACTTATTAATGAGTCGAATATGAGGAAACTACTACAATGAAATTTTGAGGAAAATGAGTTAAGATGAGATCGGTAATTTGCTGGTAATGAGTTATTATTAAAACGAGCTAAATGATAAAATTTTATTTTGATTAATTATGGAGTAATTTTGAGTTATAAGAAATTTAACAAATCAAGTTACATAAGCAAATTAATAAAATGAGTCAAAAGAGAAAAGTATTAAATTAACGGGAAGTTTTATTCAAATTTTTGAGGTATTATAAAGGGTTATGAGTTTTGAAGTATTATAAAATTATATGAGAAAACTTTATTTATGAATAATTATTAAACTTGAGATGAGAACAACTATTCAATAAATTTATATTGAACTTACGAGAAATTTCGAAAATACGAGAATGTGCTGAATTGATGAACCATGAGTAAACCGTAAGATTTAAAATAAAGTGTAACTGCGAATTGAGTAAATGGGAACTAAGGAATTAATTCGCAATTTGAGTAACGAGAAATCATTATAAATAAGAGTATGAAATTTAATTGGAATTTTTAGTGGGTAACATGAAATTAATGAGTATATATGGTCAAAATAATTAAGAGACATTTTAAATTGTGTAAAATCAGTGAAACGGTTTATTAAAGGATCGTTAAACTAGATGAATGAGAAAACATCTATTAAAATATTATCGAGAAACCACTAAATGTAATAGAATGAGAACCTATTAAAGGGAATTAAATGACAAGATCGTTAATTTGAGCTATTTAAGGGGTTATCAATATCGGTAATATGCAAACCTAATAGAGTAAGATAACAATTTAATGTTAAAGAAGAGTTATTTTGAGAACCAATAACACGGTTGAGAGAGAGTATACCATTCCAAGTATTATAAGCTAGTAAATTGGAACACGCGAGTAGTAATAAGAATGAGGAGAAAGGTGATTTATACCTAATGCTATTACTTGTAAATATTATTACCTTATGAGTTGTTACTGAGTTAGAGTTTTGGGTTTGCTTCTGAGTTAAGATTTTCGAGTTATACTCCTGAGATATGTTTTGAGTTTATTTCTTAGTGGGACTTCTGAGTTATATTTCCAGACCATATTTTGGAGTTATATACCTGAGTATATGAGAAATCTGTGTGACATGTATATTCCTTGTGATTTATTTGCATGGTTTTTATATTAATTGATAATGGTGTAAACCGCTAAATTATTTATTATGCTGTTAACAAACTAATGTCCTATAGAGTAGAGGACCTTGAGATGCTGCTTATTGGTAGAGATTGCCAACAATAAGATTTTATATGTTGATTAAATGTAATAGTGATAATTGTTTGGAACTGTCCGGGAAAGTTTTTCCCATATAAACTTATTGTTATCGCCATGAGAGGCTGAGTATGATTGCGAGTACAAGTTGGATGACCGAGTACTACGCCGAGATCATCTGTCGCCACAAACTAAACCATAACAAATCTCCAAGTGGAGTTGAATCGGAGATTCAACACAACGTTAACCAGTGGATGTAGCAACTATATCCGACTGCGAGCGAAAGAAGACACCTTCAACAGAATATCGTGAGTTAGTTTTGTCATTTCGACATCCGTTTCATCGAGAAACCGAGATTCTTAGGTAGCATTCCGATTTATTTCTTATAGTCGTATCTTTTGTGCCGTTAGAGACGGAAAAGTGTATGAGCAGTTGCAAGGGCCAGAGTTTATTCTGATCGATTAGATCACCCAGAAGAGTTTCCTTTTATTTCATAACCCTATCGTTTTCCCCATCTATGGATGTGTGCCGTTGGCGAGCCTAAGTCTGAGATGCGCGATCGCCACCCTGAGCTTCTTCCAAGCGATGACTTCGGGGACGAAGTCTATTTCAAGTGGAGTTGACTTGTAACGCCTTGAATTTTCTCGTAATAAATTAATTATTTTTTTTATTTAAATAAATTACGTATTATTTATTAAAGTAAAAATATGTATTATGCGCTTTTATTGTGTATTTAAAATGAGTAATTAAATGCGTGACGTTTCGATTAATTAACTAGAGTGGTATTAATTTGGTGCTAATTCATTATGAGGATTAATTAATATGTTTGAGTGTTTAGAGTTTTCCCGAGTCGTACGTTTTAAAATATGTCGCGCGTGACGTAAACCCGAGGCCGGCCTTTGGCCAAGGCCTCCGCTAATCGTTTTCTTGATTGAGCCCGAGTACCTTGATATAGATGTGGCGGATTTTGTGGTGCCACTTCAAAGCTGAACTCGTGACCCGCCTTTGGTGTTTTATTGAGCCGGTTGTAATACCAAGTTGAGCCCGAGATTTTTTTTATTCCTTAATCCCAATTAGCTTCAGCACTTACGCTTATACATATGTTAGCCCAACTCGTGTAGTGAAGAAGGGAGCCCAAATCCGTCTAAGCCCATACCGAAATTCTCACATCAGGCCTTGGGGCTCAAGAAGTCGGTATCATCATCATCTCAGTATGTAATCCCGTCCTCTACCCTAATTCCCTTGGTGCCGACATTTGCCTTCTCCCCCATATTTTTCATCGGCTGAATAAGCATCTCCAATCTCCCTTTTGTTTTGAAGCTTGCGTGATCAGAAGGAAGAAACAAGTGTGGAGAGCAAGCAAGCAAGAAGCTCACATTAATTTGGGTCAAGCAGGTCACGTGATGGATGGTTACAAGTTATTGTTTTGATTTCGAATTAATTCCAGCGAAGACTCGAGGAGATTGTGGCGAACTTGGCAGGGTTCTTTCCTTGGTTTGTTTTCCTTTGTTTCTTTTTTTGATTCTAATCATTTCGTGTGACTGATTCTAGTGTTCATGTGTATCGGTGGGCTGTAATTCACAGCTTGTACGTGGACAAGCAGGATATATTAAGCAAGAATGGGTTGAGCTGTTAATCACATCATAGTAATCATGTCGAACTAGTGAGCCGCCATGGAGCAGAATTCCCCGAAGCAGCCTTCATTCGAGCTGAAGTTGGTATTCTATTCGGTAGTTCTCGACCCTCCCTTTATTTCTCTGATTCATTAAACTCGTTTCTCTTGATAATTGCTAATACCGTAATTGTTGTAAAGTGACAGGGAAGTCCCGAGCCATTGAGGCTCGAGTTTATGTTTGTTTTGAGATAATTGTTCCCTTCGTTCTTGTTACTGTTCTACGTTTGCTACTTCCAAACCGAGTCTTGTATTAACTGTTTTGATTCCATTCATGTCGGTCTCGGGTTATTGCTAATGTTAACCACTGTTTTGGGTGTCGGGTTTTGTTATTGGGTAAAACCGTTGTTAAATAGGCTAAACGTTTTTGTAACCGAAAACCCGGAACCGAACCCGTAGGGTTCTTGGTTCCCTAAACCGAAACTTATTGTTAAACAAAAGATTAAGTTTATTGAAAACATGTTTCTTAAACTATAAATGAGTTCCGGGGTTGTTGGGTATCTCGGTAATAAGTGGGTTGGTGTCGGTTTTTTTTAAAAAAGTTTTAAACATCAAACTGAAATTGGGACTGAATCTGTTCGCCATGTTTACGTCCGTTTTTAACACACTTAAAATATGATTTTGGGATTTTTGGCCCGTGATGGGACCTTGATTTTTGAGTTAGCTGTTCAATGCCGCAACCCTCTCGTTAATCCGAATTACGGTTTAAAAGTTATAGTCGATTTAGTAGGCTGCTGTTAGGAAGATGACCTGTGCAGCAGGTCTGTCTTGAAATGCTGTTTTGAGATACTTAGAGTCAGTTTTAGCCAGTGACCGTCTCACAGAGATATGTAGTTCTGGTCGTCTACTTTACATGGAAAAACATTTGGGCTTAATCTACTGTACGGTTTAGGAGCTATGGCAGTTTCCGTGAGACCGACGGGTGCTGCCAGTTTTTCTGAGATAATGATAAGTGGCTAGATTTTAATCCGAGGCTCCGTTTATGTTTTAGGACCGTCTAGGAGGTAACTTACTGCATCTTTGATTTCCCGCGGACCCCGTTGGAGCTTACGTTCTTGAGGTGAGTATTCTCACCGTGTATTCAGTTTTAACGTTATACATGCATGACTTACGTGTTATATTACTTGCACCTTAATTGTTATCTGAGTTTGATCTGTTATCTGAGTTTGATCCGTTATCTGAGTATCTGAGCAGCTGTTGATTTATTTTAATCTGAGACATTGTGCCTGGGTAACCGAGCTCGGCACAGGGTCATTCTGTGCTACTACTTGCTAGGGCATCTGAGATAATTATGTTAAAGAGATAATAAAACATAATAATACACATCTGAGTTTTTGGCTATATGCCTGGGATCACCTCCCGTCTGAGTTTTGGGATTATTCCCGTCTGAGTTTTAGGATCACTCCCGTCTGAGTTTTTGGCTTATGCCTATCTGAGGTGTGAGGAGGGGCGAGGTTGATCTCTCGTCCTGAATCACACAAGCGCGCTATATAAATTAAAATCTGAGTAATAAAATCTGAGAAATAAATCTGAGTAATTAATCGAGTAGATTCTGGGTAGGAGTACACCGATGTGCCCTCATGTGTTGTATGTTATGATTGTTTGCATTTTGAGAATTATTCACTCAGCTTCCCCAGCTGACCCAACTTTCCCCCACATTGTTTCAGGTACCAGCAAAGGAAAGGAGAAGGTGGACGGTTGACCGCTGTATCTTTCATTACCGATGTGGACGGCATTTAATATTTTAAAAACACTTAATTCGTACTATTTCCGCATTAAATATATTTTTAAATGAAAATACTATTATTGGGATTTAATTATTCAAGTTATTGGGACCTTTTGATTAAAATTTTGTTTTTAAAAGTTTTAAAAATCTTGTAAATTTTAGGGTGTTACATGTGGTGTTACAGTGGAGGCTTTCGCAGACTCAATGCTGGTTGTAAATCAAATCAACGGTTCCTATGAGGCGAAAGAAGTACACATGAAACGGTATTTGGAACGAGTCCGAACACATGCGAGCTGGTTCGATAGTTTCAAGATCACACATGTCCCTCGAACTAAAAACAAGGAGGCTGATGCTCTCAGCAAGTTAGCGGCAATGTTGTATCACCACTTGACGAAAAAAGTGTTGGTAGAAGTACTGTCGAAGCGGAGCATCGAGGAGGAAGAGGTGTTAGAAATAGAGAATGATGAAGTTTGTTGGATGAACCCCTTTCGGTTATATTTGGGGGAAGGTGTACTACCGGCTGAAGCAAATGCAGCTAGGAGTATAAGAATAAATGTCGGAAAGTATACCATCAGGAACAGCGTCTTGTATCGAAAGGGATACTCCACCCCATGGTTGAGATGTTTGGGAAGCCAGGAAGCTAAAGAGGCTATAAGAGAAATCCACGAAGGATTATGCGGGTCGCATTCGGGAGCAAGATCGTTAACCCAGAAGTTACTTCGTATGGGTTACTTCTGGTCGTGCATGTCCAAAGATGTCCACAAATATGTGCAAAGGTGCGAAGGGTGCCAAGCTTATTCAAATGTCCCGAATGCCCCTTCCGTTAACCTGACCAGCATACATAGCCCATGGCCTTTCTGTCAGTGGGGGATCGATATCGTTGGACCATTCCCTAAAGCCCCCGGAGGGCTGCGCTTCCTGGTAGTAGCTATCGATTACTTTACGAAGTGGGTGGAAGCCAAACCTTTAGCATGTATCTCGGGAGCTAACATTGTTAAGTTTGTGTGGCGACAGATTGTGTGTCGTTTTGGCCTCCCACATACCGTTGTGAGCATTAACGGAAAGCAGTTCGCCAGTAACCCGTTCAGAAAATGGTGTGCTGAACTAGGCATACGCCAAAATTTTACGTCTGTAGCCCACCCACATGCTAACGGACAAACGGAAGTCACTAACAGAACAATGGTGAAGGGGATCAAAACACGTCTGAGCAGAACGGGGGGTAGTTGGGCGGATGAATTGCAAAGTGTATTGTGGTCTTATCGAACAACGGCCCGGAGGGGTACGCAGGAAACCCCATACAGTCTAGTGTACGGTTCGGAAGCTGTGATACCACTGGAAGTTATCATTCCCTCTTCAATGGTCGAGAACTTCCACCTAGGGGAAAATGAAGAGGCGTTAAGACACAACTTAGACATCATAGACAAACGGCGTGAGAATGCTGCTTTAAGACAAGCAGCATACAAGTCTATGACGGAAGGTTATTATAATAAGAAGGTCCGGGGAGCAGCGTGCAAGGTAGGCGACCTGGTCCTGCGTAAGAACGAAGCAAGCCTCCAGCACAAGCCTGGGAAGCTATGCCCTAACTGGGAGGGTCCATATAGGGTCAAAGAAGCTCGAAGAAACAGTTCTTACGTTCTGGAGACAATGGACGGTTCGTTCATTCCGCGTACATGGAATATGCAAAATCTGCGGAAGTTTTATTTTTAAATTTTTCTCTTCTATTTACGAATCATTACGTAACCCTTTTGGTGCGAATATTGTACGGATGGGTAGTGTGAGTTCTCACTACCAATACAATCGAAAGTCATGAATGATTAATGAAATGTCTTTTACGTAAGCTTTTCCTTTTCCTTCATAAACCCCCTACGAAAGTAACTTATACAACCTAACGAAAGGTTGCATCGACGACGAAAGCATGCTTAAATAGGTAAGGATCGGAAGTAACATTTCCTATTCCTATTCTACGAGGGACGCCTCGCTAGAAAATAAAACCCTAATTAAAAACAAACGAACGAACGCGATAAACGAATAAACGAATGCGACAAGTTAACAAACGAACATAATAGAAAATTGCGATAAGTAAAGTAGGCAAACGAATCAAACGAAGGCGATAAGTAAACATAATACGTAAATAGGTAAAGCTGTCAAGATCAAAGGAAGGTAAGACCTTCCATTACAAAATAAAGAAACAAAACAAAAGATAATGGGACAAACAGCTACAACCAACAATTAACACACTAACTACGGAGCGGAAGCTCCCTCTCCCCGATTCGAACTCTCACCCGTATCCTCGGGACCAGCCTCCGTTTTCTTCACACGCTCTTTAATAGCGTCCAAAGACGCTGTACCAGATGAAAGGGATTGAAGGAAGGGGTAGTTAGGTGTCACCAGCTCGCCGAAAAGGCTCATGATGTTTGTCTGAGCCTCCGGATAGTCGTGTACAAGCCTGGCATCCTGGAGCCGCTCAGAATATTCTTGATGAGTATCTAGACATCCGCGATACTGGACAAACCTAACACTTTCTAGCTGAAGCTGAGAGTTCCGGGTCACAAACTCAGAGGAACTCAACAGGCTTCCGAATAGCCCAGGTATACCTTTCCGGATAAGCCAATCAAGGTCTTCCTGAAGAGCTCCCACTTGGTGAGACTGAACGGCAAACTCTTCCTTCAATTTATCATTTTGTAAGTCCAGTTCCCCGTGGCAACGAACGGCCTCATTCAGCTGGCTATCTTTTTCCACCAACGCCATTTCCAACTCTGCGATACGGGCGGATGAGGAGCTTTGTTAGGCGCTCAACTCAAAAATCCGGGCATCTTTCTCGGAAAGGTTCCTTCTCATTTCTCCCAAGGCCGCAGTTAGATCTTTATTTTCTTCGGATAAGCGGTTTTTCTCTTCAACCTCAGCCCGGTGCAAACGACGGGTGGTTTCGATTAACTCTCCCATTTTAGCAAACTCTTCGTGGTGCCCAACCAATGATTGACGGTTGCGAACCCCCCTCAGTTGTAATTCTGAAAGCAGATCGACGGCGTTGAGTAAGCCGGAGCGTGCTTGGAAAAAGATACCCTCATCAGAAACGTCGTTTAGATCTAGAGCGGAGGACGATGGTCCAGCAACAACATGCACTATCGGAGGGGTAGAGGTAACGGTTGCTTGCAAGATAGGAGCTGATTTTGTAGCAAGAACGATCGGGTCAGGAACACTGGTGACTGACACCTCCCGTGTGGGGACAGCGATCGTAGTACGCATCTGACGGGCTACAAAGAAAAGGGAATCAGGTCAGGTCACAGGGAATAAAGATAACACATACATAACAAAAACAATCATAAACTCACGCAGAAATGGAAAGTTGGGAAGTGATGATTGTGGCCTTGGCGGCTGAACGGTTTGTTTTTCCTTGATAACAGAAGGTGTTGGTGTACCAGAACTAAACAAAATATCGCTGAACATGGCAAGTGTGGAGGCCCTCGGAGGGACGGGCGCAGCTTCCGGTCAAGTAGGTTCGATAACTGGCAAAACGGGAACAACACTTGAAACAGCAGTGGTGGGAGTAATTAACGTTGCAGGAGCAAGAGAAACAATTACAGACGATTCAACAGATGGGCGAGGTGATTTCGGTTTTTCTCCTGACAAGTAAAAAAAGTTTTATAAGGAAGGATATAAGTGTACGAAAAGAGTATACGTATATATGCTGCAAATCATACCTTCCTTCCTCGGTCGCTTGAGAGATGATGAAGTCGTTGTCTCGCGTGACCTCTTTGATAAGGTACGAACGGAACGAACTTTGACGGGTTTTGAGAGCTCAGATTGCGAATCGGCAATCATGGTATCTTCCGTTCTGAACCCTAGCGATTCAGTGACAGGTGAGGAAACATCTGAAGCAACCTCAGTGTCCGGCCTTAAAGCGTCCGGCGTACCCTCAGAACTGGAGATAGCTTCAGTGGGGGGAAGGAAAGGAGTGGGGCCCTTCAGTAACCGTTATGGACTCCCTTGGAGGTTTCTGCATGTTCAAACGTTGTAGCAAGGTGATATTCTTTCCATTCACCTGCCAGATCGGGCGAACTCCACGAACAAAGAAATGGGGACTCAAGTCAGCCATCCCAAGGAAGTATTCATCCGGGTCTTCCCATTCCATATCCAGTCCCAGTAGGCTTTCGAGTTGCTGATTTTCAGAGGCAGTCAATTCCGGGGCAGCCTCGGAAGATCGTCCGGTAATGGGCCCCCAAGAAAGGACGATATCATTAAATGCCAGACGGTCGACGTAGACGAATGCGTACTTCCAATCTCGAATAGAGTCTTTCAACCCAGAGATTCTCTCACTTCTACCGGGTCGGTGGGTAAACACCGCCTAGTCACCTCGACCGGTGACAACATACAAATTGCGGAACAATTTGACAGAAAGCGGAATGCCAAGCGCACGACTGGATATTATGAAACCGACGATTTTTCTAAAAGAGTTTGGGGCAAGTTGGGCCAGATGAAGGCCAAGATCTTGAAGCAAGGTAAGAACGAAGTCGTCAACGGGAAACCTTAGCCCGCCCAAAAGAAACTGAAGATATACCGGCTCAAACCCAACCGGAGCGGAACGAATGGTGTCGGAAGGACCAGGAAGTAAAAGACGATAACAGCGATCAATGTGGTAATCGTCATAGATCGCGTTCAGATCGGGAGGAGTAAGTTTAGTATGAGTATTGGCGGCAGTTCTCGGGATCGATTTCTCAGATTTTTCTTTAAGGGTTTTGTCTTTCCTCATTTTGATTTCGGAGAATTACAGAAGAGAAGCTATGAAATAAAGGGACGAAAATTGTTTAAGGAATTGAAGACGGCTAGAGAGGATGTGTGAAGAATTGAAATCAACAGAGAAGCAAAGGATATATATAGAGGAAGAAGGTAAAGAGGCGGTTACCTTTGAAGGGCCAGCGTTTTAAGAACACAAAACCAACGGTCATAAAAGTGTAACGGTCATTTTTATGAAATGACGGGTGCCCAATAAACGGAAACTAAGTTCAAATAACGATCATGCGAGTAATCTTTTTTAAACTTAGGGGACTTAATGAGGTGTATCGCATACACCTTCCCGACCAAACGGCTGAACGAAACCTTCCGGAATGGAAGGTTTGAACAGGTCCTTCCTGAACGGAAGGATTACACGGACGCGGAAGTATTGATGATCCCAAGAATCACGATCCGACCGACATGCGGAAATTACGGAAAGAGCGCCTCATTAGTACGACCGCATTAAATGCGACCAAGTCCCTAGGGCGGCTCCGGCACGAGGGTAAGGTTTTACCCTTCGGTCCAAAGCCTCCTGTGACGACCTAATATCCGCAGAGCTCGAGGGCGACCGGTCCGAAGCAGGTCACTTCCCTTTCCCGCTCAAAGACGACCAGCTATAAATACGATCCACTGGCGCCTAAGATGGATCATCACCTTCCGGTACATTTATTACATATCTCATTTATTGCTAACATTCAATACGATCCGTGCCGATCACGACCTCACGTCATGCTTATACTCATATACCGATTACTAACTTGAGCGTCGGAGTGTTCTCACGGGAAACATCCCGGGGAGCATCTGACTTAGGGTTATCTCGTTGATTGCAGGATCCCCAAAGCAGCGGGTGTCCGTCCGACCGTTCGGGAGATTTGTGAATCAACAGTAACAATGGCAAAAGTGTATAAGTTAGTGTGTCATTAAGTTCACACAACTAATGAATGAAATATGATATTGTTGGTAGAGGCCTGACGAAGAAAGTAAGTAAACCGGTCACTTGTTGCATCAGACGAACAAAAATAAATATACAAAGAAAAATTATATTTCTTCCTAATAAATATGGATACTTCATACCTTTATACATAAAATGATTATCATTTTATTTAATACGTATATTGATTAAATTAGTAAAAAGATAAGTAAAAGGACTTAATAGAAATTAAATCATCTCTCATATACAAATGTGTAGTAAGATATAGCTGATTATGCGTTTGAGCTTTTTCCAATTTTAAAAAGATAATCCATGCCATTTATTTATTGTTTATAAATCATAGAGTACAAAGTTGAAGACTTAAAAGAGCAAGAAAATTCAATAAAAAGATTTTAAGACTATTTCAACAAAATTAAAATAATGTGTGCATGACAAAGCGAACCTTTCAAGTCAACGGCACGTGTCTCAGATCGTCCGTACAGTTGATATACCGAACTAAACTTATTTCTATTATTTCTACTTTTGTCAATTAATTTCTCAACCTGGTCTCGAATGTTATTAGACTAATTCAAGACTTCAGATATTCCAAGTGTTGTTATAGTCAAAAATAGTAAAAACAAATATTGTCAAATATAAAAAATTGATGGAAAAGTTAAATTAAATATCAGTCTAATAGAACTAGGAGTGGTTAATTAAAATTTTGAAAAAATAAATAATTAAAGCTAAAAAATTAAACTAATGAGAAATTATATTTGGATAAAAATGTACACATGGTAAATGTGTGACATGAAAAGTATATATACGTATTTCATGACGGGTTTTTAAAATACACTAAATACTAAACACCAATTAAATTAATTTACCAAAAATGTTAATATCTCCCACCTATATATGGGGCAAGACCTTCATAATCATTTGATGACATGTCATTTTAATGACTTTTGATTGGTTGAAAATAGTGACTCAAAGGGCATTTTAGGAAAACAAATTACATGTCAGCTTCCACCATACGCTCCTTGACTGCTATTCAAAAATAATTTACCAAAAATAGTTTGTTTCTTCAAATTTTTGTCCTTCTGTAATTGATTCCATCATTAAGTCTAATGAGGTATATCTCTACAACTATGTAATTAATAAACATTTATTATATTTATTAAATTATTATAAAATATGTCGCTAACAACATTTTTTATTACATGATTTTTTAGGAATTAGAACAATTAAATGAGATTGTTGCTACTTACAAAACCACCTACTGTTATAATATAATATTTTATATTATTGGTTATTTTTTATAATATTGAAGAAATATATGTTTGCTTGTGTTGGATGGGTTCGGCGGGTTGGATAATGGGCAACCCGATATGCCTAGATAATGACCCATTATTACACGGTTGGTTCGACCTGCTTGGATAACGACCCATTAAATGTTAAAAACTCTTTCCATAATGAAAGTCAAGGGCAAATATTATCACAAATTAGTTTGTTTCTTCAAATATTGGTATTATGTCGCTGTCAAAAGAGTGAACAATAAGAAAGGCTTGAAAGTTATTTGTTGTGACAAAGATGGCAAATACATTAACTTAACGACAACCTATATATGGGGCAAGACCTTCATAATCATTTGGTGACATGTCATTTTAATGGCTTTTGATTGGTTGAAAATAGTGACTCAAACAGCATTGTATGAAAACAAATTACATGTCAGCTTCCACCGTACGCTCCTTGACTTGACTGCTATTCAAAAATAGTTATCCCATTTACGTGCCCTAATTGACTTGCTTCACACGCTGCAATCACCCGACGCCCATCGACGCACATGATAAGGGTTCTCCAAATCGAAATCGCCAATGCCTACTAGACGAAATCGCCATGACGAAATCTCCATATCGAAATCGCCAAGGTCTCTGCTACCAGACGAAATCTCCATTGTCTCTGCCCTTTGACGAAATCGACGAAATCTCCATGGTAAATTTACAATTTTGTGATTTAAACTCTCCAATTAATTCGTCACGATAAACTGTCATCATCTCATTTAGGGTTCTAATTATAAACTGCATTCGTCTAATTTAGGGTTCTAATTGTTAGGGTTAATTCATTTTGCTAATCGGAGATAGTATAAATCATATGAATTTTGTGCCTTAGGGGTATAATCACACCATATTCCAATTGCTTAATAGTTTGCAGTCGATGCATATATCTAAAATCATGGCCATTCGTATAGTGTAAATCGATATTATCTGTTGCTAATTGGAATTAGTATAAATAAATTAACCTCTTTTCGATTGCCATGTGTTGCAGATGGACTATGGCCAAATTATAATGATGGATCATGGCCATCATGTTGTTCAGCTCCTACTATGACGAATCTAGAGGTATTTTATTACTATGATACAAATGTTTAATTATGAAACGAAAACAATGATTCACCCTTCCTCAAGATTGCATCTACAGCTTAACGATGTAATTATACGGGTAATCATTGAACTATTTGTTTGATTGCAATTCTTGCACAATGGGTCTTCTGATTCACTTAAATGTAGTAGTTTTCCCGATTCTTGATTCTTGAAAATGTAAACCTCAAGATTTGTATTATGTTACAATAGATCATCAAGTTGCGTTTTTTTTACATTTTCTTTCACTTACAAAATTTGTATTATGTTGATTAGTAATGACTAAAATTGATGATTTTTAGCATAGGTGAGGAGTTTTCTTGATATGTATAGAAAAGTGCACACATATTGTTTGATGAAATGGGTGAACAAAGAGACTGAAAGTTGTGGCTTTACAAAGGCTAAGGTAATAACATGACCTAAAAGGTAGTATTTAAATAAAAAGAAGTTGAGTTTTTCTGAAATATCAATTGTTTCCATGATGCCTGTTATCACATTGGTAATTAGCAAGAGTGTCTATAAATCTGCAACCATGTATTCTAATTCTGGATATGAATGAATGCAAGCACAACAAAGCAAACCGGAAATTAGATATGTACACGGTCCAGAAACCGGACCCAACCGCCTGGAACCGAGAACTGAAAAATCATGTTTTAATGAACCGGGAACCAAACCGATTAGAACCGATTCGGTTCGGTTCCTGAATCGGGTCTGATCAGTTTGGACCGGTTGGAACCGCTGAACTGCTTTTGTGTTACATTCTACTTTAAGTGCTGCTGGAAAGGGGTTCATTTTATGATGTTTGTGAGGTGAAAATGGTTGAGAATTCACAAATTATTTGGTGGAAATGATTGAGAATTCACAAATTATTTGGTGGAAATGATTGAGAATTCACAAATTAATTGGATTATATTTATGCAGATGAAACGACATCAGCAGATATAAAAAACGATTATGATGATGACGAAGTTGTTGTAATAATAGCATTTTACAAGGTAGAAAATCAGTCAAAGATTTTTGTCCTTCTGTAATTGATTCCATCATTAAGTCTAATGAGGTATATCTCTACAACTATGTAATTAATAAACATTTATTATATTTATTAAATTATTATAAAATATGTCGCTAACAACATTTTTTATTACATGATTTTTAGGAATTAGAACAATTAAACGAGATTGTTGCTACTTACAAAACCACCTACTGTTATAATATACTCCCTCCGTCCCACAAAAAACTTCTCATTTCACCTTAAATTTTTGTCCCACAAAAAACTTCTCATTTCCTACATTTGATGGACCCTACCACTATTTATCCACTAACTATCTTTCTCTCTCCAAACAAATCCTATATTTTAATCAAGTTTATTACCAATGACCCCACCACTAACTATCATCTTAAAACTTGTGCAAAAGTGAAATGGGAAGTTTTTTGTGGGACGGAGGGAGTAATATTTTATATTATTGGTTATTTTTTATAATATTGAAGAAATATATGTTTGCTTGTGTTGGATGGGTTCGGCGGGTTGGATAATGGGCAACCCGATATGCCTAGATAATGACCCATTATTACACGGTTGGTTCGACCTGCTTGGATAACGACCCATTAAATGTTAAAAACTCTTTCCATAATGAAAGTCAAGGGCAAATATTATCACAAATTAGTTTGTTTCTTCAAATATTGGTATTATGTCGTTGTCAAAAGAGTGAACAATAAGAAAGGCTTGAAAGTTATTTGTTGTGACAAAGATGGCAAATACACTAACTCAACGACAACGTCGTATGCAAAGAACTTCAATTTCATCTTTAATTTCTTTTATCGATTATTCACGTATAACATAATGTTTATTCATCATTTCAATAATGATTGACTATGATTTCATATGTTATTCTCATTCTTATGCATTTCTACATCTTGAAGCATGCCCACCCGAATTCTTATGTATTCTATATCTCGAAGCATACCCGCCTGAATTCTTATGCATTCTATATCTCGAAACATGCCCGCCCATTCGGGCGGGCTTTGAAACTAGTATGTAATATGTCAAAATACTCAATTAATTTAATTCTTTATTAATATATATGTACAGATTCTCACCACATAATCATGAATTCCTTTAGCTCAACGATTCAAAGAATTTCAATTTCAGTCATTTTCTAACCAAACGGCTACAGAATAGAATGCCAAATTTCAGTTTTATCGAATTTCTATAAATAATGTTAGCTAATTGAGACATTAAAGTTTAAACTATCAAAATTATTACTGTATATAGGAAAAACTTTCTTTAGTTGAATAGAAAAAAGAAATTGGTTAGTAAAAAAAGGACAGACACATATAAATAGATATAAAGATGAAGTTAAAATCATTATCATTAGACTAGATCTTTAGACCGGGTGTAATGGGTGATCAAACTTAGTTTGGTCACCCCTGATACATCAGCGTCATGTCAGTTTTTTCTCTTGCGATCAAATACATGAAAAATCCCGGCCAAACCCATGTAACCGACGACCAAACATCTTCCCTTCCTTTTCCTTCCTTTTCACTGCGACCCAGTTAGGTCGTTTGGACGACCAAAGAGCATTGAGGACGTGTCGCAGGACACAAGGCGTAAGGGGGAGGACGCGTCCCCCTTGGGGTGACCAAATGAGGGACTCACTGTTACGCATAGTCTTAGATAGCGATGTTTTCAATCGCCAAGGCAAACTGCGTACTTTATGTAAAGAGAAATAATATCGGTGTTTATTATTTATGCTTACTTATGTGATCAAAATAAGTGTAAAAATAAAGGGATGATATGAGAAAAGAGAATTGATGATTACACATATCAATTAATCATATGAGTAGACACAAATAATAAGGATCAATATTAGGGACTAAAAAATTTGATGATTACACATATAATATATCTAAAGTTTAAAATGAAGAGTTATTATATAGGGGACTAAAAAAACATTAAAAGTTTATTAAAAGGTTAGTAGAAAAAAATTCTTTGCAATAAGTTTTTAAAAAAACTAGTTATTTCAATGGTAAAAAGTCTTTTAAAGACTTTTATTGTAACACCTCATTTTTTTTAAACACAAAACATTTGCCCAAAATAAAACATTTTTCATAAATAGAAGAACTATCCCAAAAATATGGATTTACAAAAACCTTTGGTATGAATCAGAGTATAAAGTTTCGGTGTTACAAAATATATCAAAACCAAAGCTAAGCATAAATCCAATCTAAAGTTCTTCTACTCTAGGTCCCGCAACTCTATCCGTGCGAACCTAAGCCTTCGATCCTGAACCTGAGTACATAGCAAAACAAAACAAGGAGTACGTGAGACAAAAACGTCTCGTGAGCTACATGGGTTTAGACCCGATAATAAAATGAATGTCACATTTCATATAACCAATCAATATACATATATATATCCAACTATCCAGTCTAGTCACCTTAGTGTGACCCTATCAATCTTGCTTACTTAGCAATCACAACTAACGTGGATGAGTCGATGGGAATTCACCCCAACTGCCCCTCACTCCACACCTCATGACCGGGAGTATCCCGTGACATCGCATAACTAACGTGGATGAGTCGATGGGAATTCACATGGGAATTCACCCAACTGCCCCTCACTCCACACCTCATGACCGGGAGTTGCCCGTGTCATCTCATGACTAACGTGGAAGAGTCGATGGGAATACGCCCAACTGCCCCTCAATCCACAACTCATGATCGGGAGTAGCCCGTATCATCACATCATCTCAATCTCATCATAACCCTATGGTTATGCCAAATCTAGCTCTCTGCTAGCACTTTCATCATCAACAAGTTAGTTCAATACTATCATAGGTATAACTAACTATCAACTACTAGTCTATACAATTAAGCAAATAGACCATAACACAAGTAATGAAAATATTTAACAGGGCTATGTACTCAGTAAATTCCACACGTACTCACCTTAGCAATAAAGATGCTCCACCCGTGTTCTTGACACCAAAACTCTTGCTTCACAATTTCACCGACTTTCCAAGATGTCACCGAAAGCCTAAACAATGATCATACAATGATCAACATCACAATCTACTATCAATGTGTTCATCTATCTCTAGATAACACACATCAATCCATTTCCCCCAAATATGTTGATTACCAAACCCTAGGTTTAACCAACCCTTAAGATTCTTACAAATCATAATCATACACTTGTTTTCCTTGTTAATATACCATCTATTAAGTGTATACACCATTTATATCACCATAATCCATAACCCAAGAACTAGGGTTTCAACCCCAAGCTTCTAATCCCATAGATCTAAAGCTATAACTACAAAGGATTGAAAATATACCTTAAATCTTCAACTAGGAGTGAAGAATCACAAGATTTGACCAAGAAATCAGTTCCAATCGAAGCTTTACACTCAAAGTCGCTCACACACTTGAAGAGAGAAACTAGGGTTTGATCTTGGCAATAAATGAGCTCAAATCCGTCTTTAATGCTGCCAGACAATAGTTCACGACGCGACGAGAGTTCGCGTCGCTAACTATGCGCCTCCAATACATCGCGATCGTTAACCCATCGCTAACTACATCACGCCCGATAGCCAAACTCCCTGGCCCGACTTCCCGATCGCCATCTCCGAGTTCGCGACGCGAACTCCTTAGGGCAGCTGGGCTGCAGTTTTTGTCAAGTGTCTTGACCCGTTTTCGCCCATAACTTTCTCGTTCGGTCTCCAAACGACACGAAACCAATTTCCACGTGTTTTATATGATTTATCCATAATTATCATATTTTTTCATATTTTATTTATTTACAAATTTCGGGTCGTTACAACTATCTACCCCTTAAGAAGATTCCGTCCTCGGAATCTCATCATAGTTCACGAAACCCGGGTACCTCTTCCGAATCTCGTCTTTGACTTCCCAAGTCAAATTCGGCCCAAGTGAATGCTTCCACTTGACCAACACCAAATCAATCTCCTTATTCCGAAGCTTCTTTGTCTTCGTTTCTAATATAGCCTCGGGCTCCTCAATCAACCGGTTCGGGCCGTCAACCCGCAACTCTTGCAATGGAATAATATTTTCAACTTCCCCGATAAACTTCTTCAAATAACTCACGTGAAAGGTGTCATGCACACCTTGAAGTTCGGGTGGAAGTTCCAACTTAAAAGCTTGAAGCCCGACCCGTTTCAATATTTTAAACGGTCCAACATACCTTGGACTTAGCTTTCCTTTCTTACCAAACCGCATCACACCTTTCCAAGGTGACACTTTCAACATGACCATATCACCGACATCCAAGTCGTATGGCCTTTTCTTCAAACCCGAATAACTTCGTTGTCTATCTTGGGCGACTTTCATGTTGTTTTGAATAATACTAATCTTTTCATTTGTCACTCTCACGATCTCGGGACCCGTGAGTTTCGTCTCTCCCGCTTCCAACCAACAAGATGGAGTTCTACATTTTCTACCATACAATGCCTCATAAGGCGGCATCTTGATAGTCGAGTGATAGCTATTATTATATGAGAACTCGACTAACGGTAAATGTTCATCCCATTTACCACCGAAGTCTAACACACACGACCTCAACATGTCTTCAACCGTTTGAATTGTTCTTTCACTTTGACCGTCGGTTTGCGGGTGATAAGCCGTGCTCAACCGCAACTTTGTACCCAACTCTTCTTGTAATGACCGCCAAAATCTCGAGGTAAACCTCGCGTCTCTATCGGACACAATCGATAACGGAACCCCGTGGAGTCGAACCACTTCATCAACATACAACTTAGCCAACTTCTCAAGTGGCAATGTTTCCCGAATTGCTAAAAATAACGCACTTTTGGTCAACCGGTCAACTATGACCCAAATGGCATCGTGACCTCTACTCGTCTTCGGTAAGCCCACTATGAAATCCATAGTTATATCTTCCCACTTCCCGGCCGGTACAATCAATGATTGAGCTACCCCGTACGGTACTTGATGCTCGGCTTTCACTTGTGCACACGTGGCACACTTAGAGATATACTTGGCCACTCTCGCCTTCATTCCGGGCCACCAATAAACCCGTTTCATATCTTGATACGTCTTTGTACTTCCCGGGTGAATCGAATACTTCGATTTGTGCACATCATACAACAACTCTTTTCGGATACCACCGAACTTAGGAACCCAAATACGGCCGCCTACGGTCTTCAACCCTTGTGCATTTTCGAGAAAATGTTGGTTTTTACCTAACCGTTCTTGTCTTAACTCGTCTTTTCCCATAACTTCTCGTTGGGCATTCTTGATCCTTTCAATAATGCTCGAGACGACTTCTATACGTGATAAAATTCCTCGGTTCGGGTTTTCATAAACCTTTCGACTTAAGGCATCGGCCACCACATTCGCCTTCCCCGCATGATACACAATCTCACAATCATAATCGGCAATCAACTCGATCCACCTTCTTTGTCGCATATTAAGGTCTTTTTGTGTAAACACATATTGCAAACTCTTATGATCCGTGTACAATGTACACCGAGTGCCATACAAATAATGCCTCCACAACTTCAAGGCAAAAATAATCGCCGCCAATTCCAAGTCGTGTGTCGTGTACCTTAATTCCGCATTCTTCAATTGTCGCGAGGCATACGCGATCACCTTTCCTCTTTGCATCAACACACAACCGAGCCCTTGATTTGAAGCATCACTATAAACCACAAAGTCTTCCATACCATCCGGTAACGTAAGGATCGGCGCGTTACATAACTTTTCTTTTAACAACTTAAATGCCTCTTCTTGCTTCTTCTCCCACACAAACTTCTCACTTTTTCTCGTTAACTTCGTGAGTGGAATCGCGATTCTCGAGAAATCTTGTATAAATCTTCGGTAATAACCGGCTAATCCAAGAAAACTTCTAACCTCGGTAGGAGTCCTCGGAGGCTCCCAATTTGACACCGCTTCAATCTTGGACGGATCAACCTTAATACCATCACACGTCACCACGTGACCTAAGAATTGTACTTCCCGCAACCAAAATTCACACTTTGAAAATTTTGCATACAACTTCTCCCGTTTTAACACATCTAGAACAAGCCTCAAATGACCTTCGTGTTCTTCTTCGGTTTTCGAATAAATCAAAATGTCGTCAATAAACACGATCAAAAACTTATCAAGAAACGGTTTACAAACCCGATTCATTAAATCCATAAAGATAGCCGGTGCGTTGGTAAGACCAAACGGCATCACTAGAAATTCATAATGACCATAACGTGTACGAAAAGCCGTCTTCTCGGTATCGCCTTCTTTCACCCGAACTTGGTGATAACCCGACCTCAAATCGATCTTCGAGAAATAACTAGCACCTTGCAATTGGTCAAATAAGTCATCAATTCTCGGCAACGGGTAACGATTCTTAATAGTTACCTTATTCAACTCTCGGTAGTCAATACACATTCTCATCGAACCGTCTTTCTTTTTAACAAATAACACCGGTGCACCCCACGGTGACGAACTCGGACGAATAAAACCCTTATCTAACAATTCTTGCAATTGGGTCATCAATTCCCGCATCTCGGTGGGAGCTAAACGATATGGAGCACGAGCAATCGGCGTCGCCCCCGGCACTAAATCAATTTTAAACTCGACTTGTCTCTCCGGTGGTAAACCGGGCAAGTCATCGGGAAATACCTCGGGGAATTCCCGAATAATTTTTACACTATCCATTGTCTTCTTTTCTTTTCGGCCATCTAATACATATGCAATAAACGATGTACAACCTTTCGATATACTTTTTCTCGCCTTAATGGCGGTAATCACATTAGGCATGTGATGTCGTTTCTCCCCATACACATACACTTTCTCATTCTCGGGTGTCCTAATCGACACAATTTTCTTTCCACACAAAATCTTGGCTTGGTGCATACCCAACCAATCCATACCGATAACCACATCGAACGCCCTAATTCCCATGGGCAACAAATCCACCTTAAACTTTCTACCGTCTATCTCTAGTTCACAATTTCTATAAATACATTCAACCATAGACGTTTTCCCGTCGGCTACTTCTATTTCATAAACCTCATCTAACATTTCGGACGGCACATTCAATTTACAACCGAACTCATAAGACACAAACGAATAATTAGAACCCGAATCAAACAAAATATGAGTTGGCAAGGAGTTAATGAATAGAGTACCTGACACCACATCGTGTGCCTCCTTCGCCTCCTCTCGGGTGAGTTGAAAGGATCGTCCCTTCACCTTGGCCGGTTCCACCTTCTTTTGAGCCGTGGACACCATCGACTCGATTCCCTTCTTTGGGCACACATTGCTATAGTGCCCCTTCTCGTGACACGAGAAGCATTCAACATCGGCCAACGACTTGGCCCTACAATCTCGGGCTATGTGCCCCGCCCTTCCACAATTAAAACAAGATTTCGACTCTCCTCGGCACCCGCCGGTATGAGTCTTCCCGCACTTCTTGCACGAGCCAACACTACCTTGCTTAGAGAAGCTCGAGGTGAACTTCCCTTTCTTGAACGAACTAGAGCCGCTCTCGGCTTTCCTTTTCTCGCCCACATGGGCCCTCTCGGCAACACGTGCCACATTCACCTCTTCCACACCCCGGGCGGCACTAATGGCCTCATCTAGAGAAGCCGCCCTCTTCACCTCCAATTGGTAGTCCCACGGTAACCCACTAGCATACCGGACCACCCTCAACCTCTCATCCGAGTAGGTTTTAGCAACAAACGGGAGCAATCCCGTGAATTCCCTCGAATATTCCTCCACCGACATATCACCCTTTTTGAGGGTCACGAACTTTTCGTGCATCTTTTCCAAATCCCTTTCGGGACAAAATTTCTTTTTCAGTCTCGCGGTGAACTCGTCCCACGACATCTTCTCAATCACCTCCCTCCCTAGGGTCTCATATACGATGTCCCACCAAACCATCGCATCTTCTTTTAGCAATTGTGACGCATACGTCACCATATCGGCATCCTTACATTTACTACTACCGATCACCCTCTCGGTTTCCCGGATCCATCTCATGGTTACTTTCGGGTCCGAACTACCCGAATACGCATTTGGCTTACAAGCCATGAATGATTTAAACGAACACCCTTCTTTCACAACGGGCTTAGCCCTTGCATCACTTTGGCCACCCGTGGAGGACTTCCCTTCCCCGGTGCCACTACCTCCGGTTTTCTCATCCGACTTAGCCTCGGATTCCCGGTCTCCACCCGACCTTTCACGGTCTCCAATAATTCGGTGCACTTCCTCGGCCACCGTTCCCTTGATTTGGTCGATTATAGTTTGGAGATCCGCCATGGTCACCGGAGTTCTATTAGCTCCGACCTCCGATTCGTCAACCCGATGCATTGACGGTTGACTTTCTTGCTCATCCACCCTCTCAATAGGAGGTACTTCCTCCTCCCGGTTCTCCGGGGCTTTCCCACTTCTACGAGTGTTCACCATTTCTTTCAATCAAGACTATACGAAAGACATTAAACATTTAGTACCTTGTGTACAACCCATTAGTCTCATGAGACTCAATATCCAAATCATATCAAATTCATCGGTCCCCTAGGTTCAACCCTAAACTTAATATAAAGTCTCAAGGTCAACCTATGATCTTAAGGAATCTCATATTCCTAATGCTACAGTCTAAGACTAGGATGGTCATCCAACCTAATTCACTTAAACTATAGCTCTGATACCAAGTTGTAACACCTCATTTTTTTTAAACACAAAACATTTGCCCAAAATAAAACATTTTTCATAAATAGAAGAACTATCCCAAAAATATGGATTTACAAAAACCTTTGGTATGAATCAGAGTATAAAGTTTCGGTGTTACAAAATATATCAAAACCAAAGCTAAGCATAAATCCAATCTAAAGTTCTTCTACTCTAGGTCCCGCAACTCTATCCGTGCGAACCTAAGCCTTCGATCCTGAACCTGAGTACATAGCAAAACAAAACAAGGAGTACGTGAGACAAAAACGTCTCGTGAGCTACATGGGTTTAGACCCGATAATAAAATGAATGTCACATTTCATATAACCAATCAATATACATATATATATCCAACTATCCAGTCTAGTCACCTTAGTGTGACCCTATCAATCTTGCTTACTTAGCAATCACAACTAACGTGGATGAGTCGATGGGAATTCACCCCAACTGCCCCTCACTCCACACCTCATGACCGGGAGTATCCCGTGACATCGCATAACTAACGTGGATGAGTCGATGGGAATTCACATGGGAATTCACCCAACTGCCCCTCACTCCACACCTCATGACCGGGAGTTGCCCGTGTCATCTCATGACTAACGTGGAAGAGTCGATGGGAATACGCCCAACTGCCCCTCAATCCACAACTCATGATCGGGAGTAGCCCGTATCATCACATCATCTCAATCTCATCATAACCCTATGGTTATGCCAAATCTAGCTCTCTGCTAGCACTTTCATCATCAACAAGTTAGTTCAATACTATCATAGGTATAACTAACTATCAACTACTAGTCTATACAATTAAGCAAATAGACCATAACACAAGTAATGAAAATATTTAACAGGGCTATGTACTCAGTAAATTCCACACGTACTCACCTTAGCAATAAAGATGCTCCACCCGTGTTCTTGACACCAAAACTCTTGCTTCACAATTTCACCGACTTTCCAAGATGTCACCGAAAGCCTAAACAATGATCATACAATGATCAACATCACAATCTACTATCAATGTGTTCATCTATCTCTAGATAACACACATCAATCCATTTCCCCCAAATATGTTGATTACCAAACCCTAGGTTTAACCAACCCTTAAGATTCTTACAAATCATAATCATACACTTGTTTTCCTTGTTAATATACCATCTATTAAGTGTATACACCATTTATATCACCATAATCCATAACCCAAGAACTAGGGTTTCAACCCCAAGCTTCTAATCCCATAGATCTAAAGCTATAACTACAAAGGATTGAAAATATACCTTAAATCTTCAACTAGGAGTGAAGAATCACAAGATTTGACCAAGAAATCAGTTCCAATCGAAGCTTTACACTCAAAGTCGCTCACACACTTGAAGAGAGAAACTAGGGTTTGATCTTGGCAATAAATGAGCTCAAATCCGTCTTTAATGCTGCCAGACAATAGTTCACGACGCGACGAGAGTTCGCGTCGCTAACTATGCGCCTCCAATACATCGCGATCGTTAACCCATCGCTAACTACATCACGCCCGATAGCCAAACTCCCTGGCCCGACTTCCCGATCGCCATCTCCGAGTTCGCGACGCGAACTCCTTAGGGCAGCTGGGCTGCAGTTTTTGTCAAGTGTCTTGACCCGTTTTCGCCCATAACTTTCTCGTTCGGTCTCCAAACGACACGAAACCAATTTCCACGTGTTTTATATGATTTATCCATAATTATCATATTTTTTCATATTTTATTTATTTACAAATTTCGGGTCGTTACATTTATGCTCTTAATTCTCTCATCTCAAACGAATTAAGTAATGATTTAGTTTTCTCCATTCATTATATTATTATTATTATAGAAATTCGCAACCTAAAAAACAATACTTTATCTACAACGAAATAAGTAATTTTGAAATAATTAATACACATATAATATTGTTAGTTTTATTTGTTTATAAAGTTTACTGTAAAATATATAAAGTATAATGTGTAAAATAATATTAGAATAGATATACTTTTTGTAATCATCCTTTCTTCTAAAATGATATTATAATTTTTTTGATAAATTTTCATCGATATCGATTGCTTACAAATTCATTCTTTGAATACTAATTATACTACAATAACAAAATCTTTATAATACTGTGCCATCTTATAATGTACAATTACATTTAAAAAGTTATTTTAAAGCTAATTTAAATACGAAGTAGTAATATTTTTTTTGAAAAAACTCCAATTAGAGATGCTTTAATATTTTAAACACAAGCCCAATTATAACTGGCTAGTATTTTTTGGGCCCAATTATAACCGGCCAATTATCTTATCTTTTCTTTTAAAAAACTTACGTATACTTCCTTTTACTTGTATTGTTTACTATATTTATAAATTTGTTTTTCCTTTTAGAATACTTATACGAGACATTGTTAAACAAAAATTACGTAACAAAATTATAAAAACTACAAAATTATTTATATTTTGATTGTTAGACTGCTCTCAACAGTGACGCATACTGACCCTTTGATTTTTGTTAAGTCAACGTCATTTTAACTGACATCAAACTGACATATTCATCCCAAAACACATCTCTTCACGTAATATTATATACATAGAATATACACACCAAATTTACCAAAATTCACAAAAAATACTCTCTCCCTCGTCTCTTTATCCGTCCCCAAACCGAAGTTATCAACCGATACGTACAACCAACCGACAAGGGTATGCAACGCGGACGCCCATTAGTAGCCAACTGACACTGCTATTAACACTGGTCTCATACATATATACATGAGATTAATATAATTTCTACCTCACTAAAATTACTTGATACACCTCAAAGTAAAATGCTCATATTATTAGTCGGTCAAAACTATACTTTTTAAAGACATAATTAATTACGGTGTTTCTACTTATAATTCGTTACGAACTACTCGTTTCTAATATTTTATAATTATTTTCCGAAAACACCTCAGATTTTCAGCTTTTCGACCGGCCGGTTTTCTCAGCACTTCTTCCGTATCTTTCAACATACCTTATTAACGAACAGAAAATCGAAACCATACACGTACAATTCCACAATTACCAACTTTAGTAGTGAGGCGAAACAATTGATGACTTTTTAGAATGATTATTCGGCTTTCCAAAACAACATGCGAGGCAAGAAATAACCATTTTCAAGCTGTTTCTGACCACTTGTCCTCTTTTCGGTATTAACCGGGGACTGGCGGCACCACCACAAACAGGTTGCCGGAATACTCTCAACGGTGGCGTAGACATGATCAGGGTAGTTACTGTTACTTGCTGCAAGCTGGTTGTTTTTTTGTTTTGTTTTGTTTTTTCTGTTTTTTTAGTGAAAATAAATTAAAGCAGAAGAGAAGCTGGCCGACGTGGTTTTTATATGAGAGTGTAAAGACCGCGTTAAACGAGTAGAAGGCGTGTGCTTCAATTATTTACAACCGGAAGTTGGTAGTTAATTTGTGTATATATATGTGTATATATGCATCATCCATGATGATGAAGAATTCAAATTCAACAGGTCGTCGCGAGAGTCGTCCCCATGGGGGTGTGTTAAGTTTTGGAGGCCTGAAAGGGTCTCATGGTTCACGCGCTTGGTAGTAATTGTAATTCATGTAGAATTAGGAAAAGACGCTAATTGGAATTGAAACCGGAATCGTCGGATCTGTATCCAAAAAGAGAAATGATATTTAGTTCTACTTATAGTCCTATTCACTTGATATGATGATATGTTTATTCCACTATTTTTCTCTCATAAATATCATCTCTTAATTTTGACACGTGTCTTCATCTAATGAGTAGGACCAAATGGTAGGCCAAAATACCATTATTCATCCAAAAATAATGGAAGCGCCCTAAGAATTTTCAGTTGCAGTTCTCAAAAATAAGGAATTGATGCTCGATGGATAACTGGATCCGATGATTACTTAGTGTATTTTTAATAAAAAAAATATTATACATAGAGGAACCGCTAGTAACTGTTCCGGTTTCTAGATTTTAAGAACCGCCTATTACTCATCTACGCTTAGCCTTATTTTGGTACACAATTTAAACTTATAAATTTACATACTTAATAAGATGATCAAATATATAATTTCCAATTTGCTCTCTTCATCCGTTTACTTATTTTGCCAAGTACTATAACTATATAAGTATGTTAATTTATTTATAGTATTAAATAGTATGCTTAAAATGTGGCAATCCATTTAATGGCTTTGTCTTGCATATTCATAATACTCCCCCTTGGATGACACATTTTCCAACTACTACTGCCTCGTTAAAAACCTTTGCTAAAGAAAACCCAGTGGGAAAAAACTTTAGCGAAGGGAAAAAGAGTGCAGTGCAAGTTTACTCCCCCTCATTTATGTAATCACTATTCTTCACATGCTATGCACATGTCGCATTCCGATACCCGATACATGCTTTCTAAAGATTGCAGTGGGAAGTGCCTTCGTGAAAATATCTGCTGCATTGTTACTGGATTGAACATAGTTTATCTCAACTTCATGATTCTTTATAAGCTCTTGAGTGTATTCGAAAAACTTTGGAGGAATATGTTTTGTCCTGTCGCTCTTGATATATCCTTCTTTCATTTGATTAACACATGCCGCGTTATCTTCATATATTAAAGTTGGGACTTTATCTTTATCCAGTCCACATGAAGTTAGTATGAGTTGCGTCATTGATCTTAACCATGCACATTCTCTGTTTGCTTCATTTAGTGCTATTACTTCAGCATGATTTGAAGATGTGGCAACAAGTGTTTGCTTTTGAGAACGCCAGGAAATTGCAGTACCTCCATTCATGAAGACATATCCAGTTTGAGATCTTGCTTTATGAGGATCAGACAAATACCCTGCATCTGCATAACCAATCAATCCTTGTTTTGAATCATTAGGATAAAATAATCCTAAGTCACTAGTTCCTCGAAGGTATCGGAATATGTGCTTGATCCCGTTCCAATGCCTTTTTGTCGGTGATGAACTGAACCTTGCTAATAAGTTTACAGCAAAAGAAATGTCAGGTCTGGTACAATTAGTAAGATACATTAGGGCACCTATTGCATTAAGGTATGGTACTTCTGGACCAAGAACCTCCTCATTTTCTTCGCATGGGCGAAATGGATCTTTGTCAATATTTAGTGATCTAACAACCATTGGAGTACTTAAAGATTTGGCTTCGTTCATATTGAAACGCTTCAAGATCTTTTCTGTATAATTCGATTGATGTACAAGTATTCCATTAGGCAAATGTTCAATTTGTAATCCAAGACAATACTTGGTTTTCCCAAGATCTTTCATTTCAAATTCTTTCTTTAAAAGTTCAATAACTTCAAGAATTTCTTTATTCGTTCCAACGATGTTTAGATCATCAACATATACAACTATGATCACATATCCAGATGTTGTTCTTTTAATAAATACGCATGGACAAATAGTATTATTTTTGTAACCTCAGTCGCCGCCCGTCAACCCTAATGTGACACGTCCCCTCATTATATCAACTGTGACCAAATTCCTTGCATTTGATCGTCCAGGCGACCGATAACACGTGTGTAAGTATTAGTTGCTTGTACATTATATATGATAAATGATATATACATATTGGTAAAATATGTTTGATGTGATTTGGTTAGGATTTCCAATATGTTTTTGGTTTGAATAATTAAAAAAAAAAAACTGATTTGAAGTTGATTTAACATCGGTGACTGACCCGAGTTTTGTAACCATTAGGAATAGTCTTATTAACTTGCTTTAACAAAAATATCTTTGCACCAAACACCAAACGGTCAAGGGAGGGCGATTCGGGAATTTCATTAGCTTCCTTTTCGTCCCAATTACCGCATGTTTATTTACACGTCATTAAAAATTCATAAATTCAATCCAAATACAACCAAAGCCGATAAACTAGCATCTAACGTTTAAATCCGGCAAGTAAAACTTTATCATCTCCGGCGACAACCTCTAAACGTCAGCCATGTTTCTCGTCAAGAAAACTCGCTTAACTTCTCATTTTAAATCAATCTCCAAGAAACCCTCACCTATCCCCAGAAGCTACCAACTAGCTGCTAAATCATTCGACGAAAAAGTGATTTTCCATCTGAAATCCCTAACTCCGGCCGCCGATTCGTCGATTATCAGCTTATCATGGATGTCGAAGGCCGTTTCGTTTCTCTCGATCGTTCACTCCGAAGCGCATGATCAATTTTCGAATTTGAGATCTGAATTAGATTATCATCAGGCTTTGTATATGATTACAGTCTGAAGGTCCTGGATCTCTGCAATTTCATTTCATCCGCGGTTCAACAATTAACCGAGCGTCGTCTTCTCATAAAGCTCAGCCTTCGGTTATTAAGTTTGTCCGGCGAGATTCCGTCACCGGAGAAACTGAAGAAGGCGAAGGACGCTCTTATCAGATCCGTTCACCAAACACAAGTTGTCTCAAAGGAAAAATCCCAACGCGCAAAGGAATTTATCGGAGAATTGACTTCCGGCATCAACAGTCTGCCGATTGGTAAGACAAGTAGTGCTAGAGATTTAATTCGTCGGACGTTACACGGTCTCGGAGTTTTGACTCTCTTCGTTGCCGGCGTTTTAATTTCCGTGATGTACGGACAGTCAGATCTGGTTGAAGTCCGAGTACCGACCGAGTTCAGCTGGGCTGTCTCGGTCAACGGCGTTCAAAGACAAATATTTGACCTGATAAAGCCAAAGCAAGCCTCCGGCGGATGGTTACTGGAGCTCGACGATACGGCAAGCAGAGCGCTAGCAGTATGCGATGTCCTCGATGAAGTCGCCGGAGATGGCGATAAACACCGTGTTCAATTGGAGAATAGCGTCAAAGAGCTGGTAAACACGGTGGCGAAGTTCTCAGACGTTGTAGATGAGTTGACTAACGGAGTTAACGGTTTGTTTAGCAGTGTCCTGGAAACGCGTAACGGTGTACTAGACGACGTGAGGGAGGGCGTTTGGTAGGTGTGAAATTGGTGTGTCGTGTGGGGTTGTCTATAAAATATTTTTCTGTGGCGAAAGATGTAGAGAATTCCAGTGACAATAAAAATATTACACGTAGCCAAAATTATATGTTAACTTAAAAGTGTCTGTTTTTTCGTTTTAAGGCAATCTATTTTACAAGTAACTTGAAAGTAAATATAAATACTTCCTCCGATCCAAAATAAGTGATACATTTTCTTTTTTAGATTAATCAAAATAAATGATACACTTTAAAAAATTATCTTATTTGTCAAAAAAACAGTGAGACACACACCCACTAACTATTTACTTTACTAAAGTGTACTTTTTTACCTTTATTTTATATTTAAACATCATTAATCTCACTTTATTAAAAAAGTATGAGACTCATTCTCCATTAACTATCCAAAGTGTATCACTTATTTTTAATCTAAGAAAGTATGTTAATAATGCTTTGAAAAGAAACCCCGGACTATAAACGGAATTCTATGTTACGAATTTATGAAATCACACTAACATTATTATCACATTAAATGAATTAAATGTTACGTAAGCAAATTAATCACACTATTTTGGTAAAAAAAAAAAAAAGACTTAGCATATGAGCACCAAACATATGTGGAGACCCACCTCTAATTATTTATAGCAACTTTCTTCTTATCTATCCGTTATTAATCTACTAAAATAACACAACTGTCTAAAGTTGACACCTTTGAAACCTACAAACACTGTCATTTTACAACTACTACCATAAAATGGTAATAACAAAACCAAAATGTAGAGTTAAACAATGTCAAACGACCACAACATCCTACTTTAAAACCCTGGGTATAAAAACACTAGAATAAAACAAACAAACATTTGAGCCTAACCTTTTCTACATGAAAATAGGAATTAGCACTATTTACAGGGCTTTGCACTTAATCTAAATAATAAGTTACCAAAAATAGTGTCAATGTGCCCCCATGAACAAATATTTCAGATCTTCAGCAGTTAAACGAGCGCCTGAAGTTCCACTTGAATCTTCACCAAAAGCCGAAGCCACCATTTTCCTCTTTTCTTCCTGCATTCACCAAAACAGAAAACTTTCTTACTTTTTCATCTCCATTTTTCTAAAAATTCACAAGTGTTTGTATCTACTCTAAAACATGTTTAAATGTTTTCGTTTTCCAGTTTAGAAAACAGGAGACGTTTTCTATCTCTAGAAAACAAAATAGTTGAAAATTACAGGGTGCGTTACTATGTTTAAATGTAGACAATTCTCTAATTTTTCATCACTATTAACAACCCCTTTAAAGTTCAAAATTGCTGACGTGGCAATAATACTAAATTTACAGTTTAACCCCTAAAGTACAAACCTGGAGAGCAAGAATTCTGTCCTCAACAGTGTCCTTAATAGTCAGTCTTGAAACAGTAACGGGCCGAGTTTGACCAATTCTATGAGCCCGGTCAATGGCTTGATCTTCAGTAGTTGGATTCCACCAAAGATCCAAAAGGATAACATGAGATGCAGCCACCATGTTCAAACCAAGATTCCCAGCTTTCAGTGACATCAGCATAACAATCACCTGCAATATATTTTTAATTTCTTCATTAAAATGTCTAAAAAATAAAATCTAATCTATTATTTGACTTAACATATCAATTTCCAAGAAAAGGAAAGTGACAATTTCAACCCATTTACTTATAAAAGGGTTGACTCAGCTGTTTTTTACCCATACCAAAAAAATTACACATTTTGGCCCGTCACCCAACCCGCACATTTCAAAACCTCTAGAATCAAATAAATTAAATATAATTATTATAAAATAAAAAGTCAACCTCAGGATCAGTATTAAATTCTTTAACAGCCCGATCCCTTGAAGCCAAAGACATTGACCCATCAAGTCTCCTATATTCCAAACAATACTTATTCAACGACATTTCAACAAGATCCAACATTCTTGTCCACTGAGAAAACACAATCGCTTTTATTGTTCCATCACTATTCCCCAAATCACCATTAATAAAATTCAAAGTTTCAGATCTACAATTTGACCTAATTATATCAATCACAGCTTTGATTTTAGCAGAACTGTAATCTTGTTGAAGAACGATTGATTTCTCATCAATTCTTGATGAACTTGAGGGATTATCATCAGAAATTGAGTTTTTTAATGTTGCTTTGTTGAAAACTAAATCTGGCCCAATTGGGCTTTTGCATTTTAGTGATGGGCATGTGTTGTCATCCCCTGTTAAATATTCAGATACACATTGGTAACAGAAAACATGTCCACAAAGTGTAACAACACCATCTTCTGGTGGGTCCTGTAAAACCATTAAAAAATCTCAAAATTAATAATTTAATATGAATAATTTTGTAAAAAAATGATAATACTCACACTACACAAAGAACAAATGTGGAGTGTTTCTAGAAGATTTAACAGATTTGCTTGCATGTCTTTTGGGAGAGTTTTTGCCATTCTTGAAGAATGCCTATTAACAGATTCTGAACTGAATCCTTTAACAAGTAACGGGGGTGATCACACGCTTGTCGAAGCCTAAGAAGCATCAAAAGGATATTTGCGTAATTTTGACTTACAGTACCTGCAGCTGCATACGCCTGCAAAATAGTATTCATAATTTTACAATAATTTTTATATAAACCAGATTATATAATTGCATTTAAGGTTATTACTGTATAATTTATAACAGATGGACACGATTATGAGGTGTTTTTTTATTAATTATCGAATAAATGTTTTATTTTTCTTGATTTGAATTAAAAATAGAAAGTGGGAAGTTTATTACCTTGAACCGTGAACGTGATTCAGCTTCAAGTTTGAGATAGAAAGCTCGTTCTTCAGTTGAAAAGTCAACCATGGTCAAGTTTATTGTTTTTGGAGGTAAGTTAATAATAGGCTTACCATCAATCAAAGTGCCTGTAAAGGAAATAAAAGTTGATGCTAATGTGTGTTTGTGTGTGATACATACATACGTATCTGTATGTATGTATATATATATATATATAGGCAAAGGTTCATGCGAGAAGTGTTTTTTTTTTGCGAGAAATGCGAGAAGTAATGTGGATCGCTGGATTAAGAAATGAAGGGTTAAGATTTATGGTGCCATTTTCGATAATAATTGAAAAAGTATGGACTAAAACATAAGAGTGAAAGGGTAGTATTGTAAAAGCACCCTAAACTAAATATGGTAAAGCTTTAATAATCAATTTCTCTCTCATTTGAACACACATTTGTGTGTGTGATTTCCGGAAACCTCTCCTACACAAAGATCTCCGGTGAACTTCACCCCACATCTCCGCCACAAGACTCCCGCACCACCGCAACCGCAACACGCCAGATCTGTTTTACGGCGATGTGAAGAAGAAAACGAAACCCAAAAAATCGATTTTTGGGTTTCTTTCTTCTAATATTTGGTTTCGTCTCCTGCAACTACAAGTGTTAAGATCTGGTTTGCGGTGAAGTCGGCAACTAGGGTTCTGGTGAAGATGCCAGATCTGGTTTCGTCCCTCGTTCATCTATATTCCAGTTGGTTTCTTGGATAGTTGTGATTTTTATTAAAGTTCAAAGTTGTAACCCTTTTTTTGTAATTCATGTTTTCAATTCTTCAAACTTTTTTATGAACACAGTATGTAGGTTTGTTGTGTTTGTAGTTATATATAATTATGTTCACTAGTAATAAAGTAATGATGTTCATTAGTATTTTAGCTTCCTATGATTTCAGCAATGAACGAATAATAATACAAGCTTAACAGCTTCACCAATGAACGAATAGTAACAAGATATTTCACCAATGAACGAAACAAATTAAATTTGTAACCTGGGTTTACCCATAATTAATAAACGATCATAAAAAATGATCAAAAAGTGAAGAACTTTGAACATACGTTTTTTTTTAGATCAAAAAAATAGGATGAGAAGTTACTGGTAATTAAGGAATTAATTTTTGTATTAAATGGTAATTTATGGATTTTTATATAAAGACAATCCTACCCCTTTGATTTTAAATCTTAATGGGATTAGAGTAGAGGCTAAGATCACTTCTCGCAAAAAAATCACTTCTCGCATGAACCCTCCCCTATATATATATATATATATATATGTGTGTGTAAAATATCTGTACCTTTTGTTCGACGAAGCATAATTGCCTTCAACACAGCTTGAAGTTTCTTATAGCCTGTTTCTGAGTGTCTCGAAATCGGGATCTTTATTTGATTTAAAAAAGATTTATAATTTGCATACGGGTCACATTTCAAAAACCTAAAATAACTAAACATTTCATCAATCGAATTCTGAATCGGTGTTCCAGACAAACACCATCTTTTTTTAGCCCTAAGCCCACAACACGATTTCGCCACCTGTGTTCTACTGTTCTTAATCGTTTGTGCTTCATCTAAAATAACCCTATACCAATTCACTTTTGCAAGGGTCCCACTACAATCAATAACAGAACCATCAATTCCCTTTTTACCCTTCTTCTTTTTATTATTACCAGAAATACCCGTTTTTCTTTTTTTATTAGCAAAAGCAGTCCCCAGCCCAAAACTATCCCCATTTATTGGATCATCTTCATCTTGTTCATCCAAGATTTTAGTAGGGACTTCTTTTCCGACAATTGCATAAGTTGTGAGAACCACATCATACCTTGCCAGCTCAGCAGGATCTTTTGTTCTGTTTCCACCATGATAAATTAAAACTTCAAGTTTTCCTTCATTTGTAACTTTTTCTTCAAGTTCACGGGCCCACTGTCTTAAAACACTTGCTGGACAAACAACTAGTGATCCTGCTGCTGGTTTTCGGTTACTAATTTTTTTATTTGAGGTACTTGGTTTAGATACTAACTTGATTTCGTCTTTTTCTTCATCTACAACTACTGTCGGTTTGTTATCATCATCATCTAAATTTAAAGGTTCGGGTTTTGAATTTTGAGATTCATCTGATTTTTGTTTTGATTGAAATATATGATTCTGAATAAGTGCAATCGTTGAGATGGTTTTACCAAGTCCCTGTGGATGGAAATACAGAAAAAAGTAAATAATTATAAAAAGATAAAACTTAGCAAAAAGAAGGTCCGCGGGTCAACCCAATTTGACCCGTTATTAACCTGGTCATCAGCTAAAATTCCACCAGAACAAGCCACACTCTGTTCCTTCTGAACCATCCAAGCCAATGCAATTTTCTAGAAGTAAATAAATATAGAAATATTTAAATATATAAAAATATACATTTTAAGTAAAGAAAAAAAAAATTAATAAAGTGTATAGAAAACCTGGTGTCTTAGAAGAGAGACTGATAGAAGACCTTCAGGAAAATCTGCTTCTGTTAATGGTTGATTGAGATCCTGAAATTAAAAATAAAAAAAAAAAAACATATTTTAAAATTTTAATATATGAAAATGCTTTGGAAAATATGTATGGTTTATGACCCAACCATATACGAATGAGTTGATTCGGGTCATATTTCATCTTTAACGGATCAAATGGGTAAAAGTTAGTTTTTTATTAAAAATAAAATAACTTCTGTGATCATATTCAAGTATTCAACGCACTAATTTGGTTTACAGAACTTTGCACAAAAAGTGCTTTGGGTCAACCCAACCGCTTTTGACCCGTAGAGAAAATAACCTGCTTTGACCCAAAAATCTAACCATTTACCACAGTACCACCTCTCCTGAAAACTAACCGTCTTATAGGCTCAAAAATCTAAACATTTTAGCTTTTTAAAAGACTATATTACATTATTATCACTTCATAAAACACTCATCTTCAGACAAAAAATCAATTTAATTAAAAAATATACTTCGTATATTTTATAAAACATTTTATATCTTCCCTCATTTTGTACTAAATACTGTTACAAAAAAATAAAAAATAAATAAATAAATACCTGTAATGCTACTTCATAAATATGCCTTTCATCACGGGCAGCTTGTTCATCAACAACCACCCCAGGTCGATACATATCAGACGGGCCACCAAATGGTGTAGTTGGAACAGGGGTTGCGGGCCTCATTGATGGTGGTAAAACCCTGCTGCTTGCAAGGTGGTTATCCTTCATTAAATCATTACTGGCCCGATTGAAACTGTCTTCCAAATGGGCCTTTGCATGATTTTGCCACTGATGCCCGTACGGATTTCCATAATTATCACGAATCTGACTACTGCTGCCTGCACCTCTTGCTGGAACAATTGCCCTAGAATTAGATGAAGATGGCTGAAAGGATGATGGAAGTGCTCTTTTGTTATCTGTTTGGAACATTTTGATTACCAAATTTTGCACCAAAAATAGCATATTCAGGAAACGAGATACCAAATTATCATTCTTTGTATGAAGTTTGTTTAGCTTACTTCCAAAATTGTTATTAGGATTGGGTATAATCTGCAGCTGGTCATCGAAATCATGATTAGAACGAGATGAGTGTCCATTTACAGCAGGGCTTTTTTTAGGCGGATTAGACCGTTGATTTGATTCATGTTGACCTAAATTTAAATAAAAAGTAATTAAATTTAAGTTTGTTGAAATTTATACACTGATGGTCTTGTGTTAAGTATGGATGAAAATATAATTGATGCAATGATGCCTTAGGTGTTGCTAGTTACTTTTTGGGATAATTAGTAAAATTACCAAAATAACATTTGTTAAATTTAGTTGTTGTGAATTTGCTAAAAAAAGGTAAAATTTTACTATTTTATATTGATCAATATTTTGGTATTTATAGGTTACTTTAAGCAATATAGACATACCAAAAGTCAACATTGCTTCAGCTACCCCCTATGAACAACTAGAAGTTGACATCGGTGGTGAAGAGTTTTTACAATTTGACACGACCGCCACGGTTCAAGTCATAGTTACTTTAACAAAGCTAAAGCAGAATTACAGATTTAATGCTACAATTCGCAAAATGGGCAGGTTGTGAAGGCCTGTGTTTTGTTCAAAATGACTAATTTTTTATGGTAGTGAATCAAATCGGAAGGTGTTGGAGTGTTGACTCAAAAATCGTTTTTGATCATTCAAACCCAAGGTTTGTGGCTTTTGATGTTGGTCTGTATTTATACGATGGAAAGGTGGCTCAACTTGAACATGTATGTGTTAAGGAAATGTGAAAATTTGTGGACATATGTGAGATTCACGATTATATTAGTATTTGCGGTTTCAACAAAATAAATTGATGTTATTACAAGTTTAGGATATTCACGACTATATTAGCATTTGTTTTGCTATGAATACTAATAAAAGCCAAGGCCAGATGTTGTCGCAAGTTAGTTTGTTTCTTCAAAAACTAATATTCTCACATGGTCAATTGTATGTCGTTATCTCAAGAGTTAAGAGCAAGAAATGATTGAATGTTATTTGTTGCGACAACGATGACAATTACACTAACTCAACAATAAGTCGTTTATAAAGAAGTTTTATTTCGTCTTTAAATTTCCTATACCATTTATTCATGTATCAAAAATTGTTTATCATCATTTCAATTATGGATTGTTATGTTATTTGAACAATATCACTATGTTGTTATTTTCTTATATCTCTCTTGAAACATGTCCGCCCAGTCGGGCGGGCTATAAAGCTAGTTTATGTACTCCCTCCGTCCCTAAATAAAGTTCTCATTTTGCATTCAAATTTTGTCCCTAAATAAAGTTCCCATTTCTCAAATATAAGGGGCCCACTTAATATAATAATATTATTACCAATACTTTCACCACTAACTATCTTTTAAAACACTTTCTCTCTCCAATCAAATCTTATATTTTAATCAAAAGTAATACCAAATACCCCACCACTAACTATCTCCTAAAATATTGTGCCCAACACAAATGGGAACTTTATTAAGGGACGGAGGGAGTATATTTTACTTGTATTGTTTACCATATTTATAAATTTGTTTTTTCTTTTTAGAATACTTATACGGGACATTGTTAAACAAAAATTACGTAACAAAATTATAAAAACTACAAAATTATTTATATTTTGATTGTCAGACTGCTCTCAATAGTGACGCATACTGACATTTTGATTTTTGTTAAGTCAACATCATTTTAACTGACATCAAACTGACACATTCATCCCAAAAACATCTCTTCACGTAATATTGTATACATAAAATATACACACAAAATATACCAAAATTCACCACAAAAAAAAAACTCTCTCCCACGTCTCTTTATCCGTCACTAAACCGAAGTTATCCACCGATACGTACAACCAACCGACAAAGGTATGCCAACGGGGACGCCCATCAGTAGCCAACTGACACTACTATTAACACTGGTATCATACACCTCTATTACAGTGTATATACATGAGATTAATATAATTTCTACCTCACTAAGAAACTTGATACACCTCAAAGTAAAATGCTCATATTATTAGTCGATCAAAACTATACATTTTAAAGACATAATTAATTACGGTGTTTCTACTTATAATTCGTTACGAACTACTCGTATCTAATATTTTATAGTAATTATTTTCCGAAAACATCTCAGATTTTCAGCTTTTCGACCGGCCGGTTTTCTCAGCACTTCTTCCGTATCTTTCAACATACCTTATTAACGAACAGAAAATCGAAACCATACACGTACAATTCCACAATTACCAACTTTAGTAGTGAGGCGAAACAATTGATGACTTTTTAGAATGATTATTCGGCTTTCCAAAACAACATGCGAGGCAAGAAATAACCATTTTCAAGCTGTTTCTGACCACTTGTCCTCTTTTCGGTATTAACCGGGGACTGGCGGCACCACCACAAACAGGTTGCCGGAATACTCTCAACGGTGGCGTAGACATGATCAGGGTAGTTACTGTTACTTGCTGCAAGCTGGTTGTTTTTTTGTTTTGTTTTGTTTTTTCTGTTTTTTTAGTGAAAATAAATTAAAGCAGAAGAGAAGCTGGCCGACGTGGTTTTTATATGAGAGTGTAAAGACCGCGTTAAACGAGTAGAAGGCGTGTGCTTCAATTATTTACAACCGGAAGTTGGTAGTTAATTTGTGTATATATATGTGTATATATGCATCATCCATGATGATGAAGAATTCAAATTCAACAGGTCGTCGCGAGAGTCGTCCCCATGGGGGTGTGTTAAGTTTTGGAGGCCTGAAAGGGTCTCATGGTTCACGCGCTTGGTAGTAATTGTAATTCATGTAGAATTAGGAAAAGACGCTAATTGGAATTGAAACCGGAATCGTCGGATCTGTATCCAAAAAGAGAAATGATATTTAGTTCTACTTATAGTCCTATTCACTTGATATGATGATATGTTTATTCCACTATTTTTCTCTCATAAATATCATCTCTTAATTTTGACACGTGTCTTCATCTAATGAGTAGGACCAAATGGTAGGCCAAAATACCATTATTCATCCAAAAATAATGGAAGCGCCCTAAGAATTTTCAGTTGCAGTTCTCAAAAATAAGGAATTGATGCTCGATGGATAACTGGATCCGATGATTACTTAGTGTATTTTTAATAAAAAAAATATTATACATAGAGGAACCGCTAGTAACTGTTCCGGTTTTTAGATTTTAAGAATCGCCTATTACTCATCTACGCTTAGCCTTATTTTGGTACACAATTTAAACTTATAAATTTACATACTTAATAAGATGATCAAATATATAATTTCCAATTTGCTCTCTTCATCCGTTTACTTATTTTGCCAAGTACTGTAACTATATAAGTATGTTAATTTATTTATAGTATTAAATAGTATGCTTAAATAAAATTTATTTTCTAAAATAATAGTGTTAAAGTACTTTATTTTATAGGTGTGTTTTGTTTATATTTTCATAACATGTATTTTGAATAACAAATGTATTATCATAAATAGTTTTAGTCAATTATTTCTAGATAATACTTTTAATATGTTTGTCAACAGGAGAATTGAAAATGAGCTAACTGTTATAAATTAGATATGATTATGACCCTATTAGCACTTCATCAAAGAACTTGCTACATCTATAACAAGAACATAAGATGAAGAACAATAACTAGAAAGAAGAGAGGAAGAGAAGTATGTAAACACTTATGAAAGTGTTGAGGTGCATTTTATTCATCCATCTCATGGGGTATTTATACTAAAAGTTTTACCCTTGCATTACATGTACATACAAATGAAAGGTAAATAAGTAGACATAGATTTGATGGAGAAGACATGAAGGGTTGAAAATGTGGCAATCCATTTAATGGCTTTGTCTTGCATATTCATAATACTCCCCCTTGGATGACACATTTTCCAACTACTACTGCCTCGTTAAAAACCTTTGCTAAAGAAAACCCAGTGGGAAAAAACTTTAGCGAAGGGAAAAAGAGTGCAGTGCATAGTTTACTCCCCCTCATTTATGTAATCACTATTCTTCACATGCTATGCACATGTCGCATTTCGATACCCGATACATGCTTTCTAAAGATTGCAGTGGGAAGTGCCTTCGTGAAAAGATCTGCTGCATTGTTACTGGATTGAACATACTTTATCTCAACTTCATGATTCTTTATAAGCTCTTGAGTGTATTCGAAAAACTTTGGAGGAATATGTTTTGTCATGTCGCTCTTGATATATCCTTCTTTCATTTGATTAACACATGCCGCGTTATCTTCATATATTAAAGTTGGTACTTTATCTTTATCCAGTCCACATGAAGTTAGTATGAGTTGCGTCATTGATCTTAACCATGCACATTCTCTGCTTGCTTCATTTAGTGCTATTACTTCAGCATGATTTGAAGATGTGGCAACAAGTGTTTGCTTTTGAGAACGCCAGGAAATTGCAGTACCTCCATTCATGAAGACATATCCAGTTTGAGATCTTGCTTTATGATGATCAGACAAATACCCTGCATCTGCATAACCAATCAATCCTTGTTTTGAATCATTAGGATAAAATAATCCTAAGTCACTAGTTCCTCGAAGGTATCGGAATATGTGTTTGATCCCGTTCCAATGCCTTTTTGTCGGTGATGAACTGAACCTTGCTAATAAGTTTACAGCAAAAGAAATGCCAGGTCTGGTACAATTAGTAAGATACATTAGGGCACCTATTGCATTAAGGTATGGTACTTCTGGACCAAGAACCTCCTCATTTTCTTCGCATGGGCGAAATGGATCTTTGTCAATATTTAGTGATCTAACAACCATTGGAGTACTTAAAGATTTGGCTTCGTTCATATTGAAACGCTTCAAGATCTTTTCTGTATAATTCGATTGATGTACAAGTATTCCATTAGGCAAATGTTCAATTTGTAATCCAAGACAATACTTGGTTTTCCCAAGATCTTTCATTTCAAATTCTTTCTTTAAAAGTTCAATAACTTCAAGAATTTCTTTATTCGTTCCAATGATGTTTAGATCATCAACATATACAGCTATGATCACATATCCAGATGTTGTTCTTTTAATAAATACGCATGGACAAATAGTATTATTTTTGTAACCTTTACTTGTCAAGTAATCGCTTAAACGATTATACCACATGCGTCCAGATTGTTTTAACCCATATAAAGATCTTTGTAGTTTAATTGAATACATTTCTTTAGGTTTTGTATTCAATGCTTCAGGCATTTTAAATCCTTCGGGAATTTTCATATATATATCACTATCAAGTGATCCATATAAGTAAGCAGTAACAACATTCATAAGACGCATCTCTAACTTTTTAGAGACTGCAAGACTGATTAAATACCTAAAAGTGATTGCATCCATAACTGGAGAATATGTTTCCTCATAATCAATTCCAGGTCGTTGAGAAAAACATTGTGCTACAAGTCTAGCTTTGTATCTTACAATTTCGTCTTTCTCATTTCTCTTTCGAACAAAAATCCATCTATACCCTAATGGTTTCACAACTCCAGGTGTCATAATAATAGGTCCAAATACCTTTCTCTTGTTGAGAGAATTCAGTTCAGCTTGTATAGCTTCTTTCCATTTAACCCAATCATGTCTATTTTGACATTCATTAACAGATTGTGGTTCAGAATCATCATTCATAATATCACATGCGACAGCATAAGAAAATTTCTCATCAATATTTTCTATAACATTACTTTCCTCAACCGGAGGATTGTTTTGTGTTTCTTCAGGAACACTTTCCTCATGATCAATTGCATTTTCTGTTAGTTTTCTTTTTCGAGGATTTTTATCCTTTGAACCAATTGGTCTTCCACGCTTCAAGCGTGTCTTAGATTCTTGAGTGAATTTATCATCACATTGCCTATTTGGAATTTCAATTCGAGCTGGAGTATTAACAGCTAGTATATATGATTTAGTTACTCTTTTTTGTATCAGTAAATGCATCTGGCAATTGATTAGCTATTTCTTGGAAATGCATTATCTTTTGAACTTCAGTTTCACATTGTTTTGTGCGAGGATCAAGATATGACAAAGAAGGTTCATTCCATGAGACATTCTTTTCTTGGTTTTTCGTTTCTGCACCTAATGGTGGAAAAACTGATTCATTGAATTGACAATCAGCAAGACGTGCTGTAAAAACATCACCTGTTAAAGGTTCAATATATCTTATAATAGACTTTGTCTCATATCCAACATATATACCCAACCTTCTTTGGGGACCCATCTTTGTACGTTGTGGTGGTGCAATAGGAACATATACAGCACATCCAAATATTCTAAGATGAGAAATATTTGGTTCTTGACCAAAAGCAAGTTGTAAGGGAGAGTATGCATTATATGAACTTGGCCTTATGCGAATTAATGATGCAGCATGTAATATTGCATGACCCCATATGGAAGCAGGAAGTTTGGTTTGCATTATCAATGGTCTAGCTATTAGCTGTAGACGTTTAATTAATGATTCAGCTAAACCATTTTGTGTGTGTATATGAGCTACTGGATGTTCAACAACAATCCCTACAGACATGCAATAGTCATTGAATGCTTGGGAAGTAAATTCACCAGCATTGTCCAGTCTTACTCTTTTGACTGTATAATCAGGGAAATGTGCTCTAAGTTTAATGATTTGAGCAAGAAATTTTGCAAATGCCATATTACGAGATGATAATAGGCAAACATGAGACCACTTGCTAGATGCATCTATCAAGACCATAAAGTATCTAAATGGTCCAGATGGTGGATGAATTGGTCCACATATATCACCTTGAATTCTTTCAAGAAATCTAGGTGATTCCTTGTCAACTTTCATCGGTGAAGGTCTTATAATTAATTTTCCAAGGGAACAAGACGTACATGGTTTCATATTACTTGTTTGAGGGAACTTCTGGTCCTTCAATGGATGACCATGTGTATTCTCAATTATTCTTCGCATCATTGTTAATCCTGGATGACCTAACATGTCATGCCATAAACTAAATATCCCAGGATCACAATGTTTTTCTTTAACCACCATATTTGATTCTACTTTATTTATATATGTATGGTGTAAATTGGAATCAAATTTTGGTAGTTTCTCCAACACTCGATTGTCATTTATAATAAGCATAAATTTCTTATTATCTATTATTTTGGTTTGCGTGTCATATCCGTTAAGATATATATCACCAAAACTCAATAGATTTCTGCTTGACTTTGGAGAAAATAAGGCATTATCTATTTGGAATTTTGTACCATTAGGTAATATGAAATTAGCTTTTCCAGTTCCCTCAATCAAGTCTACAAGACCCGATATTGTACGTATTGAACCCTTTGTTGGGTTTATTTTGGAGAAGTATTTCTTTGATTTCAAGATAGTATGTGTAGTACCACTATCTGCTATCAAAAGATCTCCAATATTTCCTTGATGTTGTGCTCCATTTGAACTCATATTGAACTTCACATATGAAAAACAAATAATGAGGTTATTATAAAGAAACTTCATTTATTGAAGGAAATATATTACATAACACAGACTTCATTTGCTGAAAGGAAATATATTACATAAGACACACTTTATTTGCTGAAAGGAAATATATTACATACGACAGACTTTATTTGCTGAAGGGAAATATATCACATAAGACAGAAAGCAAGTAAAAACAGGCTACAACAAACCACTGATTTCCTTAATCAATGTCTTCCATGTCATTGCAGAAATCGAGAGTACTGAGGTTGGTAATATCATCAATGTTGAATTCCATGTTGTTAGTTTCAACATTATCAACGAGATTTACTTCTTTTCCCTTTCCTTTGAGGGAAGCTTGGTAAAGTTCACATAGATGTGCAGGTGGGCGGCATGTCCTAGACCAATGGTCCACGCAACCACATCTATAACAACAACTCTCAGCATTCTTTGATTTACCAGCATCATACCTTGCCCCTTTGGCCTTATCTTGTGTTTGGACATTGTTCTTTTTAGTGTCATTATAATCATTATTTTTATAAACACGGCCACGACCACGATTATAATAATTGCCTTTTCCACGACCATTGTTATGGTTTGGATTTCGATTAAAATGCCCACGGCCTCGTCCATAACCACGACCACGTCCTCGTCCACGTGTATTGTTTCTAGGACCATCAGTATTAGTAGCATTTGCTTCAGGAATTGCTACTGATCCCGTTGGACGAGATTCATGGTTTTTCATTAAGAGCTCATTATTTTGCTCCGCAACAAGGAGACAAGTATTCAGTTCAGAATACCTCTTGAACTTTTGCAATCGATATTGTTGCATTAAGTTTATGTTTGATGCATGGAATGTGGAGTATGTTTTCTCCAACATATCTTCGTCAGTAATCGTTTGCCCACAAAATTTAAGTTGGCAACAGATCTGAACAAAGCAGAGTTATACCCAGTTACTTTTTTAAAGTCCTGGAACCTCAGATTTCGCCATTCATCTTTGGCACTTGGAAGTATAACTTCCTTTTGATGATCAAATCTTTCTTTTAAAGACATCCAAAGAACACATGGATCAGTGACATCAAGATATTCAAATTTTAACATGTCATCAATGTGTTTACGAAGAAACACTTGTGCCTTTGCCTTGTCTTGGGATGAGCATTCATTGTTTTCATTTATAGTTTCATGAATGCCCATCGATTCAAGAATTAGTAAAACATTGATGGTCCATTGCATATAGTTTTTCCCAGTAACTTCAAGTGCAGCTAGCTCACGCTTTACAATACTAGACATTTTGAAACTATAGATTTTGAACAAAAACAAATTTAAAAATTAGAATCCATATATATCAATATGAAGTGCACAAAACAGCAGTGGGAGAACAATCATCCCATACATGAACAAATAAGGATAAAATACATCAGGAGGGAGATTACTAATTAGGATGCCAAATGTTAAAACCAATACAATTACAAAAATCAAAAGTGGGTGAATCATTCTTGATCTTGATTTTGAAGATGAGATAAATTATTTTTGTGGTATAAAGATGTGTGGATGATGTGTTTATTTATAGTGTAAAAATTTATAGCCGTTGTAAATTTTTAATATTAAAATATATTTTTTTTACCATTATATATATAGCCGTTATATATATATCTATAATATTTTTTTTTTAATAAAGAGAATAATTAAAGTAATAAATTACATAAAACATATTTGTAAAAATATTAGTGAATGTTATATGAATTAGTAAGAAAAATATAATATGCATAAATAAACGTTGGTATACATAAATGAAAGTTAGCATACATAAATAAATGTAGTAACATAAATAAATGTTAGTAACATAAATAAAAGTTAGATGCAATAAAAGTAAATGTTAGTTTGCATAATTAAAAGTTAGAAGACATAAATGTAAATGTTAGTTTGCATAAATTAAAAGGGTTAGTAAACATAAGAATAAAATTAGAATAATCATAAATATAAGTATGTTAGTAGTCCCAAGATTAGTAGTCCAAATGTCATCATAATGTCCTTGATAGAATTTGTTTGGTTTCATTTAGTTTATTATGATAATTATATTACAATATCATGTTAAGAAATTGTTTACCTTATGTAATTAACTTGATTAATTGAATGTACCTTGTGATTGAGTTGATCTTCCTCGATTAAGAACTTTCGTGCTGATAACGTGTTATAAATTAGATATGATTATGACCCTATTAGCACTTCATCAAAGAACTTGCTACATCTATAACAAGAACATAAGATGAAGAACAATAACTAGAAAGAAGAGAGGAAGAGAAGTATGTAAACACTTATGAAAGTGTTGAGGAGCATTTTATTCATCCATCTCATGGGGTATTTATACTAAAAGTTTTACCCTTGCATTACATGTACGTACAAATGAAAGGTAAATAAGTAGACATAGATTTGATGGAGAAGACATGAATGGTTGAAAATGTGGCATGCAATCCATTTAATGGCTTTGTCTTGCATATTCATAATACTAACATTAATTTTGCAAAACTGATATTTTTTGTATATTGAATATCTTTATTATTCAAACACCATCAACAAATACACCTTTCATGTTCAATATTACAGTTAACAGTAATAAAAATTGAACGAAAGATTAGTTACATAATAGTTTTGCTACAATGATGTTTTTTTCTTCTTTCTATATCGTTATTTATTGTAATCTATTTCCTGTTCTATCTTTCAATATAACACTTTTATTAAAATAATGTCTGTGAGCGCAAATAACCTTCTATAACAAGTAAAATGATACATAACACGTCACAAAGTTATCAAAAAATAATCACTGTTTACTTACTATATATGGCCAATGGCAATTTGATAAAGTTTATAAACCCTATTACTTTATTTGCTTATATATGAAGTAGGAAAAACTTAAGTCAAAATACATACATTATGGTCCTAAACTTTACCAAAAGGAACACATTTTATAATCTTTTAACGAATTAAGCTGCCACTTTATTCATGGTGGCGGGCCGGAGAATATGCATGGGAGACTGACGGCTGACGCGGTCCTTGTGCGAGTGGTTCATATTACTACTTTCCACCACATTAACTTATTAACCCTTTCATACCTATTGTGGTGTTGTTCCTTTACTTTTTGTTTTTTTTTTTTCGTTTACATGACAATTTATCGATTAATTATGTTATATTAAAAGGTTAACTTTTCATAAAGCAAAAACTAACTCGGTAAATTATGATTTAGGTACGTAATCATTGAAAGTTTGCTTTCATATTTGTTAGGTGAAAGCGTGACAGATTTCATGCCCTTGATCTAAGGCCGTCTCAAGTCGATTTGGGGCCCGGGGTTAAATATAAAATGGGACCCCTAAGATGTTCCGAACCATAATACATAAAAATAACAACTAAATAAAACTCTAAATACACTTGTATTTTTGGCCTTTTGGGGTAAATTTGGATCTTTTTAGCAATGTATGATTTTTTTTGACTAAATATATAGAGAACTACTAAAATTGGGGGCCCTTTGACGTTTGGGGGCCCGGGGCGATCGCCCAGCTTGCCCAGCCCATTGAGCCGGCCCTGCCTTGATCTTGGTATATCTTTATTCAAGAACCTATATAATGATAATGAATATTCAATCTATTTAAAAGAAGGATATGTGAAATGTGAAATATAAACGGTGATACATCTACCATTTAAATATATTCAAAGTTATCGCATCGAACCCATTTGACAATGAAATTTACATGTGTTACTAAATTGCACCAAATATGAAATTTCAAGAAGTAAGTGGCACTTACTTTTCAAAATCCCCTTTTAGAAAATTAATAAGGAATAAACACTTTTAAAAAGCACATCCAAACATACCCTAAGAACTAAAACCATCACTAATCCAATAATTTGTTAAAGATTAGTTTTTTTAACAACTATTAATAAAACTTATTTAAGGGACTTTTAGGTTTATTAACTTAATAACTTTGAATTTTCAGAATTATTTAAACTTATTAAAATAATAAACCACTTAAATAAGCTATCTTAAACACGCCCTAAATGGCAAATGTGTTGTTTGTTTTTTAAGAGGTAGAATGTCTGCAGTCTGCGGACCACATCTGCAAAAAATATATGAACCAAATGTCTGCAGTTTATAAGAAAAATACTGTTTGTTTTTTTATGTCTGCAGAGTGATAGAAATTTTAATGTCGGTATTGGTGGCGGTGGTGAGGCGTGGTGGTAGGTGGTTGGTGGTGGCGGTGGGCGGTGGTGGCGGCGGAGGTGGCGTAGAGTTGGTGGTGGTGCGGTGGTGGTGGCAAAGGTAGGTGGTGGTGGTGGTAGCGGTGATAGGTGGTGGTAGTGGATAGACTTTTTTTTGTTTAAGTAAAATGTTTTCCAACCTTGGAAGATTATGTTCCACGTCTTCTCCAAGCAGACTCCAAAAAGACTTTTTCTCCTCTTCTGACTTTCAAAAAACAAACGATTTTTCTTGAAATGTCTTCCCGCCTGCAGACTTAAGACCCCAAAAAAACTTTTTGATAAAAAACAAACACCACCTCAATCTACCCAATTCTATTTACAATCATAAATCATAAGTAAACACTAAACAGTTTTAAAAGAGAAAAATATAATATTTTTAGGGCGGAAAAGGGCTTTAGCAAAGATTACACCCCAAGAAATAAACTACAAATATTGAGTCCATCTAAATTCCAATAAATCCCCAAATCTGAAAACAAAAATTACATACCCTTCTTCCTAATTAACCTCTAATCTGATCTTCCGATTCCTCTTTCGAGTCACTGTAACTCCTATTTTCTGCTCGTTGATCGATTCTTGAACGATTAAGAACAATCATCGGAGATGGAAGGCGGTGGAGTTCTTTCTGCTACAGACCAGCAAGCAATGGTGTCTTCGTTTCTCGAAATTGCTGTTGGCCAGACTGCCGATACCGCTAAACAGTTCTTGCAGGTTGTAATTTATCTCTTCTTTTCTTCAATCGGTTGTTTTAATCGATCGATTCATGCGGATGTTAAGCATGTGCTTGTCTGATTTTACGTTTTTATGTCGGTTTAGATGCTCAATTTGAGTTTGTTTTGATTAATATGCTGTATTAGGGCGTAAATATTTGATCCGATTAACTGCATTCAGTGAGTATTGAAACAGAATTGGGGATTATTGTTGTTTGTCGATAAAATTGCGAAAAAGTTAAAATTTGCACAGCTTGTAGTACTCGACTAAGAATATATTTGATGATCTAAGAATATATATGTTGATCTAAGAATATATTTGATGAGGTTGGGATATATTAATGTAATAGTGATTGAGCATCCATCTCTTGTTGATAATTTAAATCTGATTATTCTAATTACAAGAAATGCTAAACACCAAAATCTGTTAATTAAATTTGTAATATTCAGGCCACAAACTGGAAGATTGAAGAAGCTATTCAACTGTTCTATCTGGGAAACGAAGGTGGAGCTGCTTCATCAACTCCATACATTCCACCACTAGATAATGATGCGTTTATGCCCGACCAAAATCTAGGGTAAGTAAAATATAAATAATAAAATTTTAGGTCAAATTTGCAATTTTGCATGTGTGACGTGTGCGTTTTCTAGTTTCCATTTAAATATATTTGTTTTTCATTAAAAATTGAATCTTTTTTTTTTACTTCAGAGGAATTGAGGGATTTGAAAATATTGGAAATTATGATGGCAGTGAAGTTCGTGCACCTTTACCGGTTAAAAGAGATGTCTTGTATGACACTCCAATGCGTTACGGGTATGATATTTTGCAATGTTGTAAAAATCGCTCGGCGGTACCTCGGCGGTCGACCACCTTCAAGCGATTAATCGGTCTTGGCGGCGATTAATCGGTTTCTAGGCGGGTACTATTAAATACAAAGAAAATTAATTTTTTTAGAAAAATATATATAATATCTTAACAAAATAATTAAATTAGTCAATAACAATATATAAAATACGAACAATAAGTTTGAATACTGGATTTTGGAAACTTAAGTTGGATCAGGGTGTTTTGAAATATAATAAAAAGAAGCCCAATAATGAGCCCAACCAATCTATCATTCTAAAACAGGCCCACTCCAACTTATTTATCAATTAATATACCAATGAAAACCTAATTTCTTCATCGCCGTCTTTTTTCCTCTTCAACATAACGACTGAAACAAAAAAACAGGCCCACTCCAATCTTCTTCATCACCATTTTTTTGACCGCCAAGGGCCGCCAAGGACCGCCAAGGACCGCCAAGGGCCGCCTAGGACCGATTAGGACCGAGTTTGACCAAAACCTTCAAACTCCAACGATTAGGCAATTTCTCACTCGGCAGCCGACCGCCAAGCGCCTAGGCGCCGCCTAGGCGGCCGCCAAGACCGATTTTTACAACACTGATTATTTTGTCCTTATTTTATGTATTTGATTTATTATGTTATACTTAGTAATTGACTTTTTTTTTTAAAACATTTTTAGGGCTTCAAGATTGGGGGGTTCTTCACATGAAGCTCATACAACGGTTCCCTTTCGTAATTTTGAACAAGAATCAAAACTTCCTGGTGTTTGGGAAGCAGAACAAGGTGCCACATCAGCAGCAGCAGCAGAAACTTCTAGAGATAATCTTAATCTTGCTACATTGTATCGTCCTCCTTTTGCTTTGATGTTTCACGGGCCCTTTGAGAAGGTAATATATGTTTTTAATTTTAGTGACATTCTTTTAATTCTTGTTATTATTTTATTTCTTAAAATTAACTAGTAAAAAGGTAGGTTTTTTTTGTTTTTTTTAATAACAACAATATTTATGTTTAATGTACATTTTAATACTTATTTTGCTACATTTTTAGGCAAAAGATGCTGCTAATGCCCAAAACAGATGGCTCATTGTGAATTTGCAATCCACCAGGGAATTTAGCTCACATATGGTAAAAAAAATTATTTATCTTTTTAAAAAAAAATTCAATATGACGCCCGCATGCTGATGTCACATTGTTAAATTTCTTGCTAAATCCTTATTTATAAAATATATATTATGTAGCTTAATCGAGACACTTGGGCCAATGAAGCTGTTTCTCAAACAATCACCAATAATTTCATTTTCTGGCAGGTTTGTTTCTTCCTAAAACTATTTTTCTTTTTTTGCCATTTAATAATTATCTCTTTCCGGTTTAGACATTTAATAATTATTAATTTAAAACAAAAAATATTTGATAAATTATTCATTAGGTATATGATGATACTGAAGAAGGAAGTAAAATAAATACATACTACAAATTGGATTCTGTTCCTGTTACTCTTGTCATTGACCCAATCACGGGTCAAAAAATGCGTTTATGGCGTGGAATGATTCAACCAGAAAGTTTATTAGAGGTAAAATAAATGCTTTAAGGACACAAATATTTTTGAAATTAATTAATAATTTTAACTAAAAACATAAACTTTATGCAATTAAATTATCTCAATTTTTAGGATTTGTTACAATTTATGGACGGTAGCCCAAAGGATCATCATTTCAGCTTGTCTAACAAACGTCCAAGAGAAAATCGTCATACTTCACCTCCCAAAATCCAAGGTCCGAATTTTAATTAATTATTTATTTATTAATTATATATGCATAATTTTAAGGGAAAATGAGTTACAGATGAAACAAATGAAGAAGATGATGAAGATATGAAGCTTGCACGAGAATTATCAATGGGAACAATGAAAGATAGTGAAGAAGATTCCTTAAAAGATGTGGGGCCCACTAAAGAGGCGGTCGCACAGAAAGAAAAACATGTTTATCCAACATTGCCTGAAGAACCAAAAGGCGATAAAAAGTTGATTTGTAGAGTTGGTGTTCGTCTTCCAGATGGAAGAAGGCTTCAAAGGAATTTCTTGAAATCTGATCCAATACAGGTAAAAAGATAAGTTTTTATTTCTTTTTTTGCAAGTTATGACCACTAGAGGTAACGGGTCAAACTGGGTTCGGCTCAAAACGGGGAATTTTGTGTGGGTCAAAACTGGACAGGTTGAGATGGGTTGACTCACAAACCCTTATATGATTAACACAATTTTATTGTTACAAATTACAATAGTAAAATGATTTAGGATGTTGTATGCAATTATTTTTTTAGGGCAAATGTTATAAAATAGCAATATCTTTTAGGTGGTGGTCTCTTTTGGTAATTATAACTTTGTAAGATCCATTTTGATAAAAGTTTTTAGCCTGCCTACTTTGGTAATTATAGCGTTAAAATGCAAAAAATAACAACCACATAGGGTCAAAAATACTTTATTTTAATTAACAAATAGGGACAAGAAAAAAACTTCAGTCACCAATATAACCCAATTAAAAACTTGTAATAACCAAAACAGCCTTAAAAAGTTATAATTGTTAAAATGGATCACAACCTTTTTTATAACATTTGCTCTGTTTATTTTTAGCTAAAATTTTGATTTGACCCATTTGAGGTAAACCAAACGTGTGAAAATTGGCACTTTTACGGCTTTACCCCCACCCTAATCTACATTTATTATCTTTGTGTGTGTTTTCAGTTACTATGGTCATTTTGTGCTGCAAACTGTGGTGATGAGAAAGGGTTGAGATTAAGTCATGGAATTCCTGGTTGTGTGAAAGATATTGAGTATGACAGCTCATTAACCTTTGATGAAGCTGGTGTTGCAAATTCCATGATTTCAGTTACTTTCTTGGAATGAAGTTTAACGGCTACAATACAATCTGTGTTTTAATGGAGTATTTGTGCTTATGGATGATGGATGGATATACCCTTTTTTATTTGTATTTGTGTAAATTCTTACCCTTTTGCTACTAATTATGACTTATTTAGAGGTGTTTTAAGGTAATAACCTTTTTGAAAGGTGTACTTTTTTGGTATTTATGGTTTTATACAATCAGTATTTCATTTACCTTACTATCATAATCCATCATACATGCTTCCATCACCCAGTGACAAACAACCCTGTGAAAGAGGGTTTAATAAGTGTCTAATTATTTTTGTAAAATAGTTATTGTCAAATATATTTTAAGAAGCTATATGGTTTTTTTTTTGTGAAGTGTTAGTTATTGTATAAATTTCTGTCTAATTGGATCTTGCGGCAACCTTATGAGTACAAATTTCTGTTTGCCATTGTATAAAATATGGTTTTGAACCGAACCGAACAGAGGATCGATTTTGCATTAAAAATGAAAACAGATAAAACTCAATTCTGTTTAATTCAAGGATTCCGGCCGATTCTCAAATCAAAAGTTTATGTGTGCACATTCTACTTATAGTAGTAAAACTTATGGGCGGGGCCATAATGTATTAATGTGTAGATGGGTTGTTTGAGATTTCTTATTAAAAATATATTATATGTTTTGAAAATGAATAATCAGTTACAAAATTGATTTTGGAAAATAGTGTTTTGATTTGGTTATGCTGTTTGAGATTGCAATAATCAGATAATCAGTTTTTTTTAATGTTTGGATTTTGGAAAACCTAATTATTTATTTAGTTAGTAGGAAAACTCTGTTTTAGATGTCCTAAAACAAAAATAATTGTTTATTTCAATCTTGTGCTAGATAGTCATTTTAGATTATTTATGTTATGGAAATGTAATAAAACGTAAAATTTGATTCAAAATCACAATCTCAAACACCAAATGACAATGCATCATGATTGACCGTAATTTTGCAATTTTGACCTAGCGAGAGGAGTCCAATTTGGGGGGGTTTAGGGTTTATGTAAAACAACCGTAGAAGCAGAGTGCCACTTGCGATTGTTTGATCCTTCGTTATAACCTACAGAGCAGAGAAAAACAATAAGCTATCTGGCATGGCCGAATTAGAAGCAGCAGAAGTACCGAAAAATAACAAAATTCGAAAAATTGATGATGATTTACCAGAAGAAATGAAGCCATGGGAGCAGCATTCAGCTGTAATTAGCATCCCTCGATATGATTACAAAGCACCAGCTTCCTTCCTCCATCGCTCCTTCTCTGGATTCCTTGTTACCTGCCCTATCAGTTTGTAACTCACTCTATCTGTCTATGTTTCATCATTTTTTATGAATTTGTTGTATCAAACATTGGAATCGATTAATTAAATCCGCAAAGGGGAAAATAGACGAACAATAACTCAAAATTACAATGAAACTCTTTGCGGTTTTGATCAAATGTTCAAATTAAACTTACAGTTTTTATTCTTTTTGTTTATCCCTGCTTCTATATGTTATTGTTACTATTATTTGTTCGTATGCAAGTAAAAATTGTACAATCTTTACTCCTAATTTGATTTTCCATATGCCACAATTATCACTAGATTTATATTACTAATGTGAAATTTGATCTTTTTTTATCTTCAGAGAGGGAGAAAAGTGCCACTAAAGAAGTCATGTCTATCCTTGACAAGGTTTGGTGTCACAAAAGTAGTCATGATTTTGCATTCATAATCTTCTTTCTTACTATCATAAAATGTGTTCAATTATGCATAAATCTCTGTTTATTTCCTCTAAAAGTGGTTACCGTTTATTCTGTGCAGTATCTTGTGTCGGGAAATACTGAAGTAAAGAAAGACCTTCAAAATGTTGTTCAAAAGAAAAGAAAAGTAGATGTAAATGAAACAGAAGAGTGCATCAATGATATAAAAAACAAGCATCTTGATGAAAAAACCGGTAAATTTTGACCCGTTTATCATCAATGGTCGATTAGGGCTGCAAATGCGTGGATATTCATATAATATATAAACAGATTTTATGATTGCAGGTGCTCAAGAGGTTTTAGAAAATTCTACAAAATCTGATACAAATACAGAAAAATCTAACCCTCTTTCTCTGGTTAAACTAACCAGAAGTGGTTTAATTCTCCTTACATTTTCACACGACAATTCTCTCAATGTTGTGCAAATTGTGTCAAACATAATGCAGTCTTTGGAATCTGGAAATTTAAAAGCACCACTGTAAGCTTAAACTTCTCCTTTTAATGTATGTTTTTATTTTCTGTTTGTTTTTTATTGTTAGTTTTTTATTTTTTGTATTTGTTGTAGTTGGTGCAATAGGATTTTACCTATCCAAACGACTTGTGTTTTGCAAGAGAAAGAACTGTGTATTCTGGTATCTAACCTTGTTTCTGACTTTATGAAAAATGAAGGAAAAGAACTTGTTCGACCTATTAAGGTACAATTATTAAGTTTTTTTTATTAAACAAAATATGTAGCAAAATTCAGAAAATTATGTTATAGTTTGCAGTAGGATACAACAGAAGAGGAATTGAGGAAACAGAATTAAAAGGTGCAAATAGCGACTTAAATCCAGTGTTGTTGCTAGATCGTAGCAAATGTTTTGAGATTGTTGCTGCTGCTGTTAAAAACATTGTCTCAGATTCAGTTGTTGATCTCAAAAATCCACAGGTACAAGTTTCATGGGTCAAACGGGTCATTTTGCCACCTTTAGTTAATTATTTCATGTTTGCTGATGTCAGCATTTAATATTGCAGCTGACTGTTCTTGTTGAGGTTTTACCAATTTCTGGGCTACCGAAAGGGTCACCTGTGGTTGCTGTTTCGGTTCTTCCATTCAAACTAATAATGACCAAACCTCGTCTTTGCATAAAAGCTTTGGTTCTTGATACAAAATCAAAGAAGTGAAAGTTTGAAAGATGAATGATGATCAGTTTTGATAGTTTTAGATTAATTTTGTTCTATTTTGCAAGTGTTTTAAATTGTAGCATGAGTTTTTATGAGAAGAAAGAACGTTAATTATCTTCTATTTATCAATGTTAGTTGACAATCATGGGTTAATTTGTTTTAGATTTGGGTACCAATTCACAATCCTCTGTTGCTGTCGTGTATCTTTTGTAATCAAATATATTGAATAATTTGTTATATCATTTTGAACAATGGGACTGGAGTAACAGCAAGAAAAAAAGCCGTTACACCAGAAAAGTAGGAAAACAAAAGTACATATGTGTAACGGGTCAAATGCTAGATCCGCATTCTTATTGAATCTAGAGTATATGTATAACGGGTCAAATGCTAATAATCGGGTTTTAATATGCTTTATTAGTACACTCTCGAAATGTATATCTTTCGTTTGCATTTAGGGTATTTGTCGATTAAAAAGATCTTGCTAGCAAAATTCCGTTGGGATCAGATTCACCTGAAGTTTGTAGCTCTTTGACTGACTCCATGGTCAAAGATATCCACTTATTCATGGCCATCCTTATTTTCCAATATTGATTTCTTTGAATTTCATCCTTAATTCAATTATTAATGGATGTTATTTGGGTTTAATTGATTGCTTTTGAACTTATGTTTGCTATGATTAAAAAAAAAACTGTAATCGGTGATTTTTTTTTTTAAGTCATAGAGCAAATACACAAAACTTTAAAGATTGTGTGTAATGGGTGGTCAACTTACGGTCAGTCGTCATAATGAATATGTCCTTCCTAACTACCTGACCACACACAACGCGTGTCCCCTTTCTTTATTGCTCGTACCTTATGCTTTGATGATAAATTGATGTAAGTTTGGTAACCATTACGGATGTCTAGTCTAGAGAGAGAAAATTGAGGTGACGCGTAACGCTAATGTGACAACTGTGACCAATCTACTACTAGTTTAAGAGTTGTACCTGTGTTTATAATTTAAAAATAAAAAAGTATATATTTAGGCTCTTTGATAACTTATTACTCTACATTTTAATCAAAAAATTGTATTATTTCTTACTACATTTTTTATAGTTCATCATCTTACTTATAATATAATTATCATGTGGGATCTGCACTTCTTTCTTAATCTCATTTTATAATTTGGACACTTGTATATCAAATAAAAAGAAAAATGATTAGGAGATTTAATATCATGTATATCATTTTTTCTAAATGACTTAAATGTTAAGATCATAAATTTGTTTTCAAAACCTTTTTACCAATTTGAGAAAAATAGTCTAAGCGATCTTCTTTTATACCTGCACCCAAAAAGTGTCCGCATCTCCTTAGGTAAATATCGGATCGAAGCAGGCTCCAATGGAGGTCGAGGGATCATCGAAGCCAATGATAGCAACACAACATGAAATGGTGGAAGCAAAGGTACCGCTTGCATACAGAGATCAATGCGCACACTTGCTCATTCCGCTCAATAAGGTGCTGTTTGTTTTTTCAGAGCAAAAAGATCTGGTGTCTGCGGACCACATCTGCCAGCTGCTGCAGCTTCTGAGCTGGACGAAAGGTCTGCAGTCTGTAAAAAAACTGTTGTTTGTTTTTTAACATCTGCAGACTGCTTAAATAAACTGAAATATTAATTAAGATAATAATATTATACATTAATATAATAATAGTATAATTAATATAATAATAATAGTATTAATTAATATATTAATAAAATTAGTTAATATATTAATATTATATTATATTTATATATAATAGTAATATAAATAGAGCAAATACACAAAACTTTAAAGATTGTGTGTAATGGGGTGGTCAACTTACGGTCAGTCGTCATAAGACCGGTGCCAATGGTGACGGAAACTGACGCCGTCAGTTTCTGCCAACTCAGCGCCACATCAGCAGACAGACTAACTAACACTAAACTGACGTACCCGTGCCAACAGCACTCCGTCACTTCACCAACTTTAATTAATTTACTTTCTTTTTAATTAAAACAAAAATATAACTAAAACATAATACTTTTATTAAAATAAAAAACACATTACAATAATTTAAAAACATAAAAAAAAGGGAAAAAAATACAATAATTTAAAAACATAAATTAACGTTGGCGGAAATTTGGTGGGAGTTGCGAAATGTGGTCGACTAGTGCATTGCGAAGTCTATGATGCGTTGCTTGATCCCGTAGTTCTTTGGCCATTCGAGCGTGTGTTGCAACTCTCTCATTCCACGAGCGTTGCGGCGTGTTTGCCGGGTTATCCATATACGCCTCCTCATGTGGACACATGTTGCGACCGTTGTCCTCAATTATCATGTTGTGTAAAATTATACAACAGTACATGATTCGACTTATTTTATTGACGCTATATGGTCTTGCCGGGTTTTTAAGGATTTGCCAACGACCTTGCAACACACCGAATGCTCGTTCGATATCTTTTCTTGCGGCTTCTTGATACCTTTTAAACCGAGTTTGTTGTTCAGATAGCGGATACTTAAATGTCTTCACAATGGTTGCCCATTCCGGATATATCCCGTCACCAAGATAGTATCCTCTAGTGAATTGTTGCCCGGCAATGACAAAAGGAATAGTGGGAGTTCTGTCTTGCCACTCTCGCAACTGCCGCTTCTCTCGCCACTCTACCGACCGGCGGCCAACCGGCGGGCCAACCTGCGGACCGTGCCAACGGCGCCGGTTCCGGCGGTGGCCAACCGGCGGCCAACCGACCCTCCGATGGCACCGGTCTAATGAATATGTCCTTCCTAACTACCTGACCACACACAACGCGTGTCCCCTTTCTTTCTTGCTCAGTTATTGTACCTTATGCTTTGATGATAAATTGATGTGAGTTTGGTAACCATTACGGATGTCTAGTCTAGAGAGAGAAAATTGAGGTGACGTGTAACGCTAATGTGACAACTGTGACCAATCTACTGCTAGTTTAAGAGTTGTACCTGTGTTTATAATTTAAAAATAAAAAAGTATATATTTAGGCTCTTTGATAACTTATTAGTCTACATTTTAATCAAAAAATTGTATTATTTCTTACTACATTTTTTATAGTTCATCATCTTACTTATAATATAATTCTCATGTGGGATCTGCACTTCTTTCTTAATCTCATTTTATAATTTGGACACTTGTATATCAAATAAAAAGAAAAATGATTAGGAGATTTAATATCATGTATATCATTTTTTCTAAATGACTTAAATGTTAAGATCATAAATTTGTTTTCAAAACCTTTTTACCAATTTGAGAAAAATAGTCTAAGCGATCTTCTTTTATACCTGCACCCAAAAAGTGTCCGCATCTCCTTAGGTAAATATCGGATCGAAGCAGGCTCCAATGGAGGTCGAGGGATCATCGAAGCCAATGATAGCAACACAACATGAAATGGTGGAAGCAAAGGTACCGCTTGCATACAGAGATCAATGCGCACACTTGCTCATTCCGCTCAATAAGGTGCTGTTTGTTTTTTCAGAGCAAAAAGATCTGGTGTCTGCGGACCACATCTGCCAGCTGCTGCAGCTTCTGAGCTGGACCAAAGGTTCAGTCTGAAAGAAAACTGTTGTTTGTTTTTTAACATCTGCAGACTGCTTAAATAAACTGAAATATTGATTAAGATAATAATATTATACATTAATATAATAATAGTATAATTAATATAATAATAGTATTAATTAATATATTAATAAAATTAGTTAATATATTAATATTATATTATATTTATATATAATAGTAATATAAATAATTTAAATATAATAATAGATAATTTAAATATAATAATACTTCGTATATATAATTTAAATTAAATAATATATATTATTATCTAATAATATAATAATATTATATATTAATATAATAATAATATTAATTAATAAAATAATAATATTAATTAATATAATAATATTATATATTAACATAATAATAAAATATATTAATATAATAATATTAATTAATATATAATAATAATATTAATTAATATAACATTAATAATTATTAATATACAATATTATATATATTAATATATTAATATAATAATAATATTAATTAAGTTTGTAGATTTTTTTTAAGTTTGAAAGATCCAAGAAGTTAATGTCCAAGTCTTCCTGGGGAAGACCTTATGCAGACAATATAAGGTCTGCGGGCTTCCGAAAAACAAACATCTACGCAAAAGGTCTTTTTCTAACGTGTGGTCTGCGAATAGTCAATCTGAATTTTACCTGCCATGGAAATGCGAGAACGAACGTCACACCTACGAGAAGTGCGAATACGAGCTTGTAATGGAGAGAATGCTTCAAATGCAGAAACTCAAACAATCTAAGAAGCAAGAGCAGGGAAACGTCATACCTGTTATTCCCAAAACTGCCAACGCTTGATGTGTCCCAATTGAATCGATTTGGTGATCCCGGTTTGTGTTTTTTCAATGTTCTCGCTCGAATTTGATTGTTTATTACTTTTTGATGTTCAATTCGATTGATTTGTGGATTTAATTTGTTAGTTTTTAGTCTGATTTGTGATCTAGGGTTACCTTTAATCTGAATTTAGAGTATAGTGAAAATTTGATGGATTCTATCAATTACCAGTCTCATTTTAGGGATAAGTGATCAATTAAGGTTTTCTTCATGTGGATTGACTGTACAATTGCCAATATGTGATGCTAATACATGGCCTGGTTTTAAATACACATACACAAGAGGAGGTAATAAGGTTTCTGCCAGTCTAATGAAAAAGGGCAGATTAGTCTTTGCCAGAAGTCAGTTAGTTACAATAGTTAACAGTAGTTAGTTACAACAGTCAACAGTTAGTTGGAGAAGTCAACTAGTTTCGATTTCTTATATTCTGGAATCTGGATTAATTATTAGGAGCGAAATTAGTTGCTCACTTATGCTTAATAGCGTTGAATGTATAATATTCTTGTAATTTGTAAACCTCTTCATGATGAATATTGAAACAAAATAGGTAATGACATATGTGAATAGTTAATAATTAGGATTATGTGAATAATCTACATTTAACCACATAAAAAGCATTAACTAATCGGTTTTTTGTCAATAGAATATGAGAAATACTAGGTTTCAATCTGCTAAACCTACTTCAATTTTGACAGGGGGTGTGAATCTGCTATGTTTTTGTGGGTTTCCAGTAGAATGATTCATGTCATTGGTGAGAAGAAACCACATTTTATTTTATGTTTCATGTAAGAAAGTATTTTCATTTATTTTTATCCTTTTTAATAAGTTACTTGTTTGGTTTTCAACGAGACTTTGTTAATAAAACTTGATAATATATAATTCCAATATTTTGAAACATGGGGTGGTTTTTACACCATAACTTTTATGACATTCACCACAACTGTTGCTTAGCATGGTTGTACAATTAGCTGTAAAACTTGCATTGTGTGAATGTGTGGTGTATGAGATAAAGGTTGTGGTGTAGAAATAAGTTTTTTTTTAAACAATCGTTCACGGGCAAAAAGATACGTTTGTAACGAAATATTAACCTATTTTTAAACATGCTTGATTATTTATAAATGCTATATGGTGTTCATCTGAACATCGATATGATTTTGGTAAGGCATTTCAAGGGAAATTTTAAGTGCTTGAGAAATTTTTTTAATTAATGTATGAAATATAATTAACAAACAATAGATTACTAAATTATTAATCTAAATCTTTGGTAAGCACTTGAGTACACTTGTATAGCCATTACAAATGAAATACGACATAGTCATAGATATAAGAGATGGATTTTACATCATTGTAAGTAGTTAATATAACAATATGGTATGGTTTTTTGAAGCTTACATTTATAGTTTTAAATAACATATATATTAAAGTATAGGATCCAGTAGGAATTTTGAACGTATGGAGGTTTTCTTACCATTTTGATATACTAGTATTAGAATTGTTTCCGAGCAAAATGATAGACGTTTAATAGTATTTGGTAGTTTTATGATCTTTCTGGCGGTGTTAGATTAGGGGTGTGTTTGATTCCATAACTGGATTAAACCAGATTGGAACCAACAAATCTGAAAACTGAAATAGAATTAACAATTCCATTCTGGTTCGGTTCTGGGTCGGGTTATTTCAGGTTTAGAAACGGTATAACTTAAATTTTATATTTTTTCTTTATTGTCCGTTGGCGTTGACCGTTTTCCTCCGGCATCATGTGGGTTGACCATTTTCCTCTGGCAGCATGTGGGTCTGATAGTACTACAACCAGAGATTGAGATTGAAATTGGTTAAAAGATTCAAACATTTGAGATAGCTTTATAAGAGAATTTTGTAAATGAGACAAATACAACTCATCTAAGTACAAATCTTTCTTTAACTCAGTCATACATTATTACATTATGACCTTTCGCAATAGAAATAGACAAAAAAAAAAAAAAAAAGGGTTCAAGGAAACACGAAAACCTGGTCCAACCGGTTTCAGTTTGATTTTTCTATTTTTTTGCACATCAACTACCGATACTCTCACCTGTACCTTAATAGAGTATATTAAACTTCAAGTTTTGTTTCGATTTGTGTAACTTCTATTTGAAAGAATAAGCTTAAAGTGGAAAGTGGCTTAGAATTTATTTTAAGGAGGTTTTTTTTAAAATCATAATAACATGAATATTCTTAAATTGTCATATTCCTTTCCTCTTGAGCTCCTCTTATAGGTCATTTTACCAGTTCAACTCTAGCTTTAACTATTTTACAAACACCTCTAAATAAATAAATAACTATAGCTTTTAATAGCTTTAGCTTCCAATTTAGCTCCTACTTTTAACTAGTTTTGTTTTGCAAAGATGCATGTATCATGATTATTATTGTTGATAATAAATGGTAAGAAAGATGAGGGTAAAGTTGGAAGAAAGGTGAAAGGAAACAATAAATAGTGGAGAGATTTGGAAGTATTTAAACAGAACAGAAGGGAAAGGGATGGCTTCTGTTAAACCATCATTCCTTTATTCTCAGCAAATATTCATCATTCTATTCTATGGAAAACAAACCTCTTCTCTTCTGCCATCATCATGGACTCTGTCTCCTACAAACCCCCCCCCCCCCCCCCCCCCCCCCTATATAATATATTACAAAAGTCAATGGTCATACTATTATATTTCATATGCAAACATATTTGTTTTTTAACACACTACTTTCATTTCTACATCAATAAAAAGTTATATTTCACATTAATACGAAACTAAAAAGGAATTGATTTGTACACTACACAAATTAATTTATATAATAGAATTATTGTTTTTGATATGTTTGTAAAGTTTGGTTTAACAGTTGTACAAGATGATGTACATTATTAAGCTAGTTGATGTTCTTGTGTTGTCGTTGGGAGACTGTTTAATTTCCTTCAGTTATGATTGAGATTCTGTTTCTGCTCTTCCTTTTGTCAATGGTTGTTTAGCTATGTATTTGTTATTAAAGTGTTTCGTGGTAGTCGTTTAGAGGTGTTTTTCTTCGTTGTTTTTGTCGGTATGTTCCTTAGGTTTTGTTTTCTTCACCTTATGTTTCCAGTCGTAGTTTCTCGAGGTTGTTGTTTCTATCTAAATCTAAACTCGTTGAGTTGTTCATGCAATTCAAAACCAATATTTTACATGAGGTTGATCTTAACATTTCACACAATCAACATAAATGTGAAATGCAATCATTGTTTTCAAATTTAAAATATTTACATCTATATTACTGACTAAATGCTATTTTTATGTTGTATTTGAATTTCATGTTACACAAATTTCACAATAGAAAATTACTAAGTATTTATTTTCTCTGTTCAATACGATTGGTCTACCTATCACTATTTATTGTTAATCTCACGTCCCTTTCATTAAAAATACTATTCTTTGTTGCTTGTGGCAACACTCCTTAATTTTCATGTTACTACTACTGACCATACAATTTTATACATCATCTTCCATATCAATAATTATGTCACACAAATTTAGAAGAAATACTCACCGCATCATTACATCATTTTAATTTTCATATTACTATTTTTTTCATTAATTTCTTTTAAGTAAATACTCATCACACTAACAACACACACCAAGTCCGGCGACTTAGATCTTTAAGTCTACACATCACAGTTAAAGATTTCTCTCTCTATATCTCCCCGTATGGTTATATGTACCGTTCAAGATAAAGGCCAAATAAGTAACTATAGTATGGTGTGTATGTTTGTGTATATAGTATATGAATGAATTAAACCAGGTAAGTTTTTTACTAGTATTAATTAAAGATAAAAAAAAATAGATAATGGTTGAGATAGATAACATTACTGATTTACTAATCCGTATACGGACCTGTAGAATAGAATAATAAATAAGGGGGAAAGGGTGTAGGAAAATTATTCTCCTGCTTCACCAGTTCACCGAACGCAATCATAGCATACCATGCTGTCAGTTACACCATTCTTATACCTCTTTCTTATAGCATCTCCAATGGTAGCTTTTTCAAAAGCTTATTACTATTCTAATAAGCTTTTGAAAGACTTTTTACCATTGGAATGCCTAGCTTTTTGACAAACTTATTGCAAAGATTTATTCTCTACTAATCTTTTAACCATCTTTTAATGTTTGTCATTTTTAACCCCTTATGTTTAATAATATTTCAATTTAAACTTTAGATCTGTTATATATAAATTCTTTATTATATTTTTATTACTTAATAAATAAATTATATAATATTTAATGTCAATTAGTATAATATTTTTGTATTAGACATTTTAAAAGATATAATATTTAGTAAGATGACAAAAAAATTGTCAAATTATATATAGGGGTATTTATAAAACATTTGAGATAGATAAAGGTAGATTAGAAATATTATAAAAGAAAAAGCTTTTGGAGAGGTTAACCATTGGAGATGTCATTTATGAAAAGGTTTTTGTTAGTGGAATGTTGATGTGGCAAAACTAATAAGCTTTTATGAGGTTAACCATTGGGGATGCTCTTATTTTCTTAACTTGTTTCTATAAAATGGTGTACGATTTTTATACATTAAATACAAGTAAACAAACATAAAATTTGAAAGAAAAATGACAATATTGCTCAATGTCTATAAAGTTAGGTTGTTTTATTTTTTGACAACTAACAAATCAGAATTTTAATATAGAGAATGATCACTGTTTGTTACATGCCTTAACAAATTAGGCCTATACAAATTGGAAAGAAAATAAGTTGAAACTATGAAATCGAAAAATCGAGCTATATCGGTTAGATTCTCAATTCTAATTTTCATCAAAATTTGCTTTTCAAATCGGTTCGGTACAATACCGAGAAAAAACCGAAAAAAAACCGAAAGAAACTTTCTTGGTTCGGTTCAGCTCAGTTTTGGACGGTTCTCGGTCCGATTTGGTTGAGTTCCGAGCGTCATCGTTTTAGTCCTTAGCCGGCCGAAATCATTTTTCAATTCTCAATTTATTTTGGTTCATGTTATAAATTAGATATGATTATGACCCTATTAGCACTTCATCAAAGAACTTGCTACATCTATAACAAGAACATAAGATGAAGAACAATAACTAGAAAGAAGAGAGGAAGAGAAGTATGTAAACACTTATGAAAGTGTTGAGGTGCATTTTATTCATCCACCTCATGGGGTATTTATACTAAAAGTTTTACCCTTGAATTACATGTACATACAAATGAAAGGTAAATAAGTAGACATAGATTTGATGGAGAAGACATGAAGGGTTGAAAATGTGGCAATCCATTTAATGATTTTGTCTTTCATATTCATAATACTCCCCCTTGGATGGCACATTTTCCAACTACTACTGACTCGTTAAAAACCTTTGCTAAAGAAAACCCAGTGGGAAAAAACTTTAGCGAAGGGAAAAAAGAGTGCGGTGCATAGTTTACTCCCCCTTATTTATGTAATCACTATTCTTCACATGTTATGCACATGTCGCATTCCGATACCCGATACATGCTTTCTAAAGATTGCAGTGGGAAGTGCCTTCGTGAAAAGATCTGCCGCATTGTTACTGGATTGAACATATTTTATCTCAACTTCATGATTCTTTATAAGCTCTTGAGTGTATTCGAAAAACTTTGGAGGAATATGTTTTGTCCTGTCGCTCTTGATATATCCTTCTTTCATTTGATTGACACATGCTGCGTTATCTTCATATATTAAAGTTGGGACTTTATGTTTATCCAGTCCACATGAAGTTAGTATGAGTTGTGTCATTGATCTCAACCATGCACATTCTCTGCTTGCTTCATTTAGTGCTATTACTTCGGCATGATTTGAAGATGTGGCAACAAGTGTTTGCTTTTGAGAACGCCAGGAAATTGCAGTACCTCCATTCATGAAGACATACCCAGTTTGAGATCTTGCTTTATGAGGATCAGACAAATACCCTGCATCTGCATAACCAATCAATCCTTGTTTTGAATCACTAGGATAAAATAATCCTAAGTCACTAGTTCCTCGAAGGTATCGGAATATGTGCTTGATCCCGTTCCAATGCCTTTTTGTCGGTGATGAACTGAACCTTGCTAATAAGTTTACAGCAAAAGAAATGTCAGGTCTGGTACAATTAGTAAGATACATTAGGGCACCTATTGCATTAAGGTATGATACTTCTGGACCAAGAACCTCCTCATTTTCTTCGCATGGGCGAAATGGATCTTTGTCAATATTTAGTGATCTAACAACCATTGGAGTACTTAAAGATTTGGCTTCGTTCATATTGAAACGCTTCAAGATTTTTTCAGTATAATTCGATTGATGTACAAGTATTCCATTAGGCAAATGTTCAATTTGTAAACCAAGACAATACTTGGTTTTCCCAAGATCTTTCATTTCGAATTCTTTCTTTAAAAGTTCAATAACTTCAAGAATTTCTTTATTCGTTCCAATGATGTTTAGATCATCAACATATACAGCTATAATCACATATCCAGATGTTGTTCTTTTAATAAATACGCATGGACAAATAGTATTATTTTTGTAACCTTTACTTGTCAAGTAATCGCTTAAACGATTATACCACATGCGTCCAGATTGTTTTAATCCATATAAAGATCTTTGTAGTTTAATAGAATACATTTCTTTAGGTTTTGTATTCAATGCTTCTGGCATTTTAAATCCTTCAGGAATTTTCATATATATATCACTATCAAGTGATCCATATAAATAAGCAGTAACAACATCCATAAGACGCATCTCTAAATTTTTAGAGACTGCAAGGCTGATTAAATACCTAAAAGTGATTGCATCCATAACTGGAGAATATGTTTCCTCATAATCAATTCCAGGTCATTGAGAGAAACCTTGTGCTACAAGTCTAGCTTTGTATCTTACAATTTCGTCTTTCTCATTTCTTTTTCGTACAAAAATCCATCTATACCCTAATGGTTTCACAACTTCAGGTGTCATAATAATAGGTCCAAATACTTTTCTCTTATTGAGAGAATTCAGTTCAACTTGTATAACTTCTTTCCATTTAACCCAATCATGTCTATTTTGACATTCATTAACAGATTGTGGTTCAGAATCATCATTCATAATATCACATGCGACAGCATAAGAAAATTTCTCATCAATATTTTTTACAACATTACTTTCCTCAACCGGAGGATTGTTTTGTGCTTCTTCATGAACATTTTCCTCATGATCAATTGCATTTTATGTTGGTTTTCTTTTTCGAGGATTTTTATCCTTTGAACCAATTGATCTTCCACGCTTCAAGCGTGTCTTAGATTCTTGAGTGATTTTATCATCATATTGCCTATTTGGAATTTCAATTCGAGCTGGAGTATTAACAGCTGGAATATATGATTTAGACACTCTTTTTGTATCAGTAAATGTATCCGGCAATTGATTAGCTATTTCTTGGAAATGCATTATCTTTTGAACTTCTGTTTCACATTGTTTTGTGCGAGGATCAAGATATGACAAAGAAGGTTCATTCCATGGGACATCCTTTTCTTGGTTTTTCTTTTCTGCACCTAATGGTGGAAAAACCGATTCATTGAATTGACAATCAGGAAGACGTGCTGTAAAAACATCACCTGTTAAAGGTTCAAGATATCTTATAATAGACTTTGTCTCATATCCAACATATATACCCAACCTTCTTTGGGGACCCATCTTTATACGTTGTGGAGGTGCAATAGGAACATATACTGCACATCCAAAGACTCTAAGATGGGAAATATTTGGTTCTTGACCAAAAGCAAGTTGTAAGCGAGAGTATGCATTATATGAACTTGGCCTTATGCGAATTAATGATGCAGCATGTAATATTGCATGACCCCATATGGAAACAGGAAGTTTGGTTTGCATTATCAATGGTCTAGCTATTAGTTGTAGACGTTTAATTAATGATTCAGCTAAACCATTTTGTGTGTGTACATGAGCTACTGGATGTTCAACAACAATCCCTACAGACATGCAATAGTCATTGAATGCTTGGGAAGTAAATTCACCAGCATTGTCCAGTCTTACTCTTTTGACTGTATAATCAGGGAAATGTGCTCTAAGTTTAATGATTTGAGCTAAGAATTTTGCAAATGCCATATTACGAGATGATAATAGGCAAACATGAGACCATTTGCTAGATGCATCTATCAAGACCATAAAATATCTAAATGGTCCAGATGGTGGATGAATTGGTCCACATATATCACCTTGAATTCTTTCAAAAAATCTAGGTGATTCTTTATCAACTTGTTGGAATATGCTTCACGTTCATAACATATAGTTATATGGCTAGACGTATGTGAGCCTAAAGGGTCACACACTTATACACCAAATACCATTTAATATATATAATATAATTAGGGTAATTATATTATTTATATAAACTATGATTACTTGGCTAGTTATGTTTTAATTAATTGTTAAGTTAAAACGTATTAGTGAGTAATCTAAAGAATCAAAAGTACAAGGGGCTAAGTGTCATATCTCCTAACTTGTAATTAGGGAATATATACTTAAATTGAGAAGCAAGAAAACAAACCCTAATCCTCCCTTTTCACAAACTCTCGGCCGCACAACACAAAAGAGATAAATGGGTTTGTGTGGTATTGACGTACAAAATAATAATAAAAAAAGATTCCTTTTTTTGTTTGTTGTTTTTGCACGTCTGAAAGAAAAAGATTCTTTTGGGGTTTTGTTTCTTGAGCAAGGAACTAGTATCCCAATTGGTGTTCTTGATATGGTGTAGTGTGGATATCATTAGAGGAATTCTACATTGAATTCTTGGAGTTTTTCATCCTCATTAAATGGTGTAATCAAAGACTTCAAGGGTATGATCTACATCCTAACTCTTTGATTTTATTGCTTAATTACTTTGTCAATATGTAGATCCGTTATTAGTGATTTAATAAACTTTTTCCGCTGCGTTTTACCTGATTAAACCGTAAATCACTAACAGTGGTATCACGAGTCATCATATTGATAATTTAATTAGCAAGTTTTTTTTGTAAAAAGTAGCAAAAATTTCGTTTTTTAGCCTACATGGTGCGCCGATCGGACAAAGAACCCTAGGGTTCTTTGTTTTAATTTTCGAAATTTTTTAATAATTGTGGTTAAAAATTTGATTTTTTGGAACCCTAAATGCTACAAAAACTTAAATAAAAAATTAATCTTGTTTATTGAATTTTTTATTTTATTTGGCTTGGTTCTATTATATTAAATGTTAATTTTTCATATGGCAAAACATGTATTTTTGACATATTCCAAGCCAAAGTCTTGTCAATTGTTGCTTGATTGTGCAAAACCGATGAAAACCTAGAGCGTTTGTGAATGAATGTGTTGTTGTTTGGTTGTTGATTTGAGAAAAGCCGTGTTTTTGGCTTAAATTGTTGTAATTTGTTTCAATTTTCTTTCTTTTCTTTGGTGCCATTTTTTGGGGTAAATTTCAATTGTAAAAGTATTAGAATAGTTGTATTTTATTTCGTTTTTATCTTGTAATTTGTTGACCAAAGAATGAAGAAAAGATGAAGAAAAACAACAATTTTCGGCACCTCCTGCGCAGCTGCATGAAAACAGACTTTCCCGGAGATTGGAAACTCGTTTGGACCTGAAACCACCGCCAAAATTTCCGCAACTCAGAGATCTACAACTTTCCAGAAGGCCGGGAATACTGGAAATGTCGTCTGCTAGGTCGAATTTCACTTCAGGCGCTGCTGGATGTTTTGGACAGATTGCATTTTCACATTGGTTGGGCTCTACTTGCTCATGATTGTCGAGGAGTAAGTGGGAGCCCATTGGGTTTATATAGGCCCGCTCGGGTTCATGTTGGCTCATCCCCTAGCTTGACCCTTCGGTCAGTCGTGATGACTCACGTGACCGAACTTAGGTTATCATCGATCGAGGTTTTGCACAAATTGTGTTGCATGTTTTATTATATGTTTGTGGTTGTGACATAATTTCTATATGATACAAATAATAAACAACTAAAAATATGATTTTTGAAACACAAACATTAAAACATCCAAAATTTTAATCATCTATGAGTTCTTGTTAATCATTGATGATTATTCTTTAATCTAAACTTGTTTTTGAGATTAATATAAAAGTTTAAATATGATTTGAAACTTATCATTTAATAATCGCTAAAATATTTTTACCGCTTATTAAATCGACTTATGAAGTGGTATGAATGAAGTACATGATTCATTCATATCTTAAATAAATTTTTTCTTAAAATTTCATACCTAAAATTTAAGTCACGCCGTCCAATTGGTTGAAATAACTTGCTTCTACTTTTAAATTCACGTGAGACGTGGTTTGAATTTAGATCCGAGGTCATTATTGTCTACGCGTGAGACCTAGATTTATTTTGACATGAGTTCACATTGGATGACTTAATCAAGTTAACGGTGAGACCTTGACACGAGGCAAAGATGCGACAAACATGCCACTTGACCCTAGATGCTTGTTCACTAGGTGCCATGAAGTCCCATAACTCTAAGAGTTGCACTTGTAATGCAATTGTTGATCGTCACCTACCTATTGGATCTATCATTGCTAGCAGATCAACTGATGTGATGATAGGAGTCAATGAGAATCTTAGCTTTTAATTAAATTAATTGGGTAGTTAATTTTTTAAAATAAATTATTATTGAAAATACTATTTTTTGAACTTTGTGTGTTATACAGATAACAACAACAAATCAAAACCTAAGTATCTCCACTCTAAAATCAGTTAGGCCTTACCTGAGGCACCTCCTACCAATGTTTCTGATGCTGTTCGTCCAGCCTTTACCGAAACGTTGAACGAACACCAAGAAGTCGCTACTCATATGCTTGTGAGCATGAACCCCGAGATTCGAAATAACTTTGAGGAACTCACAGCATATGACATGATAAGCGAGTTGAAAATGATATTTCAACCACATGCAGAACTAGAACTGTTCAAAACAGTTAAAGCATTCAAAGCTTACAAGCAGGAGGACGGTCAATCAATTAGTACTTACATCTTGAATATGAAATGCTATATTGATCAAATGGAGCGTCTTGGTTACCCATTGCCACGAGTTCTTGGAATGAGCTTGATTCTTACCTCACTATCCAAGGACTATGACTAGTTTGAAAAGAGTTTTAAAAGTACATAGCATGGGGAAGACAATCGTTGATAACATGCTAGGTAAAACTAGTTGAGCAAAGGTTACCCAATTCTTTTCTAGCAATCAGGGAAGGTAAAACCGCAAGCACGAGGCAAGAGTCTAGGTAAGGGTAAGCTAGTTTACTTTTCCAAACCTACGATTCCCCCACCTGCTAAAAAGGAGCACCCTGCAAAGGATATTTCTTGCCATCATTGTGATGAAACTTGTAACGACCCGAAATTTGTAAATAAATAAATTGAATAAAAATATGATAAATAAGGATAAATCGTTTAAAGAACGTAGGAATTGGTTTCGTGTCGTTTGGACACCGTATGAGAAAGTTATGGGCGAAACAGGGTCGAGACAAAGATGAAAAAGTGCAGCCCTGCTGCCTTAAGGAGTTCGCGACGCGAACTTGAATCACGATCGGGAACAGTCTTCAGGGAGTTTGGCATTTGGTCGCGAAATAGTTAGCGACGACTTAGCGATCGCGAACTTGAGAAGAACGCGAAGTTAGCGACGCGAACTATTGTTCGCGCCGTGAACTTGTGACGTGCAGCTTTAAAATCGGGTTGGTTAAACCTAGGGTTTGGTAAATCGCCATAATTGGGGGAAATGAGTTAATAAGTGTTATCTAGAGATAGATGGACACATTGGTAGTAGAATGTGATGTTGATAATCTTGTGATTATTGTATTAGGCATTTGGTGAGGTCTTGGAAGGTTGACCGAATTGTGAAGCAAGGAAACTGACGTAAAGAATACGGTTGGAGCACTTATTTGCTAAGGTGAGTACATGAGACTTTTAAACTGGGTACATAGCAAATAGTTTTGAAAGTACTTATGATATTGTATCAGTCTTTCTTAACAAATATTTTGATAAAGATAGTGATTTAAAATGTATGAGAGTATGTATAATGTGATACTAGAATGTGTCTAGTATGATTGATGAATGTAACACCCTAAAATTTACAAGATTTTTAAAACTTTTAAAAACAAAATTTTAATCAAAAGGTCCCAATAACTTCTATAATTAAATCCCAATAATAGTATTTTCATTTAAAAATGTATTTAATGCGGAAATAGTTAAAATTAAGTGTTTTTAAAATATTAAATGCCGTCCACCTTCTCCTTTCCTTTGCTGGTACCTGAAACAATGTGGGGGAAATAGGGGTCAGCTGGAGAAGCTGAGTGAATATCTCAAAATGCAAACAATCGTAACATACAACACATGAGGGCACATCGGTGTACTCCTAATCAGAATCTACTCGGTTAATTACCCAGATTTATTTTCTCAGATTTTATTACTCAGATTTTAATTTATATAGCGCGCTAGGGTGACTTGGGACGAGAGATCAACCTCGACCCGCCTCACACCACCTCAACACCTGTACTCTTCGGTGTGAGTCAAAAGGCCTGGCACCAGTACTCTTCGGTGCCAAGTCAAAACGTCTGACACCAGTGCTCTTCGGTGTCAAGTCAGATATATTATGTTTAATGTTTTAACTCAGAGCTCAGAAACTCAGAACTCAGAAAGCTCAGATAACAATTAACTCGGATAACAGCTCAAACTCAGATAACAAATCAGTCTCAGATAACATATCAATCTCAGATCATAAATCAATCGCAGATAACAGATCAATCTCAGATGACAACTATAGTGCAAGAAATGTAACACGTAAGTCATGCATGTACAACGTTAAAACTGAATACACGGTGAGAATACTCACCTCGAGAAACGTAAGCTCCAAAGGATCCTCAATACTCTAAGGCGCTGCTCGGTTATTCCTAGATGATCCTAAAAGCACGCAAGATAACCCGAATTAAAACTTGATCCGAAACTCAAACATAAATATTTTGGCAGCTTGCGTCTGCCTTAACTCTCAACCCGATAACCCAGTGAGTGTCAACTCTACGCGGTGACTAGAAAACAGGCTACTCTACAATTTTGCAAAAGGGTTCAAAACCTGAAACAGACCCGAAGGGCCCCGAAACAGACCTGCAACAGTGCTGTCCAGAACTGCAAAACAGCACTGTGTAGTCTTACTAGAACAGGGATAACTCCTAAACCGTTATTCGGAAAAACCCCAAATGTTTACAGCAATTAAACGACACCTAACGCTACAATTTGTCTTCACAAAGTTCAACTCGGTTCTGCCCCGAAGGGTACCGAAACAGGCCTGCAACAGAGTTGTTCAATACTGAATTTCAGCACTGCAGCCTCTCGCAAAGCTGCCCTCAACTCACAAACCGCAAGTCCAATAAATTATTTAAAAAATATGGGCAGAAAGGTACAAAGACGGGCTACGGAAGTCTAGAAGACCCCGAGCCCGGAATCTGACTCGAAGCAGGTCAATTGTTTACCTGAACAGACTGCAGAAGCTGCTCAGAAAAGGACTTGCTGTAAATTCGCTTTTAATGATTAATATGTCGATACCGAAAACCCGAGCACTCCAAAAATGGAATCCGACAGCCCCAAAACAGGTTTTGAATACCATTGAGATAAAAATAAAAACTCGATACGGAATAACATAACACGAATAGAGAACTACCGAAACAAGGATTCCACTCGACGATACACACACGATCGTTATCACCACCCTTATCCGATCACCTCTGTTTCTCCTTGGTTGCTGCTGAATGCCATCATCATCAAAATTCGGACATAAACGCAGATTAGAACCGGAGGTAATAAACTAGAGGAATAACTGGAAAATCATAAAGGTAGAATAAAACCTACCGATTGGAATTTCTTTGCTCGGCTTTACGCTACAAGAATTACCGGTTCCACTTCTGACTCCCAAAAATCTTCTGCTTCGATATTACAATGCCCAGTCGTGCATACAAACAACCAAATTAAGCAACAAGGATACGTATGGAATAAACAAAAACCGAGAGGAATTAAACATGGGAAAGAACCCTACCGATTTGAGATGATCCTCACACACCTACACGATCAATTCTGCTGGTTGACGTCGCAAAGGAGGACCACGGCTGGAGAGGCTCTGCTCGATGTTGAATTGATCGGAAATTGGAAGAGAAGCTATTGCGAATTGAATTGCAGCCTAGAGAAATCACGCAGGTTAGATGTGTCGGCAATTAGGGGTTTTAGAAGGCTTATTACGAATGCTTAACTGGTAATAGGGATTGGGCTTGTACACTAGCTGGGCCGAAACAAAGAAAAATAAAAAGAAAGGGGGATCGGCCCCAATTGTCAAAAGTTAAGGGGTTCGGTTTTCCTTTCTAGCCGGACTCAAGATCACCAAAAATGTATAAAGAATTCGGCCCTTGGCCTACTGGCCGGGCTTCATCCCGACACGATACCAGACAAAATTCTAGATTAATGAAGGCTCGAGATGTTAAACGTTGTGAAAATTAAATGTCACGTAATTAAATAGTCAATTAACGATTTGTAATTAAAACATGTCTCCATAATTAATAATATTACTCGTAATTACATAATACGTCTAGACGAAGCGTCACACATTTACTACAATATATTAAAATTTTAATACCAATTTAAATTTATTAAAAGTGATATTTTATTATTAAAAATTTCGGGGCGTTACAATGAATTTGAAGTAAATTATGATATATTCAAGTAATTATGGAATCTATGTTAATGAACAATAATAATGAAGTAATTGAATAAAAGAATGTATACGGAGTCTTTATTAATAAATATGTATTAGTAAAATAATTGGGAATGATTTGATAGTAATGAGTACCTATTGGTAAGATATACTAATAAAGGTAAATAACGAATATATATGAGAAAGAATATGATGTGACTAGTAATGATTGTCTATTATAGTCAAGGAAGGGATAAAAGTATTATGTTATCGATAAATAAGAAATGTATCTTATGTATAAAGTAAGTATGGACCTCTTAGGGTTCATAGATGTAGAAGTAACTGTGGTTGCTTATGATCGGGTCCATGGGACCACACAGGTACGTTCACACTGTGATGAACTAATTATATGTCGTTAGTATTAGATGACTAACTTGATTGATGTTGGATATGATAGCCGAAGGCTTTGACTGTCATAACTGTTAGGTTATGGTAAGAGATAGATGGTGGTGACGTGGGGGACCCCCGGTCACTGGACGGTGGTATATATGTTTATACACCGAGTGTATATATGTTTATACACTAAGCACACGGGTGCTTCTAGTACGCATATGTTTGGTACTAGGTATGTTAGGTTCTAATACATATATGTTTATGTATTAGACATGTTGGTGCTTCTAGTACGCATATGTTTGGTACTAGGTATGTTAGTTTCTAATACATATATGTTTATGTATTAGACATGTTGGGCTTCTGGTACATATATGTTTATGTACTAGATATGATTGGGCTGCTGGTACATATATGTTTATGTACTAGATATGATTGGGCTGCTGGCACATATATGTTTATGTACTAGATATGATTGGGCTTCTAGTACCTATACGTTTAGGTACTAGATATGTTTGCTAGGAAAGCAAAGTAGCTAGAGTCACAAAAGGGTGACTAGGCGGTATTTATGTAGTTTATATATATGTTTATATATTTATGAAATGACTATTATTGGGGTCTAAAACCCATGTATCTCACGAGGCTATTTTGGTCTCACGTACTACGTTTGTTTTGTGGCTATGTACTCAGGTACAGGTTTGAAGTTATAGAAGGTTGCACTAGAAGTGGCCTAGAGATGTTTAGCTCGGGAGCTAATAGGTAGATCCCGTTGCCTATGGTTTTGATATACTCGGTGACACCGTATTTTTGTAAACTCTGATATAAGTTTTAAATTTTTTGTTAAACTGTATTTTGGACAATATATCAGATATTGGGAAAATGTGTTTTAAATGATTTAAACGATGTTTTAAAAATACGGGTGTTACAAAACTGGCCATTGAAGGAGGAATAGTCCTGCCAACTTGGCAGAGTTGATGAAGGACAAATGTGTTCTAGCTAGCACATTAGGTATCTTCATTATAGAACTCTATACTTTTCGTAATAAATCTTGAGTGTATGACACTAGTTGTGGAACTCACATTTACACAAATGTGCAAGATTAAAAGTGAAGTAGAAAGCTAAATGAATGGAAGCTGTGATCTTATCCTTCCTAATGCGTTAATTATTGTTTTGAATAATTGTCAATTATGCATTGTTTAGCTTTATCGTTTGTTGAATAATGGATTATGATATTTTGTTTTATGAAAAATAACATGTTTTTATTACTATTCCTCGTAATAGTATATTTGAAATTAATATGCATGATCCTCATTCAAACGATAGTTCTATATACAAATGTAGCACTCAAGAATCCAAATTGGCTTGGATTCTACTTACCTAGAGCATTTTGATACTAAAACTCGAGGGGCTTCTTTACAAATGATTATGAATCATTTAAATGCCTCTCTTGTATATTATGGAAAGATAACAAGAAAGCTTTCTCTCAGGTTGGCGAAAGAGCTAAAAATCTACTTGGACTCATACATACTGATGTATGTGGCCCTTTTAGAACTAAGACTAGGGAAGGTGTCACCTACTTTCACTGATGATATCATTAGATGTGGTTATGTTTACTTGATTAAACATCAACATGGAAGCTTTAATGATATTAGTCGCTATGGTTATGTTTACTTGATTAAACATAAACATGAAATCTTTGAAACGTTCAAAGCTTTTTAAAGTAAAAGTAGAAAATCAACTCGGCAAGACAACAAAGGCTTTCAGTCCTGATTAAGGATGAAAGTACATGAGTCAAGAGTTTATGGATCATCCAACACATCGTGAGATTGTCTCACAATTTACTCCTCCATACACTCCACAAGATAATGGTGCGTCTGGAAGGAGATATCGGACCCTGTATGACATGGTTCGGTCTATGATGAGTCCTACTACTCTTACATTATCCTTTTGAGGGGCATGCCCTGAAGTCTGCTGCTCGAATACTCAATATGGTTCCGACCAAAAGGTTAAAAAGACAACATATGAGATATGGCATGGGAAAGTCCCTAATTTATCTTACTTGAAGATATGGGGTTGTGAGGATCTCGTGGAACGAGACATGCCGAACAAACTTGAGCCCATATCTATTAAGTATATCTTCGTTACTATTTTACTTCCCAACTGGGAACAAATTGTTGTTACTCGGTATGCTGAGTTTCTTGAGAACAGTCTCATTTCACAAAGCAAGTGGGAGCACTATAGACTTTGACAAGATTCAAAGTGAAGATACACAACCTTCTGGTAACACTAGCAAATATCATACTAAGGTTGGACATATAGATGTTGGACCACAAGATGATGTTGTTCCCATTCGTAGGTCCGCAAGGACACCTCATGCACCTGAACGATATAGACTTATGTCGATGCTGTGGAGTAAAGTTTTGAGGATCATAATGAACCCCCTAACTATCAAGTTGAATTATCGAATTTTGAATTCGAAAAATGACTTGAAACTATGAATGCGAAAATGAAATCCATGAGAGACAATTAAGTTTTGAACTTAGTTGATCTTTCTCAAAACAGTAAGACTGTTGACATGGATGAAAATATACACACCTATAAAGCTCTTCTAGTAACAAAAGGTTACACTCAATCCTACTGGATTGACAATGATGAAACCTTCTCGCCTGTTACTAAAGACATTAGGATTCTTATAGCCAAAGTAGTGTACTATGACTATGAGATTTGGTTAATGATGAAATCAAAACGTTTGTTTCACCTAAAACCCAAACTGAGCATGTGTATATATGAAAGCTAGTGGGAGCGTTGTCGTTTCTCAAAGTCATACATGTTGATGACATGCCACTCATGTGAAACAATATACCAATGCTACAAGATGAAAATCATGGCTTGGAAAATGTTTTGACATGAAGGATTGTAGGGATACGACATACATACTTGGAGTAAAGATCTATAATGATAGATCAAAGCGGTTAATTGGTTGAAGTCAAAGTGCTTACATTGACAAAATTCTAAACGGTTTAGAATGGTACTCCCAAACGAGGAAGTCCTCGTATGCCACACAATGTAAACTTGAGTGAGACTCAAGGACCTTCCACGCCTGATGTGGTGAAGCGAATGAATGTAATCCCCTATGAATCAGCTATTCCATTCATCATGAACGCTGTAAGGAGCACTAGGCCAAATGTAACGTCCTTAGGGGACCTTACAAGAAAATACCAATAGAATCCATGAGAGAGTCACTGGATTGCTATTAAGAACACATTGAAGTATTTTTGAAATACTTGATATATGTTCCTTGGTTATGGTGGAGATACCAAACTGAAACTAAGTATACTTGCTATACTTATGTTGGTTTTGAAATAGGTCGTGATGACGCTAGATCCTATTTACGAAGGTTCACTACATTCGAAGATTTATCGAGATATGTGAAATTCGTACTCTTAAATTTCAAACAGATAATATTCTCATATTATCAACATGCAAATATAGAACACAGTAGATATTCATATAAATACGATCATATCAAATATATCAATTTATTCCAATATAAACTGCGTTTTATATTCTAAATTGTCCATTGTCATATTGATAATATGAGAATATTATTAAGACAAATCTGAGGGCATTGATGACATCATCTTAGTATGACTAAGGATTATGAAGTCAAACTCACATGTTGTTCATTATGATGCATAATTGGACTGACCCAACCTATGAGAAATCACTTCCTGGATTTATGTCACAAGTGAATCTCACAAAGGCTTTGTCGCTTATCCTCTGACTTGAGATGCAAGTTGGTTTGTGTATGTGGAGTGCCAAACTTTGATGTGGTTAAACGCTGACCTGAACAGGGCTGCTATAACAACTATCTTCGGGTTTGTCATTAAGCGTATATCAAACACGTGTAGTCAATAAAGAATTTGTTCCTCCACATGTTTGGATTAGATACTACTGGGCCCCTCGATGATTTGAATAGATGCTTGTACGGCCGTACCCAAAGGTAATCAAGATGAATCTTGATTGGTTTGGTAATCTACTTCAATGTATAGATCGAGAAACAGAATCGTTGAAATTTTAAATTGACATTAATCGTTGTCTAAAATTCAACATGGTATCAGTAACAAAAGGATAACTGATTGAAAAACTTTGAACCTGGACTTTTCTGAAACTCACTCATATACTTCTAGGGGCATTGGCGGGTTGTTAGACTCTAACCTTTGCTTGTATAACTACTTGATTGTTATGACGTGCGCAAGTGGGAGCTGTTGGAATATGCTTCACGTTCATAACATATAGTTATATGGCTAGGACCATCAGTATTAGTAGCATTTGCTTCAGGAATTGCTACTGATCCTGTTGGACGAGATTCATGGTTTTTCATTAAGAGCTCATTATTTTACTCTGCAACAAGGAGACAAGTATTCAGTTCAGAATACCTCTTGAACTTTTGCAATCGATATTGTTGCATTAAATTAATTTTTGATGCATGGAATGTGGAGTATCTTTTCTCCAACATATCTTCGTCAGTAATCGTTTGCCCACAAAATTTAAGTTGGCAACAGATTCTGAATAAAGCAGAGTTATACTCAGTTACGTTTTTAAAGTCCTGGAACCTCAGATTTCGCCATTCATCTTTGGCACTTGGAAGTATAACTTCCTTTTGATGATCAAATCTTTCCTTTAAAGACATCCAAAGAACACATGTATCAGTGACATCAAGATATTCAAATTTTAACATGTCATCAATGTGTACGAAGAAACACTTGTGCCTTTGCCTTGTCTTGGGATGAGCATTCATTTTTTTCATTATAGTTTCATGAATGCCCATCGATTCAAGAATTAGTAAAACATCGATGGTCAATTGCATATAGTTTTTCCCAGTAACTTCAAGTGCAGCTAGCTCACGCTTTACAATACTAGACATTTTGAAACTATATATTTTGAACAAAAAATTTAAAAATTAGAATCCATATATATCAATATGAAGTGCACAAAACAGCAGTGGGAGAACAATCATCCCATACATGAACAAATAAGGATAAAATACATCAGGAGGGAGATTACTAATTAGGATGCCAAGTGCTAAAACTAATACAATTACGAAAATCAAAAGCGGATGAATCATTCTTGATCTTGATTTTGAAGATGAGAGAAATTATTTTGTGGTATAAAGAAGTGTGGATGATGTGTTTATTTATAGTGTAAAAATATATAGCCGTTGTAAAATTTTTAATATTAAAATATATATTTTTTTTACCGTTATATATATAGCCGTTATATATATATATATATATATATATATATATATATATATATATAATAATTTTTTTAATAAAGAGAATTAATTAAAGAAATAGATTACATAAACATATTTGTAAAAATATTAGTGAATGCTAAATGAATTAGTAAATAAAAATTATATAATATGCATAAATACACGTTAGTATACATAGATGAAAGTTAGCATACATAAATAAATGTAGTAATATAAATAAATGTTAGTAACATAAATAAAAGTTAGATGCTATAAAAGTAAGTGTTAGTTTGCATAATTAAAAGTTATAAGGCATAAATGTAAATGTTAGTTTGCTTAATTAAAAGGGTTAGTAAACATAAAAATAAAATTAGTACAATAATAAATGTAAGTATGTTAGTAGTCCCAAGATTAGTAGTCCAAATGTCATCATAATGTCCTTGATATAATATGTTTGGTTTCATTTAGTTTATTATGATAATTATATTATAATTTTATGTTAAGAAAATGTTTACCTTATGTAATTAACTTGATTAATTGAATGTACCTTGTGATTGAGTTGATATTCCTCGATTAAGAACTCTCGTGCTGATAACGTGTTATAAATTAGATATGATTATGACCCTATTAGCACTTCATCAAAGAATTTGCTACATCTATAACAAGAACATAAGATGAAGAACAATAACTAGAAAGAAGAGAAGAAGAGAAGTATGTAAAAACTTATGAAAGTGTTGAGGTGCATTTTATTCATCCATCTCATGGGGTATTTATACTAAAAGTTTTACCCTTGAATTATATGTACATACAAATGAAAGGTAAATAAGTAGACATAGATTTGATGGAGAAGACATGAAGGGTTGAAAATGTGGCAATCAATTTAATGACTTTGTCTTTCATATATCTAATACAAATACATATATAATTATATAAATAATTTAGTTTTTGGAAACGATATAAATAATTTAGTAGCATAGGAAAATAGTTTTGTCTAGTAATAATGAATTACTAGAAGACTTTATTTAAGATTCCAACTTACCCTGCCCCTACCCCTGCAAAGCGTAAACAGTCGGCCTTTATGAAGAATGGCAAGGACACTATTGTCATTTAATACATTCTCTTGACCTGATATCCCCCTCTGTCTCTACATGTATTAACATGCATGTTTCACTTTTATGACAAGTGCAATCATTTTATGAAATATTCATCTAATCTTGATTGGACGTACCCAAGAACCAATCTCATTTAGTCAAATACTTTAAATGTATTTTATGTGGAGATGACTTATTAAAAAAGAACTTTATGTAAAAAAATAAGAATTTTATGCATTATAAGTCACAGTAATAGTAATATAGTCCCTTCGTCTCACAAAAAAGTTTACATTTCTTATGGAAACAAACTTTTAGGAGATTGTTAGTAGTGGGGTCTTTGATAATACTTTTCATTAAAATATAAGGTTAGATTGGAGAGAGAAAAATTTTTATTAGTGGAATCAATTGTAATAATATTATTTTATTCAGTGAACCCTTAAATTTGAGAAATGAGAACTTTTTTATGGGACAAAATTTGAAGAAAAAATAAGAATTTTTTTGTGGGACGTAGGGAGTATAATTCATGTCTCTGAATAAAACATAAAATGAAAACTTTTCATATATAAATCATTGCAAGAATAAATCTTTTAGTAACACAATAAAAATGTCACTGTATCTGTGTTTTAGCGTGACTTTTTAGAAAATTTAGGTAAAAATGTAAAATACTACATTTAATAACACTTTATTATGAAAAATTGTGTCATTAAAAGGTCAAAAGATATAGTCCTACACCATTTGTGTCATTATATGTGAATTTTTATCGACGATTACTCACGCTTTTTCTTGCATGTACATGAGATAAAACACTTGATAATTTGTGACTGATATTTTTACTTTTAGTAACACTTTTGACCTTGGTAATATATTTTTTTACTTTTAGTAACTCTATTTTCTAAGTATCACTAAATGAAAATTATCTTATAGTGGATCACCTCGTTTTTTTGATAATAACAATAACATTTTCTTGTAGTGTTCGAACTTGTACTCTTTTATGTTTATCATTTAATTCAGTATTTAATTAGTTTTGTCTTCTTTTGTGTTGTATCCTTTTCATGGGTAACAAATAATTGTATACCATTTCAAAAAGAATTGAGTAGATAAAGTAAGAACAATTCTCTAATCCAGTGAAAAGTCTAAGCTTATAAAGTCAAAATTTTGATAAATTAAATTAGCCAAAGATGATACCTTTTTAGTTTTTACTTTACTTATTTTGTCAAATTAGTCGACTGTAAAAAAATGAAATATACTCCGTATATTTTTATTTTAATAACTAAACAAACATTAACAACATAAAAGGAAAATACATCATCAAGCATTTAAAAATGGGGATGAAAATTGACTGAAAAATAATTTTACCCAAAAGAATCCAAAACTGAGAATGATATTTCCTGCACCACATAAATGACAGAAGTAAAAACTATCATTAACAGTGAATCATTATTCTTTGTTAAATTTGGATATAAAAACAAAATATGAAGTCATGGCCTCTTGTTATCATGATTCATGATGAGGGGTAGGCCTATTACCTTACATCTCCTATAATTCTAGAGAGAGAAACCCATTAAAATGAAGAGTGAGATTGAGCAAAGAGTCAAACAGCATAAATATTTTTTTGTAAACATGTGTGAGAATTGTACCACACACAAATAGAGAGATATCACACTTTACACAATTACACACACATATATACACCTACGTACATATCAATCAATATAGTATTATATATTTATATATATATATTACTCCCTCCGTCCCACAAAAAAGTTCCCATTTTCCCTCTAAATTTTGTCCCACAAAAAAATTCTCATTTCTCAAATGGTGAGGGACCACTTAATAAAATAATATTAAAACTATGGACCCCACCACTAATTATCTTCTAAAAGCACTTTCTCTCTCCAGAAAACCTTATATTTTAATCAAAATATAACCATGGACCCCACCACTAACTCTCTCCTAAATACTTGTGCCCATTAGAAATGAGAACTTTTTTGTGAGATGGAGGGAGTATATCAGAAGCTTGTGAGGAGAAATTTTCTTTGCAGAGGGTAATATAGCTGACTGGACCTGGCCTAGATCAATTTATTACTTGTTTCCTCTCTCCCTATATATCTATATATATCTATAGACACACAGTGGTTTTGGGGTAGACAGTTTCAAAGTGATTGCAAAAGAGAAAAAGGAAGAGTTTTGAGTGGTTCTTGAAGATTTTCTTGAAGATTTTAAAGATCATATTTTGTGTTGAAAACATATAAAAACCAAAAAAGAAGTAATTTTTCGTATACCCTTTTTGATTTTAAGATAAAAAAAATGGGAAGTTGTGGGAGGAATGGAGCAGTAAGACAGTATATAAGATCAAAGGTTCCAAGACTTAGATGGACTCCTGATCTTCATCACTCTTTTGTTCATGCAATTGATAAACTTGGAGGTCCTGAAAGTAAGTTTTTATTTTAAATCTTTAATGGTTGATAGTGTTATTATGATGATGATGATGATGGTGATGGTGTTATGTATGTATGTTTGTAGAAGCTACACCAAAGCTTGTTCTTCAGATAATGGATGTAAGAGGACTCACCATTTCCCATGTCAAAAGCCATCTTCAGGTTCTTATTTCATCATTCTTCTGCTTTATTTATTTATTTTCATTTAAAATTATTTGAAAACAACTATATTTTCATGTATTAATGGAGTACGTTAATTAACAGATGTATAGAAGCATGAAAAGTGATGGAAATAAACAAGGTATAATTCTTTCCCCATATTTATGTCAAAACACCACTTGAACTACAAATCCTAGTTCTCAATTTATTGAATTATTAATATTTTATATGCAAATTAAAGAAACTTTTAGGTCCAGATTATGATACAAATATATGTTTCAGATGTTCTTGTTTTTTCTTGAAGAATTTTTTATGGTTAGTTTTTAATAAATCCCTAACAATTGGTTCCTTTTTGCTGTAAGAAAAAAACGAGATTACTATATTTTCACCTAAAATGTGTGCGTCTGCGCACGCCTTTTTTTTTAAACCAAAATTGAGAAGCATACAATGGAACAAAACCACCTTGTTCCACTTCTTAAAGTGGAACTAAAATCTTTAACGATCCCCTACCTTAATTTCATAGATTCATTAAAACTCTATGTTAATTTAATTAATGGTTTTTAAACAAGGTTCTTATAAGTTGAGTCAGACACACAAAATTCCCACTTTCTAAAAAAAGAAAGAGCTTCAACCCTTTTTCTCATATGCCACCTTTTTGTTTCTTTGTTTATTGGTTAATGTGGGGACACTATTTGGTCTCACTTATGGCAACTAATTACTAATCATGATGATCTATGAAAACTTATATCAGAAGATGAAGATCCCAATTCCATTGGATCACACACAAGACAATCCCTCGAGGATCATCATGATGGATGTCTTGATCATGAGCATCATTTGAAGCCCACATTTCAAGATTCACATCCTCACCTGTTTTACACTCTCCCTTCTAAAAGGTTTATCCATCATTTTAATTTTATGTTCACCTTATTATAAAGTGGAAAATAATGGAGTATAAAATTAGAAGCTCTAATTTTATTATATAGTGTGATGAATAAAGTAATTTATGAGCATCATTTTAATTTTATATTCACGCATCAACTTAATTTTGACATTTTTTTGTATAAAATTAGAAGCTCTAACTTTATTTTTTTGATCTTCAATTTTTCGTTCTTCGTCGCCTACTTACGTACTGATATAATCATGTAAACTAGTTATGCATTTGCAAGTTGATCGACTTTATATTAATATATTTTTGTTTAATATTAAAATGTGTTTTAGAGGGAGAATGGAGACGGAAAATGGTAAGCATGAATGTTGGGAAAATGGAGCAAAAATAGAGCAAGAGGAAACTGTAGGGAATCTCGCATGGCAGCAATCTCCTCTTTCTTTCCCACAATTTCTCTTGCTTCCTTGTTTTACCCATGTAAACGCTCTTCATCCAGAATCTGACTTACTAAAGGTACTCTCTCTCCTCTGCTCTCTCTCTCCCTCTCTCTATACGCATATATATGTGTACGTATATATATGTTACACACATGTAGTATGGAACATAAGTTTTTTTTAATACTTGTAGAATGCCTATATCAACCTCTTTGGTTGCATTGACTGTTTTCCTAAATTGTTGACCGTTTGTATAGGGGTGCGATAGGGGTATTTTAGTCATTTTAATCAATAGTTAGGATATACGAAGCCTGGATGTAAAATAAAACCTAGAGTTGTACAAGGAGGAGCCAAATGACTATAGATTGTTTAAACTTAAGTAGATGATAAAGTCTTAATTATTGAATATTATATTTATAAAAAAAATGATTTGTACACTATATAAAATAATTTATATGCCACATAAACTTTTATTTTTACAAATTTGCCCTTCTATCACAAGAAAGGAAAAATAAAAATAAAAAGGTAAAATTATACAATCAAAAGGCTTGATGGTGCAAATTAATCATTTCATCTATGAATCACCTCTCAATATTTTTAGCCTTGTTATCGGCTTGCATAAATATACATACACACACATTTATAAAGGCATTATATATCCCTAGGATATAATCCTGATATGCAGGGTGGTAACATGTGTCTTTGTAAGAGGGAGATTATTTCGTCAACACATACATTACTTTATTCACCACACTGTAATACACTACAACATTTAAGTAAAGTATACAAACACTATAAAGCAATGATTATAATATGTAAAGTAGTTTATGTGTATAAATGACCTTCAATAACATAATGTGAGGTCATGAGTGTATTGTACGTTAATGCATTAGAGTTGTACAGTAATGAACATATGCATAGCAGCCTTTAAACTCTAGTAAACAAAGTGGGGGATGATTTCATGGCATGCATATGTAGCTTTCAAAGCAGAGAATATGCTGTTGCTATAAAAACCTATTTGGTTGCTTGGATATTGATGCTTTTTCTGGTCTTTGTTTTTACACCCCAACTACTTCTAGTAAGAACTTTTGTACTTTATACAATGTGTTGTCAAAACATAAATATACAATACGAATCTTATATTTCTATGCATTCATGTGTAGTTGTATGTTATAAAAGTGTGAAAAATACCAACTATCAACACATTTGTTTAGGATATATAGAGGCTATGAAATATTAAGGGAGTGTTTGGTAAGTCCTCTTAATAATCTAATTAAAAGCACTCTCTTAGTCGGAAAGAACCAAAGTGTTTGAAAATCCCTCTTAATCAAATCTTTGAATCAATAATTGAACCTATTTTTTCTTAATCGGATATCTAATGGGAAATCTGAATCGTTCATATCTTTGCATATATCATTTATATCCAAATGTTACCAAACAACACATACAAAGTTGAGTTATATCTTAATTCTAACTAGTCAAGTGTGAAGTATCTTAAATTTTTTAGGCTATGCAAAATTTATTATATTTAAGTTATTTCCACATGAGGTTGGTTTTGTTTGGTGTGGAAAATACGTTTGTGGGTACACTTTATAGGGTAGAATTTTTCAAAGAATGTAAAGGGGTTTGGTAGGAAATTAGGCACCGATTGATTTTTGCTGTCTCTTTATGCTTGTGGTTTAGAAGTGTCTTTAAATTGAAGTATATTTGTTCAATTGGGATACGCTAAATTTAGTTCGCGTAATATCAAATTATGTTGTTATTTGAAAAGGAAATTATAATTAGAGCTTTGGTTTATATGAACCTGACATAGTGGAGCTTCTCATAACAATATCCAACGAATTATGCATTAATGTTATATTACATAGATCCACAAACATTGTTTTTAAAAAAATTAGTTCCAAAAATAGCTAGCACCATAATTTGTTGCTCATTTGTTTTCCCGTCTACGTAAAAAAGATCATTCAATATAAAAAACCATTTCCACATTAGTGTAGATATTAATAAAAAAATTTGTTTGCGTAAAAGAAGGGGGAAAAAAGACATGTTAATAGAAAATATAAATTCTTACAATTTTATGTTGTATCATTACACAGATTTTCGAAAAGGATGATGGAAATTGTGGATCGTTTAAAAGACGGAAATTGGATAGGTTGAGCAGCGATCCAGACAAAGATGAGGATGGATTAATGTTGACACTTTCATTGCATCATCCCTCGACACAAAAGAGTAGTACGGGTTCATCGACAAGTGAAATCTGTGAGGTGTACTCAAGTCCCAATGTAAACGATGCTCGTTGAACAAGTGTAATATTAATTTAGACCTATCGATTGCTATATGTGGTAATTGAAAATATATTGAAAGAGTTTTTTTTTTTAATAGGTATTATTACATATTACCCATTTGTTTATTTTAGCACGAGGCAGCATGGCCCGTGCGATGCACGGGCTTTATGCATGATAAAAAGTTATTGGTATCACGTTTAAAGTATGAACAAAACAAAATGTGTCAGAGGAAAATATAAATTGACAAAAATGAGTGCTTATATTAACATAACAGAAAACATGCATAAGTATAATATAAAACACGCATAAGTGCACGGGCTTTGTTCACTTTGAAGCTACTGTAAAATCATTAGCACCGGAGGTTGCTCCAAAAATGTTCTACACAATGAAGCAAAAATAAACCATAATCATACAAATTTGGTTGTTGTGGTAACTGTCGATTAATACCCGAATTAAATAAAAGAATTATCAATTTATTAGAAATATTACCAAATTAAATAAAATAAAAATAGAAATTCATGCCTCTAATCTCAAATTAACAAATCATAAGAAAATATCTTCACGTACAACTTGTTGTCTCTTTATCGATTCTTTCTTTATATAATTGCATTGTCATATAAACTTAATTGCTTTAATATTATATAAGAATAAATTTTGAGTCGCTATTTGTAGAATTTTATTTAAGTAAATCAAAATAGTACTATTGGATGCCTTTGAAGAATATCTTTTAGACCGTGAAGACACTTGAATCGACTCATTTACATCTTCATTTGAAATAGATCACAAAATTTGAAAATCAATAATCATATATGATTTACATGAAAAATCACAAATGTGTCATAAAATTTTTGACTAAAAGGAAAACGGGTCATATGGGTTGAAAGTTGTAAACGTCTAATGATACATGTTACTATTGCAAGTGTTTATGTAATCATAAATTTGGAGATTTAAAAAATAAATGGAGAAAGGTGTTTTTAAAATTTGCCCGACCTGTTTCAACGCATATTATAAACGACCCTCTTTGACCAATTACCCAACTTTCTCATCTTGCCAAGGGTAGTTCAAGAATATAGATTTCACAACGATCAACAAAAATGGAATACCTAATTACTAATAAAAAATAGTCATGTTATTACCAGTATAAACACATATTTAAAAAAAATTCACCAGCCGGATTCAAAGACCAGACAAATTATCATCAAATATTAATCCATGTATTATTCTACTTCGAATAAAAATTTCACTGTACTCAAATGCAAAATAAAACACTAATATGATTGTGTTATCCAATCCATGTAGTGATATTGTTCTTCTCTTTTAGTACCACCCATGATAAAGCAATTAGCTTTCACAATATGTTGACAATCCAAGAATTACAAAGCAAATAAATAAATAAAATACATACATATTAAGTGAAAATTTTGTGCATGATTCTGAACCCGGTGTCTCAAAAGTGAGACCGCTAATGTACCATTTGGCTGAGAATGTAACGACCCGAATTTTTATGATAAATAAATTCTAAGAAAATATGATAAACAAGGATAAATCGTTTAAAGAACGTAGGAATTGGTTTCGTGTCATTTGGACGCCGTATGAGAAAGTTATGGATGAAACCGGGTCGAAACAAGGAACAAAAACTGCAGCCCGTCTGGTGCAACGAGTTCGTGGCGCGAACTAGGTCCTCGCGATCGCGAGGATCAGGCAGAGACTTGGGGTTTTCAGAGATCGGAGTTCGCGGCTGGCTCACGAACGCGAACTGTTCACGACACGCGAAGTTCGCGGCGCGAACATGGGCTTCACGGCGCGAAGTCTGTCAGACACAGCATTAAAGTCGGGTTTTGGCTCATTTCATGCCATCTCAAACCCTAGTTTCTCTCCCCACGAGTTTGTATACGTTTTTGAGTGGAAAACATCATTTGGAGCCGATTTCTTCATCAAATCTCGTGAATTGTCACTCCTAGTTGAAGATTAAAGGTATATCTTCACTCCTTTATAGTTGTAGCTCTAGATCTATGGATCTTGAAGCTTGGGTTTGAAACCCTAGTTCTTGGGTGTATGGGTTATGGTGAAATAAATGATGTATACACTTAATAGATGATATTTCAACAAAGAAAACAAGTGTATGCTTAAGATTTGTAAGAACCTTAAGATTGGTCAAACCTAGGGTTTTTAATGTCACCAAAATTTGAGGAAAAGGGTGTTGGTGACTAATTAGTGTTATGAGACTAATATTGGAGACTAATGATGTCGAACTTGGGTTATGGTTGGGTTCGGGTTTCGTTGGTGAAACCTTGGAACTAAGATTTTGAGATTTCCACCAAGTTGGATGAACTTGGTGGTTAAAAATGATAATAGAAATTATGTGTTGTCTAGTTATGGATGATAACTAGGAGTGTGATGATTATGTTGATAGATTGCAAAGACCTATATGTTGGAGTTATTCAAAAGGCGGGAAGCAAGGATTCGTGCTGATAAACGTGAACTGGAAAGCATTGCTAAGGTGAGTACATGAGACTTTTAAACTGGGTACATAGCAAGAGTTTTGAAAATACATATGATATTTTTATGGGTCTTTATTAATAAATGTTTGGTAAAGATAGTGATTGAAAATGGTAAGAAAGTAGGTTTAATGTGATACTAGAATATGTCTAGTATGGTTGATGAATTTTGGAAGTGAGTAGGATAAACTTAAGTGATTATGGAGTCTGTAATAATGAACCATAATAATAAAGTTATGAAGTAAAAGAGTGTGTATTGAGTCTTTATTAATAATTATGTATAAGTAAAGCAATTGGAAATGATTTGATAAGTAATGAGCATCTATTGGTAAGAATTACTAATAAAAGAAAAGAACGAATATACATATGAAAATGATTATGATGTGACTAGTAATAATTATGTATTATGGTCAACGAAGAGATGAAAGTATATGAAATAGATAAATAGGAAATGTATCTTATGAAATAAGTGAGTATGGACCTCATAGGGTTCATAGATGTAGAAATATGCGTGAGATGTTAAAGATCGGGTCCACGGGACCATACAGGTACGTTCACTCTATGTTGAACTTGTTACATATATATAGTTATTATAAGATAACTAACTTGTTTGATGATTGATGTGATAGCCGAGAGCTACATTGACATAACTGTTGAGTTATGGTAAGATTGGGATGATGTGATGTCACGGGCGACTCCCGGTCATGAGGTGTGGAGTGAGGGGCAGTTGGGTGGATTCCCATCGACTCATCCACGTTAGTAGTCTTGCTAACTGGACGTATTCCGGCGAGTAAGGCAGGTATCGGTAGATTGGGCGATTCCCTCTTGCCGGTATCTTGAGCTTCTAGTTAGTTCGGGGGCAACCCGATAACTAGATATATTGGAGTTCTAGCTAGTTCGGGGGCAACCCGATAGTTAGATATGTTGAGCTTCTAGTTAGTTCGGGGGCAACCTGATAACTAGATTTAATTGCTAGGAAAGCATTGGAACAATAGGGTCGCTATAGGGCGACTAGCCTACATTGATGTCGTATATATATATGCGTTTATATATTTATGAAATGATTATTATTATTGGGGTCTAAAACCCATGTATCTCACGAGACTATTTTGTCTCACGTACTACGTTTGTTTTATGGCTGTGTACTCAGGTACAGGTTTGAAGTGGTAGAAGGTTGCACTAGAAGTGGCCTAGAGATGTTTAGCTCGGGAGCTCGTAGGTAGATCCCTTGCCTATGGTTTTGATATACTTGGTGACACCGTATTTTTGTATACTCTGATAAAAGTTTTAAAGTTTTTGTTAAACTGTATTTTGGACATCATGTCTATTATTGAGAAAAGCGTATTTAAATGATTTTAAACGATGTTATAAAAATACGGGTGTTACAGAGAATGATCCTGAAAAAAAAAACTTCGAATTCATCAAAATCGGAATATATATATTTCCCAAACAACTTTTAAATCCCATGTGAAATTATTAAATATTGAACTCACCTGTAATGCAGCATGATAAACAATTCGTTCATCATTTCGCTTAACTCATTAATTATTAAATCCTGCAATATGAACTGGTGGAGTGCCAATTGAAGAAGATCGTTGTTCAACATGTTGTTTTGATGCAATTTTATCAAAAAATAATATGAGATGGTTCATTTATATTCATGAAACTTGCCATAGAAGATTTATCATCATGAAATTACCAAATTAATGTTCAATTCTCTAAAACATATGAACTAACAATCAATAAAATCGCAATGTTACCTAAAAAGAAGTCGTATAAATGTTTCCACACAATTTTACATGACCATAATTCACACATGCATATATAGAAACAAACTTACATGTTAATTCGTTACATCATGCTCCAAATCACTTAATCTGATAAGAATAAATCAACAATTTTAACCAGCATGTAAACTAAATAATCAACAAAAAAAGTAAGGGAAAGTTAACTTGGAAATGCACGCACCAGTGACTTCAAAGATTGCCATGGATGCATTGATTCACCATTGGAGAATGATGGATTGAAGGTTGATTTTATTGAGGATTTTAAGTTATTTTGCAGTTTCTGAAATTAAGTATTCGTTGTATTTTAAAGCTGATTTAAAAGCTGCTTTGTATTAAATTTTTTTGATATAGATTTCTTCCTTTGGAAGATTTGAAAGCGTTTCGAATTCTTTCGGTGTAATTATTTGGAATCGGAATATTAAACATGCTAATATGAAATGAAACTTAAACATCGAATTTAATGCTCATATCAAAATGAAATGAAATGAAACTTAAACATGGAATTTAATGCTAATATTAAAATGAAACTTAAACATGGAATTTAATACTACATCTCCCTTGAAACCCATTTTTTATATATAGATAGATGAGCACGTGTAGGTTGCAAATAAATCAATTTTTCTCTTGCAATGTTCCTTGAAATTTGTGCGAATGAATCAAGTCATATGTCTTTTCTTGAATTCTCCGCATATGAGAAATAAACCTCATTAACTATTCATCTGAGTAAAAGCTTTCAGCAAGACTCGCACTTGAGACCTTGTGAGGCCAGTTAATCTATTCCAACTAGTTAATCAAGTCATATTGAGTAATGGGTCAAAATAAGTACAGAGACGCGCAGATTAAATGGCTCTTTTGGAAGAAAATATAAGTTCGAGATGGTCCAAAGAGGGTTTATTTTTTATTACATCTACAATGCTAAGAATATGAGAAATAGTTTTTATACCACAAAAGTTATTTACACACAATATATGTTTTAATATATTTGTATAATCTGCTTTAAGATTTTTCTAATGTTGTGAATTGAGTAGTTTTTGGGTATATATATCTGAAAATCCGTATTCAATGATTAAAGTATGGATTAAGCATGAACAATTGATAATATGGAAGATTAAGATGGATAGAACTCTTTGCTATTAGATAAGAACAATACAATTTAGGGCAAAGGTTGTATGAAATTAGGTTAGACTAACTATATATACCTAGCCTAACTTTAGACTACATACATAAATGATCCCTAGACTATTGATTACAACATTTGTGACCCAACAATCTCCCCCGTTGTAACAATAGTCTGGGAGGCGTATCTTTGAAGTCTTCATCTTTAGCAAAAGCCGAACCTTGTAAATTTTTCGTTTATATAATTCCGTATCAGGATCCGCTAGAGCTTTGTTCACCTGTGAATATGAATACTTCTTGTAGCTTTTCAACTAACAAGATGTATTTTGAAGACTTTTGACTGAAGATACATATTGATCGACTAAAAATAAGACCCGTAATAATAGAGAGATTAACAGAGGAAGTCTTTTCTTGAAGTTTGTGGCTTTATGTCGATCAATGATTCTTGATAATTGTTGTTGAGGTAACATGATGATAACGGTTACGCTCCCCCTCAAACAAACAATTATCTCTTCACGGGAGTTGGATTGAACATTCTGATATTTACTCCCCGGTGAACAAATTACCAAATTCAACTATGGAAGTTGTTTGATACCTTTGTTAGATCTTTGGTTTCTTATTTACTCCCCCTTAACTGGTGCATATATCTTATTAATGTGGAGTAATTTGGGCTAACGTGTCGATAATCTCCATTATATTGTAAGAAACTCCTAAATTTGTTCCCGCAGATTGAGCTCTAAAAGAATTTTTCTCTGAAAGTATCAATTCTTTATAAAAAGAATTTATGTAATGTATCTTCTCCCCCTCATGATGAATAAGATTTATCTAATTCATCATGTAAAATGTGAAGTTCTGCGAGTTGAAATTAGGAAGAATCTTCGCTTTAAGGAAACAAATAAGTTCAGTATGACGATGCCCCTTTGATGAAAATGTGTTGAATAATGATTATACATTTTTTGTAATAATCAATATATAACATATTTTATCATTGAAACCATTGAAGTCTTCTTCGTTTGTAAAGCTGGAACTGAGTGGTTAACCGTTTTGCAGTTATGTTGACAAATCAGCTTCAGCTTTTGATGATCGGTGATAACCATACTTTTAATTGGCTTTTCAACCAATAGAAAGTATTCCAGAAGACTTCAAGCAAATCGACGAAATGTAGACCCATGGATTGAGCAGTCGGCAGCGGAAGTCTTTTTCTCGAAGTTGTGGCTTTGTCGATTTATGATCATTGATAATTGTTGTGAGAGAAAAATGTGGATAAGATTTGAGCTCCCCCTCAAACAAACAATTACTCTTCAATAAAACTTCTTCGGTTTCTTGTTTACTCCCCCTTAATCGGTGCATATGTCTTTTTGATGTGGAGTAAACTGGGCTAATATATTCTCTTAAGTCTTGTAAGCATTTTTCTTCATAAACTGAACTTCTTAGTTAATTTTCTCCCCCTCATGATGATTAAGATATATCGGAATCATCATGAAAAATGTGAAGTTCGTCGAGGTGAAATGAAGAAAATATTCGAAGCCCATGGATACAAAATGTGAAGTAGAATGATATATTCATATTTTGAATGAATCAATAAACATCACATTGTATCATCGAAAACCGAACCTATGTTGATGATGTAGATATCCGATCAAATCGTTTGGCAGTTAATCGAAATGATCGAATCAAAAAGGGCAAACCGGGATCACATAGATTACCCGTTGACACAACAGTTACACAAACTGTGTGACCTACGTTCAGTGTTGGAATAGATGATAGCACTGGTAGGATTTCCATTCAATCATCGTGGAATACCAAAAATGTTGGTATCACTATGAATGTTCCGGCTTTATCACAAAAATAAGCTTGGTATTATGCCTTGTGTCCTAAAAATGTATGTCGGTTCTAGACTCAGTTAGTGGACAAACGAAGGCGAGGACTGGAGAGGCTCGTCCTCTATTTCAATATCAACAATCTCCGATTGAGATGTCGATAGCATATGAGATAGTCTCCGTGGAAATGAAACAAGTACTTTTTAAGAACTACTTGAGTGGCTGGGGGGGTTGTGCATTGCATCACTGGGTCCATGATGTCTATTTCAATATCAGAGAGCAACACATGCAATCTGATAGAGGCGTGGCTACCCGGCTTTTTATCAGTTTGGTAAGGGTTTTTCGTTTTCTTTAACCCTGTCACACCCTCCTCACTCAAGCTTACTTTTTCATTTTCGTCTACTCCCTCATTTCATATTACCATGTATAGCTGAATTGCACCCCATATTACGTTCCCCCTCTCAAATTTTATCTCAGCGCACCCCAATCAAGATCCCGTGATGCTTGATTCTGCTCACCTAGACCTATATACCCTTACATATTGTCCTATATTGTAGGTGGCTCCTGGGGGAAGATCATGCCGGTTATAGCAGATCATAGGAGTTATTTGAGAGTGAACTATAACGCTCATGTGCAATTGATCAGCATTTATGATGTTACATTTTAAGAATGATTTACATGGATTTTTCATCGGAAATGTATGTGTTTCCGGCATAAGTCGTTGCCTTTAAGATTGAAAATTTTAGGCACAACAACTTGAACACTGTAGGTAATACCGGTCTCACATAGAGTAACCGTTAACACATCATTTGATTCAATAGTCGTTTGCACAACGGTCGAGTCAATTGTGTGACCTGCATTTAGAGTTGGCATAATTTTAGCTCTAGCAGGATTTCCACTCAATCCTCGTGAAGCACCAGATTGTGATGCCACTATGAGTGTTGTGATGAATTCACGGAGATTCATTTTAATAGTGTATGTGTCTTATATTGGAAATATTTGACGGTTAGATCTAGACACTTTGTGCATTGAAGCGAGACGTAACCCGGGGCAGGAGGTTAATAATTTCAATACCAACATACTCCGAATGAGTAGTCGATAGAATATGTGCTACGTCCCCTGATGAATTGAAACAAATTCCTGTTGATAGGAATCTGAGTGGTTGGTGGTGGAGTGCAGATGCTTTACTGGGCCAGTTAAGTCTAGTTAAACATTCAACACATGAATGATCACCTTTTTGTATGGTTGCCCGGTTTATAGACAGTTTGGATGCACTCAAAGGCGTGTTTTCTTTAAGTTATCATGTTTTCACATCACCTTGCACTCACCTAGAACTATACCCTAGACCTATACCCTCTCATTTACCATCGGCTGAAAAATATTTCCCTGGGAAGGTAGAGCCGGTTTTGGCAAAACCATGGGAAGGTAAGTCTTTTGAAGTAGTAAGTAACGAGAATTAAAAGAATTTGTAATAAACAAATGCTATCTTTACTAGGGATCTAGTAAAGAGATCGTTTACGGATATTACAACGACTTATAATTAACGTTACAAACATAGAACGTTTTTTGATTTGGGTACGTTTGTTTTGAATTTATAAATTTTCTCCCCCTAGAAATACTAATTCTCCCCTAGAATTAAGATTTCTCCCCGTCGACAAAACAAATATATTGAAAAGTTGTCAGTTGTAGAAACGTAGCTTATACATCATCGGAGGGGCGGAGAAGAGTTTTTGCAGTTACGTATGATTGAGCTTAATGCTTTCTGGTTATGAGCGGGTTCTGAATCTGATTTGATTAGAAGCCATTGACCGTTGAGGTCCGGGTTTCAAGCTGAGATACTTGAAAGCCATTTTTCTTTGAAGCTCGGGTCATACACTGAAGTGTGTATAAACCATTCTGTTGTGGCTCGAGTTATACACTGAAGTGTGTATAAGTCATTCTTCCTGCAAAGCAAATCATACAACTTTTGGTACCCATATTTGTTTGGGTCCGATGGTGTTAGTGTTAGAATGAAACCATCGATAAGTTGTATCGATTTGATGTAAAGATTTGGAATTCCAAGAAAAATTGAAACTTGATGTTTCACTTTCAAATAATTTCCGAGAAATTATATGAGATTTTGGAGTTTTAGGAATCCATTTTGCATTTGAGCTCATAGGGGTTTTACAGACAAAACCATGATTTGTTATGGGCAATGATCTAAAAATTGTTTTAGGTGCCAATGAAAGTAAATCTTTTCTCGAGTACGTTAAAGATTTAGTTTTGGAAATTAATTTTTGTGAAGGTGTAGTATGTTTCAAAGCATGTTTTGATTTAGACGAACAAGTTTCCGAAGATTGTGGTTTCACAAACAACTTTTTACTCTTTTGAAGTGAATAAGTTGTGAACTGTGATACCTTTTTAGAAACAGGTTTTGAAGATTCACTGGTGTAAATCTTAATCGGAACTTGTACCATTCGTTTTCCTTTATCAACAATTTTAGGTTTAGAACATTATTCAATCTTAATTTTCAAAACATCATTTGCAGTTTGTGACAAAGTAAGATCTGCTTCAAGAGATGTAATTTTATTTAACAATTTTGTTTTATCAATATTAAAAAAATTTATGTGTTTTTGTAAATCTGATCCAAAATTACATTCAAGTTGTTTAATTTTATCAGTCAAAACCTGATTTTCAGCGCAAACAGAATCATATTTTTCGATGTTCAAAACATTCAAATGATTGGAGTCATGAAGTTGTTTTGTGAGTTCAGCAATTTGAATTTTCAAGTTCTCGGAATCTGTTTCATAAGTTGTGATTTTTGATTTCAAATTTGCGTTTTCAGATTCTAGAGCTTGAACTTTATCAGTTAAAATATCAACTTTGCAATTAATTTTCTCATTTTTCTCCAATTTTTCTTTGAACTCGTTACTTAATCGTAAATTCTTAACTTTATCATGAAATGATTTCTCAAATAAAACATAATTATGTGTACTTGTAATTTCCCACATCACAGCTGATTCTTGTAATTCACAAATTACCTTTTGAAGTGATTTAATTAAATTTATATCCATTTTAGCTCTTTTGTTTTCAAAATTTGAAATTTTCAAATAAAATACTGTGACAAAATACGATTTAGTTAAATTAATTGTTCGAAAATTTATTGTAATTTGGTCACTTAGTTAAATGTGAGTGTGTATTTTAATTGACTAACCAAATAAAACGACTTTGGATTTTTAAAACTGGTTTTTAACACAAATTGATTTAGGAGTTGACACAAACTGATTTTTTATTTATTTATTTTTTTTTAATTAATAAAACTAATTGCTCACCATAATTATCAGACAACGGTTTTTTATGGATTTCTTTGACAAAAGATTCTATATACTACCTCCGTATCAAAATAAGTGATACACTTTCCTAAAAGGGGTGGAACAAAATAAGTGATACACTTCAAAATCTTTCCTTATTTGGTAAAAAAGTGGGACCCCTTCTCCACTAACTATCTACTTTAATAAAGTAAAATTACTCTTTTACCCTTACTTTTACTTTTAAACATCATTAATTTCACTACATCCAAAAGAAGTGGGTCCCATTATCCACTAACTATCCACTTTATACTATATTAAATCACTTTTCAATCTTTTGCCTCAAAAACCGCAATTTCTCAAATGTATCACTTATTTTCATTCGGAGGTAGTATATTTTTTTTCTTTTTTTGACTTCTCTTGACACTTTTCAACACACAAAAGTGTCACAAATAAAATTGCACACAACTATATATGATTCGTGAAGACCAATTCAAGACCGATGAACTGTTTCAGTGAAGATGTAAGCTTTGATGGTATAGATCCGTTAGTGGCGGAGATGGGTGCCGGAAAATCAGAACCCACCGGAGAAGAAGTCGGTTGCGGAGGTGGGGGACTGAGAAGTAAACGGTTGTTGATGGTCGGCGGAAAACGGTGGTTAGAGATTGTCACCGGAAAGCTTGGACTGCCGGAAAAATAGGTTGTGGTGTTCGTCGGAGATGGTTAGTGAAGAAGATGACGAGAGGTGGTAGCCTTGGTAGAATGGTGATGATGATGCAGTGTGATGATGATGATGGTTCGCCGGAGATATAAGATACTCGGTCAGAGAAGAAGGTTAACGGCGAGGGTCGGTGGGCTGTTGTTTGTTGGAGGTTCTACCGTCGCCGTCACGCTCGTGTGCTCGCCGGTGAAGATGAAGAAGATGGCCGAGGTAGAGGTCGGGCAGTGGTTTTCAACAGAATGTGTTTTTGGATGGTGTCGGAAAAGAATGGGACAGTGTTGGTGGTGAGGTGTACGTAGATGACAGGAGAGGAGAGATGATGTTGGATAATATATTTTTATGTTTATCTTAAAATGATGAAATACACTAATCGATTGTACTGAGAAGTGAGATGTGATTGTACAATGACAGCCTTTCGATTGTACTGAGAAGTGAGATGTGATTGTACAATGACAGCCTTTTTCTTTTTGAAATGAAGCAATACGACGTCGTTCAACCTTTTGACGATTGTTCGAGCCGAACTTGTGACGATTGTTCAAGCCGAACTTCTGACTTCTCGAGCCGAACTTCTGACAATTGTTCGAGCCGAACTTCTCACGATTGTTCGAGCCGAACTTCTGACGATTGTTCGAGCTTGTCAGATCAGATCTTGATTTTTCAAAAATTCACTAAAATCATCATAACTTGCTCATTTCTTAACCAAATCGAGTGATTCTTTTTGCAAAATGTTCGATTTTCAATTACCTACAATCCTATTCAAACACTTTTTCGAAAACAAGTTCTGATTTTCTCGATTTTAGCTTTAAAGCTCCGAAAATATGGTGTTCTTCATGTTCTTCATTTTTGAACTTTTAAAAACGAAATTAAACCTTGTTTTTGATGATTTTAATATGAAATTTGCTACTGATTTGCTCGGAATCAGTAATAGAACAATGTTATACTATCAAAAACTTGAATCATACCTTCGATTTTGAATTGAAATTGATTTTCTTCAACTTTTTCTTCAAACTCTTCAAAAACCCATCAAAATCTTCAAAAATATGCTTAATCACAGCTGATTTGGATCGAATCTATGAAGACTTTTGCTCTGATACCAATTGAAAATCCGTATTCAATGATTAAAGTATGGATTAAGCATGAACAATTGATAATATGGAAGATTAAGATGGATAGAACTCTTTGCTATTAGATAAGAACAATACAATTTAGGGCAAAGGTTGTATGAAATTAGGTTAGACTAACTATATATACCTAGCCTAACTTTAGACTACATACATAAATGATCCCTAGACTATTGATTACAACATTTGTGACCCAACAATATCGCTACCAAAAATATATGATGTATAGGTACATCGAACTGTTGGTCTAAAAAGGCGAGCATAGTTAGTCTTTTTTAATTTTCACGGTGTGAAATATATCGTACAGTCAATAGTTAGATTTTCTCTAAAGTTATAAAGAATTACAAGTGATGTTAAACATCTGATTCCAAGTCGGAATACCGTCAAATAAAGAGTTAACGCAAAAACGAGATTAGTCATTATAGCTACAAACAAACAAAATCAAACACGACATATTGACCAATATTCATTGATATATGTCACATACTTACAACTTTAAGACTGTTTACTTGTTAATCACAATGACTTTACCACTAATGGACAAACATGTTGATTGTTGTCAATATAGTAACCATAATAAATGAAGTAATTTATTATTTTATAAACAATTTGCATGTTGTCAAGTCATTCTATTAGTCTTTAAAAGATAAAAGAAAAATTATATTAATTCATACTAAATAATCATATTTCATTTCTTTATCAACAAAATAATTGACATAAAGAATTCGTCAATTATCTTTTCAAATTTCACATTTTAATTTGAAAACTTATGTTAATAAATAAATAATATTATAATAAAACTATTTAATAAAAAATAATATCATCTCTCAATTCTCAAATATATAAATGGATGTATCCAAAGAAGAAAAAAAGTTGAAGAAAAAGGGTCCCATCCTTTTTGACGTGTTCCTTGAGGCATTGAATTGTGCGAGAAGGTATTTGGACGTTTTTTATTCATAGTCTGAGATTATTAGTATTTTAATTAAAAGAAATAACATCAAATTAAACGTTTTATCTTAAAACAAGATTTGACTAATGCAAGATTACCATGAAAAACATGTACAAAGTTGAAGTTTAATTTATATAAATTTTCTTTTTTTTATATATATTTTTCATGAGAGGGTTAAAATTAAATTATTATTTTGAAACAAATATATCAAACAACTTAAAGTTATATCTGTTAACTGATGACTCTGTAATAGACATACAATATTATGAAAACATCAAAACAACATAATTAGGAAAACCAGTTATACTTATTGCATGTCTATCATTTTGGTCATAAATTCCCTACCAATCATTTTAAACTCCAAAACCAAATAATCAAAAGTTATTTAGTCATCAAAGTGCTTGTAGTCTACAAGTATGTAACTGACCTATAAACCAAAAGATTGCGAGTTAAAACCTCGTCTGAAATATGTATTAGGTGTGATACTGTAGAAGTGTGAATATTTTCTATTTTAGAAAGAAAAAAAAAACACATTTCACCTTAAGTTCTCTATGTATTACTCGAAGTACAAATATATCTACACGATTTTCTTATTTCATGTTTAAATGTTATATATAAAAAAATTTATGAGCTGTTTTTTTGAAGGAAAATAAAAACCCGATCTTCATATATTTTAATTACCCGTCAATGAATTTGAAGCTAAATCGAACACAAAATAAAAAAGAATGTAAAAACTTTAGGTAATAATGAGTTTAAAGTCAAAGATGATAGGGTCAAATGATTAATGTGGCCATGCACACATAGCAGATGTGTCGATTTTCTTGATAGCGACAAGAATTGAAATTAGTGTGAACTTTGAAAGAGAAAAATGTAAATGGAACGCTAAGGAAACAGTGATGTTTTAGATTGTTGTGTTTTTAACGTAGCTTAAGCCTAAAAGATGTAACTAATTCATATAAAGCGATTTTTTTTTATCATACAGAGCTAGGGGTGATTATAGTTCAAAAACCGAACTAAGCCGAAATCGATACAGTCGAAACCGAAAATGATAAAATTTCAAAACGAAACCGAATTGATTACATGCTTTCGGTTTTATTTCTGTTCAGTTTTTTTAGCCGAAATGTCTATCCATATCCGATGACCGAACCAAACCAATACAAAAAATGATGAATTATAAAAACCGAAACCAAACCGATTACATGTTTTTAGTTTTTGTTCGATTCAATTTCGGTTCGGTTTTTTCGGACAAAGTGCTCACCCCTATATAGAGCAAATTTCATGCCAAAAGACAATTAAGTATTTCATTTTATTTTATCATACTTTGATTTAACCCCTCTCATTGAGGACATAGTTTTTCTTTAATATGAAATTGCTCAGTATAGATAAAAGTTTTTTTTCGTAAGAATCAGTTTCCGTAAAAGATAATTATCAAAATAGACTAAAAATATAATTCTCTTTTCAAAATAAACTAGTATGACTTGGATTTCTCAAAAAATACCGTGCGATTTGATATTTTTTTGTACGACTCCAGATTTTTTGTGCGACTTGGATTTTTTTAGCGTCTAGACCATTTCTTATGCGACTGATGTACGACTAGACCATTTATTGTGTGACCAGACCATATTTTGTGCGACTAGATGACACTCGTCAAATTTTGTATGGAATCACATGGTCTAATTTGAGAAGGTTTGAAAGTGGCATATTTTATGAGAATTTTATATTTTACTTTGTATAAACTTAGATACATAACCACTTGATGATATACTTGGATCTTAAATTTACTTTGGAAATCGACAGACAAAAATTATATTTAGCCCTTTATAAATTTACTGTCGAAACTAATACGGAGTACTAATTGTATAAAATGATATATAATACTAACATGAAAATTATTATACAGTTACAAATAATGAAACATAGCATGTAAATTATAATGGAAGGTAGTAGTAACAAAGTTAAGGTGAGTCTTGTGATTTAACATAATGATCTTAAAACATATCCCATTAATTATTCTGTTTATTTCACGAAATTGTGTTATTCAAAAATTCTGAATTTAACCGACTTGTTATTAAGCACCATTCAAAACAAATTGCACGTACTTAATTAATAATGTATTTTGATTGTTAACAAAATTCTGAATTTGACCGACTTGTTATTAAGCACCATCCAAAACAAATTGCACGTACTTAATTAATAATGTATTTTGATTGTTAACAAAAGTGTGAATGATAAACCAATGATTGGTGAAGTTAGGCCCCATCCTTTTGACTCTTGATCCTTTACAGCTTACAACTCAGGTGCTATTTGGTATTTAGTAAGCTTATTAATGAGATTCCATTAAGAGGACAGCCTCTTAATTAGTCATGAGCGTTTGATAAAACCTCTTAATCAACATCTGAATCAAAAATTGAAAATGTTCTGTCTCTTAATCGGTTAGATGTGAGGGAAAGACGATTTCATTCAGATCTCTGCATCATTCAGATATTAATCATTCAGATGCTACTAAACAAGTAAACAACACCTCACTCTTTTGACTCTTAAATGATAAGCGTGGTTGTTATGCGTTTTAACTCACTATTTACTTCAAAATCAGATTCAAATTTGTGCCTTGCAACAAATATAGTACTGTATATATTACAAGAGTTAGCTTAGATATAGGTGTTCGGGTATCCTTACATGGCTTCAATACTCACTAACTTTAAATCTTATAGGTTGTCAGGAGATAAATTCAAACATAATCACATAATACTTTGATTAAATTGTATACATCTAAGTCAAAAACTTACATCTCTCGAACAATCTAATCAATAAAAATGCCATTCTTTTTAGGTTTAAATGTCACTCTTTTAAATAGAAAGACCTAGGAAGAAAAAAAAGTTGATCTTATATTATGTTACATAGTTTTTTCAATATGATTTTAATATGAATGTATGTACTTATTTAGACCACTTCCGGTTGTAACATCAATCGACATTTCAGTTTTTATTTAAACCAGCGTCAGCATCACATCAGATGACTTTAATCTTCAAATTTACAAATAGGTACTAAAATTGAAGAAAGTACCTACTGCTCAATATGAATGTATCTATGGATTCGACATACTAAATATTACAAATTTACAAATAGCCTAATTGTTATTATATCTTGGGTTTTTTTAAAGATGAGTTGAGCTCAACCTAGGTCTTTATGGGCTTATGACTAATAGTAAAAGAATTTACGAAGATACACAGTGGCGGTATAGCGGGCGCCATAGCACCAAATAGCATATAACGAAAGTTCGACTCGATGGTGATTAACATCGAGAGCTCTTATCCTACCCTATATATGAGGCTACACATGTTGAATTTTTGCCACCTATGCACAACGGACAATTCTCATTGGACAATAATGCCACCCGTAAATCCCTCATTGGTCCACCTGTCCAACCATTCCTCAACAAGATTCGAATATGCCGAACTGTAATTTAATGAAAAATCGCAAATTAAGGCAACAAAATATGGAATTGTTTTACCTTCGGCATTTACTTTGTGAACAATTTTTCACAAGAAATTTATTCCTTTTATATTTTTCACATGTTAATTCTTTGATATATGATAAAGTTATTCCTTAAATCATCGGTTATCAGATCATTTTATCCGACCATGGCTGAAGAAATCGCCAAACTCGTCGGAGTTCTCTTCGACGACAAGGCAACATCTTCATCGATCGAAATTAGACTGCGGTCTGAAAAATTAGGGCTCGAGAAGCTATTTTTGATCCTTAAACAAGGCGTTGAAATCAGTAGTGATGGAAAATTAGGGCTACAACACTGGGACCATGCTCAGATTCAAGCCGTTATTTCCGTAGCATACGCGATTGTTTCTTCAACCCGATCCATTTCTGGTACTTACTGTTATGATTTTATGGTGTTTGTATTTTGATTTTGTGGTGGTTTAAGTGTGCTCTGTTTACATGTGGTTTTCTTCTGATTTGACAGTTGAGCAAGTAGAACCGCTAATTGTTGCCGTGATGAAGCAGTCATTGGAGTTTGCGCTCTGTTGTTTGGAGAAGTCAGTTTCTAGCAGTGATGATTTAAGTTTCATACAGGTTTGTAATTTGTTTTATGGTTCATTTTATGGTTCAATATGCAATCTCCGTTGAGTTATGCTATTTGAGTGGTACAGGATCGAATATAATTGAGATTTTTTAAAGTTTAGATTAGTAAGGGATCCTCAACACTGCAAAACTAAGTAAATAGAACTGATCAGGAAGTTGGTGAATCATATTTTTTCTAATTAGCAACCTGCATAATTTACAATTGATTACACGGATATTACTCCTTAATGACAACTGCAAAATTGCCATCCTACTTAGTTATCATATTAACCAGAAGAACTACAACACGCCCACTTTTTGCCAAATTGATGTAACATATCTTTGTTCATTTACACAAATAAGTTGCATGGAAATGACCTGTATGACTAGAACCAGTGATTTTCGTGAAATTATAATAGCTTATGTTTGATGAAATTATAATAGCTTATGTTTGATGGTTACCTGAAATTATTCCACACGCTTGATTGAGAATTTATATACATTTGATGATAAGATAGACGGCATCAATTTAAGGAAGAAGTTGTCATTTTGTACAAGAATCTTCAAATTACTTGCAAATGTCACAAAAGATGCTCCGTATGTTGATTATGATGATAAACTATTGGGATCTTTTGCATCATTTACCAATGTGCTTCCTAATTTGTGCAAAACTGGATATGAATTTGCAACAAACAATGTATCTGTTGAATTCAGTATTGAAAGTCTTGTCTTGTTGCTGTTGGATTGTGCAACGGAACCAGACTTCATATATTACGAATGGGGGTAAATATAATCGAGGGTAAAATCATATCTGGCGGCAAGGTGGGTACAATTTGCGTTATCCCTCGAATGGTTATGAGCCCTTCCGACAACAAGATGCCTTCCAAATTGAATCGCAGGCAATTTCCTGTTCAGGTATGCTTTGCTATGACCATTAATAAAAGTCAAGGCCAGACGTTGACTCAGGTTGGGTTGTTTCTGCAAAAAGCGGTATTCTCACATGGCCAGCTTTATGTGGTCGTATCACGAGTTAAGAACAAGAAGGGATTGATGGTCATTTGTTGTGACATCGATGAGATTTTACACTAATTCAACGGCAAATGTAGTTTACAAAGAAGTCTTATTTCGTTTGTAATTTTTATGTAACATTTTTTAACGTATCGATTTTTGCATCTATTCATCATTAGAGCTACAGCATTATTATGTCATTTTTAAAATTATTAATCTTTGTTGGGATATTCCAACATAATATATTTTGAAGCATACCCGCCTATCGGGCGGGTTATGTAGCTAGTTATGTATATAGTAAAATCTCCATAAATTAATACTCGATAAATTAATAATATCGCTAAAATTAATAATTTATCCGGTCCCAACTTAGAACTAGTACAAAATCGGAATCAATAAAATAATAAAATAATATTTTTTTTGAAATCCTAATGTAAATATATTAGTCCCAACCAAACTATAAATTAATAATTACTAAAATAAAATTGCAAAATTCTAGAGTTATCAAGTAAAAAATGAATCTATAGTCATTTTTTTTTTTTGTGAATTTATATTGAGTTCATCTTTAAATCTCCCAATTACACTTAAGAGTTGAGGCATTGCATTCTCGTATTGCAACAAGAAGTTTGAAGAGTTGTTGCCGCTTGCAATGCTTCTTTCCGAGTGATCGGTTCCAAAGAAACCGAATTATCATCAACCGAATGATCAATCTAGATCTATGTACATTGAACTTGACAAATTCATTAATGTGGGAATTTTGAAGGTCTTGTGAATGTGAATGTGATGCAGAATTTTGAAGGTCTCGTGAATATGTGAATACGTGTTAGATAAATTGATTTTATAATAATATTATCTTTAAATTAATAATTTATCGATAAATTAATATGTCGTTAAATTAATAAAATATCCTAGTCACAACCTTATTAATTTATAAAGGTTTTACTGTACTTTGTTTTAAGTTTTAACTATATATATTTTTTCATCACTTTATAGTGTTTATATCTATCATTTCATTATTTTATACCGCTAAACTATAACTACTCTAGTAAATTATTTATTTAATTAATGATTAAAATGTAAATAATCAATTTAAAATTTAATATCGATCAATCCCAAACACCAGTTATCGATCAATCCCTCGCTCCATCCTCCATATCGATCAACTCCATTCCGTTACTCGTTCACCTATCTTGCCCTAATTCCTAAATCCCTGATTTTCATCTGCTGGAACATAATACTGCTTACACAAACACATTCACACACTCATACACATACTAATAACAGTTTTCCCCCAATCAATTTTATTGCAAGAATCATGCCGGACACACATGCACTCGTTAATGATTTCTTGAGCAAGCTCAGAAAACGGTGAGTGCTACCTATTCAATTTCGAACTTACTATTTATTGTTATTGTGTTTAATCGTGTTCATTGTAATTTGCATATGATGTTGAAGTAAAATTGAGGGCTCAAAAGCCACCGCGAAGCTGACTGCAGAGCTTCTTCGTACTGTGATTTCACAACAGCGAATTCCGAACACAAATCAAGCTGGGGCTCTTGTTGATGCGATTAAAGCTATAGGAGAACAGCTTGTTGCTGCTAATACTGTCGGTTAGTTTGTTATTTTGAATAATTATTTCATTGTAGTTTGATGAATTCTGCGTTCATTAACATGTAGAACGTAAATTTTAGTGTCAAATTGACCGTTGTTAATGAAATATATATATGTGATCAATGATCAGTTATCTAATTGCTGTGGATTTTGTTTCTGTTTATTATATCAAATTGGATGCTTATTTCTTGAAAATTGTTTTCAGAACTTGCTGTTGGAAACATTGTGAGACGTGTTTTACACATCATTCGTGAAGAAGATGTTTCACTCACAACATCTGCAATCGGTGGTTTAAGTCTATCAGTTGTTAGTGATGATGAAAACGAAACTGAACGCGACGATTATCCAGTTTTATCAGCAGCTGCTGTTGCAGCTGCTGCTAGAAATGCCCTAAGAGCACCATCTTTGCAGACTCTTCTAGAAGATGTTCCTCACTCTGCGGCTGTTCATCATTCTTACTCTTCTGCAGATGATTCTGAAGAAAAAACTAAATGTTAGTCCTATTTAACTGTTTGTTGTTAATTAAATTGTTTAGCTGTAAAATCGATTTTTTGTTATTTCATTACGATACAGCTACTGATAAAAATTCAAGGAGTAGAAAGCTGAAGCATAATGTTATCGAGACTGTGAATGACCTTATTCAAGATATTGCCACCTGTCATGAGCAGATTGCTGAGCAAGCAGTTGAGCATATTCACCATAAGTATTTTTTCTTGAACCTTCTTTTAAAACTTTATATTGTTAATGAATAATAGTATATACGTTTATTTTAATTAGTAACAATCATAAATTATTTGCAGTGAGGTAATATTAACTTTGGGAAGTTCGAAAACCGTTGTTGAATTTCTTTGTGCTGCAAAGGAGAAAAAAAGATCATTTCGAGTTTTTGTAGCAGAAGGCGCTCCAAGGTCTTTATTTTATTTTATATGTTATTTTACGAGTGTAATTTTTTATATTTAAAATAGGTATGAAGGACATATTCTTGCAAATGAATTGATTGGTAGGGGACTACAAACAACAGTAATTACCGATTCTGCTGTATTTGCAATGATTTCTCGTGTGAACATGGTATGCAACTAACCCAATTACTATTTTTTTTGTAAAAACGAAAAATAATCCGTATTTATAAGTTTATTTTTTATTTTTTTTTAATAGGTTATTGTTGGTGCTCATGCTGTAATGGCAAATGGTGGAGTGATTGCACCCGTTGGATTAAATATGGTCGCATTAGCAGCTCAAAGACATGCTGTCCCTTTTGTTGTTCTTGCTGGTATCCATAAGGTATTAACTTTATAAATAATACGGATTAATAAATAATTAAGTAAAGATCAATGACCATTTTACCCTTTTTTCTAACAGTTGTGTCCACTGTATCCTCACAAACCAGAGGTTTTGTTGAATGAATTGAAATCTCCATCTGACTTACTGGATTTTGGGGAATTTTCTGATTGCATGGATTCAGCTACAGGTGTTGGTTCTCCACTTCTTCATGTGGTGAATCCTGCATTTGATTATGTGCCACCTAAGCTTGTTAGCTTATTTATTACTGACACGTAAGTTTACTTTTCAATAATTCTTTACATATATTAACATTTAAATTTTCACTTTTTTATTTGGCTAATATTTCTAGGGTTTTGTTAATGACAGCCCTTAGGGCTGTCACTAACATGCATAAAATGCTTGTACATTGATTAAAAAAGTAATATTTCTAAAATTCAGGGGGCTTGTCTTTTGTGTATTTTGCCTTCTTAATGACAGCCCTAAGGGCTGTCATTATCATTTTCCATATTTCTATCTGTAAATGAGTTGATATTGTATGTATTAGATTACAAAAGGTACATTTTTGGTGAACGGGTCATGTTGGGTTGACCAAGAACATTTTATGTCCAAAAGTTTAAATTTTTGTTAGACTCATTAATAATATTTCATTTGATCTAGTTCCTTTCAAAAAAAGAAATTATTTTACCCGTTTAGCCAGTTAAATCAGCTCATTAATAAGTAAATGGGCAGAAATTGACAGTTAATTTAGCAGCATGATATACATGACTGATTTATATTATTATTATTAATGAATTTGATTTTAATACTTTGCAGTGGAGGGCACAACCCATCATACATGTATCGACTCATAGCAGATTATTACTCAGCTGATGATTTGGTCTTACAAAGAAAACCAGTTTCTTAAAATTGCGTTATATCCAAATCCAATTTTTGATTCATGATGAGTAACCCACCAAAGTAGTTTCTTTAAAATCTATCCACATTAAATTTGTGACGGAAAGTAAACTATACTTCATATGTCAAAATGTGTAAACGACAGTGAGAGCGAGCTTTATTTTTGTAGATTGATGTTTGTGAACTTTTAGCTTATTTCGTTTCTAGAAACAATTACTTGCAAGTTTGCTTAACTTAGGCCACTTAGTTTATTTATTTTAAAATGTTTTAAACTTTTAAATTTCACTTTAGCGACATAAGCATGTGTAACCAGTAATATAAGTTTGTATATTACAGTAGTTTTTTAGAAAAATGACGAAAATGAAATAAAATTAAGGGTTTTCTTAACTCAGGTTTTAAGAAGTATTATTAATGTCATAATTGAAAATTATATTTAGAGTAATGTCAGAAGTTGATCATTTGGTGTTGTATTTTCTGTTTTTTTGTCACTAAACTTATTTTTTCCGGGATTTTTGTCTCCGTATTCTTTAAAATTCTGTTTTTAAGTCCTTCTGTCTAAATTTGATTGTTAACTAACAGAAGATGCAAAAAAGTTAGGTTATTTTGGTCATTCCACCCAACCTTCTTATTCTCCAAATTTCACATGCATTGAACATTTGTATTGTACAAGTCATATAAACAAAAACCATTTGTACAGTACACGTCATACAAGCAAAAACAAATTTGCAGCCCCGTCCTTTTCTCCTCGGTTTTTCTTCACTCGCCGGCGACAATCAACGCCATCTTCATCTTCTGCGTTTCCGGCGACGAATACAACTTCCGGCGACCTCTCTCTTTAGATCTTCTTATTCTTATTTGCCGGAGAAGACGAGATTCTCCCACTCCATCGGTACCTCCGCCTCCTTAAATCGCCGAAGAAGACGATTCGTCACCATCTTCATCTTCTGGTGAATAATCAACAAGTTCGTGTGGATTGTGAGACACGATTCAACTGAGGTTACTGCTTTTTAGATGTGAATATACGGAAATTAACGGAGCACATCATAAAAAAGCCCTAATTTCTCACTTCACCGTCTTCGACTGTCTTCTCCGGTCACCTAGGGTTCCACCATTGTTCAAACCCACCGGCCAACACAGCTTCAATTCGACTTTATTGGGTTTCACCATCTGATTTTGGCTTCGATTTGGAGGTACTTACAAGTTTGCTTTCTCCAGTCACCTTCTTCGGTGAAAACAAACACATACACCTGCGATTTGAAGGCACGAATTCTTGCAACGGTGACTTTAAATTTGTTTCAGTTTTGAAAACACACATTCATGTCATGTGATTTTAAATATATAAATTTTTTTGAGTTTCAGTTTTGAGATTATGGACTACATTCACGTGAGGTTTTCATGATATTATTTTCTCATATCCATTTTCTTTTTTTCATATCCATTTCTACAAATATGTTATATGTTGGAGATTTCTTAATTAAGAATATGATTGTTTTGAAGATGACTA